>OY757912.1:130313265-130635765 GCA_963585895.1 Sepioteuthis lessoniana
GGTTTAATACTTGCAACTAAGTTAGGGCTCTGTCTGACTGATCACGAGTCAATTTAATTGTAAGTCATACTATATATTTACCAACTCCTCCACAGACACAGGATGTGACATGAAGTCAATTTTTTAAGCAGAGTTTAACAGGTTTGAATCAAGATTTTCCCTTCTCTTAGACCAGTTGCCATACCAACATTAAGAGTGCAGTCTGCCCTTCTATTCAACCATAGCCAAAGGGAGAATAGTTGGATGCATACTGTGACGGCAAATTGAACTAAAATCCCTAAACGGGACTTTATTTTCGCACGTGTGAAGACGGGGCAGGTTGGCACTTGATCCCCTACAGAAATAAGTCCTGTTCAGAGTTCTTTTCTCAGGCAGATAAGAACTGGCATATTACGTGAGGGAACAATATAGGGCCAGACTGGCCACCGCTGGCAAAGGGGTCCAAAATTTCACACTATCACACACCCACCAGGCCGCTAAACTTCTTTCCCTTAGATAATAGAAGAATACGGGCCTATAGGTCTTAGTTGTAATAATATTAATGTTGCTGTAGTGGTAGTCGGTAACTCCGGTTTCCCGTGTGATACTTTAGGAATTAATAGGACAGTTCTAAGCAAGATAATGTAAGGCGAATAGAAGCTGAAAGGAAAGCATGGAATAATAACATAGACCACATGGTAAAATGAAAATACATAGGTTCTTTACTACGGTTATATATATATATATACGTTCAAAATGTCAAAGATATATAATAGGATAGTCCATGAATATAAATGTCTTTTCTTGGCTTTTATCCTTTTTCAAATTGAGAGAGAGAGTGGTAACAAAATTTGGGTGTAACGGAAAAATGTCCCAAAGTTACTTATCTTATTTTTTTTGACGGGGTTCCACTGGAGAATTTCTCTTCTTTCACGGGCTAATAGACTTTGTACTGTTTTTAATGCTGGCTTGAGAGACTCAGGTCTCTCATGTCTCAGTCTTTTGTCTTTAGCCCGGAGTGAAATGGCTATCGTCCGTCTGCCACGGGACTTGTCCAAAAACTCCCTTTTTTTGTATTTACTTCCGTTGAGGGGAAGGGAACCCCACTTCCGTTTGGGGTCCCCCCACCAATCATTTGGCTTCATTTTCTCTTTCCCCTTCCGATGTCCGGCGACCCAAGGTCACTTAGGTGCAAACATCTGTGTGACCCACATTCATTTCTAACGGTCACTTTTTGACTGCTAGATAATTTTAGTTTAACGGGGGGAGAGTATCATTCCCACCTCCTCGTCTCCGTGAGCCATCACGTGACAATACATACCTTTTACACAAGTATTAGTGCAATGTGAAATGCAAACAGCCTTGTCAAGGATTTGAACCCGTATTGTCATGTCCATTTCCTAGAACGATAACCATTACACCACAAATCCCTCTATTCTACTAAATATCCCTTATACAACCAATGTATTGTTCACCTAAAGTCTAACATGTAGTTTTCTTTGATTTACCCAAATCTGTGACACTAGTACAGTTTGTTTAGCCTTTTTCAGTTGATTCTATAATGGTTATCATTTTTTATTATTTATTAAGAAATGCAAGAGCTTATTCTCTATTGTTGCTTTTAATATATGCTGTTCTTTCAGTATCTTAGGAATAACACATTCTAGGGGTACAGTTAGTAAGTGTAGAAAATTTGGTGTCAACTTATGATCTAGTTGAATTCTGACTGACTGGTTTTGGTTTGGTTTTATGCCATATCAACCATTTTAGGCTATTTAATGCCAAATCCATTTATATATATATATATATATATATATATATATATATATATACGTACAGTTTTCTTTACACTCAGTAAAATGTAAAAACAGTTCCATTTCAAGCAATCCAGTTCAAAATGAGTACACAGTTCAAATGTCAAAAACAGTTCATCATAAGTTGATTTGGTTTTATGTCATATCAAACATTGCAAATTGTTCAAAGTCAAATCCTGTTTAAACATATATTAAATACACATGAACCTTTTTCTAATAACATTTTTTAACAAACCTGAGCTCATTTTTCTTCACAATTAAATGATTTCAAGTGTTTTTTATTATACATATCATTCTATTTACTTTTCCTCATTTGTTAAATGATTTCCAGAGTTGCTATGTAACAATTTAACAGTCATTCATTTGCACACATTTGAATAGATATGTATAATATGTAAGAAATTAACATTTAAAAAGGTGAGTGAGCTTATAATTTTGCCTGCAGTTAAATATTTTCAAGTATTGTAGTTATTTAATACTTCTTCAACATTAAGGCTGGCAACTACGTGGTCTGTATCACTATCCATACTTTCAATATTATAGGTTCTTTGTAAAGGTTTTGTTGATCCCTGAGCATTGCAGTGTTTATCGATTCCTTAAGGTGACTGTTCTTGAGGGCATTTTGAATGTTTCCTGGTTTTTTATTATTCACTTTGGTGTTCATCTGTATTTTCACAGTTTGGCAAATGAAAGCCTGCCTTTCCTTTATTTCCATGGGCTCAAATCTGTCCTTTCTTAAAGTAGTTCTCATTCTTGATCTATTTTTTCCTGTTTTGTACTATGTCCCCACCAGTCAGGGAAGTGGGGTTCCTTGCAGTTTGCCTTTTGGGTGGTGTCTGTAGTGGCCCAATGACAGAAGTCACCTCAGAAGTGAGGGCCCCTAAGCGCTTCCTATCCGTCTTTGCCCGTCTCTCTCGGCTTGTTGCAGCTGGTGTTTGAGGTCTTTGGAGTTTTTCAGTGACTGCTTCTATGATGGTTTTCATCTCCTAGATCAGTGCTCTCATTTCATTTACAAGCTGGGCAAACCACCTCAGGTTTTGTAGTTGTGCTTGTTTTACACATGACAGCTTTGTTTGTTGGGATATTTTATTTTGTCACTTCCACATATTTTGTAATCTCTACCATCCTTCTCACTTCTGGGTAGGTGATATTTTGAGTATATTTTAGTTTGGTAATCTCTTTTTCTTTCTTCCATATCTCACAATCTATAGAACCAGCGCCATGGTTTCCTTGGCAGTTAGCACATTTGTAGTCTTTTTGGCAGTCATGTATGTTGTATTCTCCTCATCTTCTGCATGTATATTGGTCCTAGTGGATGTCACAGACTATTTGACCAAGATGGGCATCAAGACAGTTCCTCATTGTCCCTATAGTCCAAACCTTGCTCCCTGTGACTTTTGGTTATTCCCTAAGCTTAGAGGCTGTTGTTATGAGACAATTGAGGAGATGAAAGAAGCTGTGATGAAGGTCATTGTGTTCACACAAGAGGACTTTCATGGGGGCCATTCCAGAAGTTGTTCGAATGGTACAACAAGTGCATTGCAGCTGGAGGAGATTACTTCGAAGGGGTCTAGAGTTTCATGTGTGTACTATCAATAAAAGTGCCCATTCGAAAAATGTCTGGGAACTTATTTAATGATTCTTGTATATTATCTTATCTTATATAGGATTATCTTGTTCAATTTTTTTTTAAACATGCTCCCTTAGCCTGAACTTTAGATTTACATAAAGGAAAAGTCTTGATCAGTCAAGATAAATGAAAATTTAACGTAGTATTAGCTGCTGTGGATTGTTTAATGCCAAATCTTTGCTGTGCTGGAGTTTTAGTCTTAATCTATCATTAGGTGGGATAAATTGTTCAAACTTTAAGGTATGCGTCTTAGAGTCTATGTAATAGTGTTATGGGGGGTTTAAAATGCTATGACGATGAGTGTATGCATGATAAATATAACTAGATAGTCATGGCATTGTATGTTCTGTTGAGGGATGTAGGCCCTTTTAGGAAATTCTAAGTATCCTTTTTTTTATTTGTCTTTTTATTATTTCCAAATTTTGTACTTGGACTTTGTAGTGCATCATTTTTTTTGTTTTCACTTTTTTCTTACCACCCCACTTTCCTTTTCCTTTTAAAAAAATTTTTTTTTTTTAATATGCATGTTGTAAAGAGATCACTTTTTTAAAAATCTCTTCGGCTTTTTATTTTACACATGACTGTTATTGAACTTTGAGCCCTTCCATCTGTGTCCTTTTTCAGTCTTTTAAAAATTCTTTTGACTTCTCAGGTGAAGTTCCTGGGTTCACTATTGGCTTCTCCATTCTTCTGAGAATTGAAATGGTGAATGTTCTGCAATTACTTTTAGAGTCTTTTGTGGGGTTTTGGCTTAATTCATTCAGCTTGCAACAAAATGGTTTCGTTTGGGTTTTATCGCATATCAATCTTTATAGGTTATTTAATACCAAATCCATTTTTATGCAAATAAACTTTTCTTTTTCAAGCAATTTGGTTTAACATGTGTACATAGTTTAATTGTCAAAAACAAGCAGTTAAGCATACGAAAACAGTTTCAGTTCAAACAATTCAGTTTAGCCGTAGTACATAGTATAAATATCAAAATAGTTCTATTTCAGTTTAGTGTAAGTAGAGTTTCAATGTCAAAAACTGCTCAATTTCAAACAATTCAGTTTAACATACAAAAACAATTCCAGTTTAAACAATTCATCGGTGCACAGTTTAAATGTAAAAAACAGTTCTTTTTAAACAATTCAGTTTAGCTTGTCATTTGTTACAGTTCTATTTAACCTATAGATAGGATCCTATCAGGTGCTACCACTCTGGGCCAGAGTGGATCTGGGAGTGATGGCAATGAAGGGGTACTCCGTGTTGCTGGAATTTCACCATCAGATTGTTTAGTGTCATATCCAGGAAACTTGTTGTTGGGGTGGGGGTCTTACCCCCTCTGCTGAAAAGCAGTTGGTGTATACTACAGCCCCAACTGACTGGGCAAAACGAAAATGAAATTAAACTAATATTAAACAAGTTCACAAAGTTTGATTAATTAAGAAAAAAAATCTCTGTAAAAAACACAAAACCTAATCTTATTTAAGTGAAAGTTTGTTTTTTTTTAAAATTTTTTTTTATATTTCTTTCGAAGGAATAATCAGCATATTTATGCAAACTTACAAAAACTTTATGAAAAAGAATTATACTGGTTTTAGACTACCAAAATAATAACTACACTTTCAGAATCAGCAAAAATTAATTGACTTGGGTATATTATAAATAGTGGGTCATGTTGTCACTTGTTCTTTTGTTATTTGTCTTGAAAGTTTCAATTTTCTCTTTAATTATTTTCATTATATTATTTAATTAAGTAGAAAAGTTAATAGATTTGTTTAATGAGCTGAATATAATTGTTTAAATCTTAATGCATTTCATTAAGTATCAAATTGCACAAAAATTACTGCTGGATTTTTTATTTGCTTTTCTTATGTGGAAATAGTAGAAAGATTCTGAAACTTTTAGTATTTTGACACGAGTCTAGTAAAATCTGTCATGCCCAACTTTATAAATATTGATATTTTTTTTTTTTTCAACTAATATTGATAGATGTTGCAAGCCCTGTCACCTGACTGCATCTCTGCTGAGGGGTAACCTTCCCCCAATGAGTGTCTTGGATATGATATGAAAACATCTGATGGTCATGGAGCTTTGGGGAATGTAGAGTACCTCATTCACTGCCATTACTCCCAGATCCACTCTGATATGGAGTGGTAGCACCTGATAGGGTCCTATCTATTGGTCAAGTAGAAATGTTTGACATTCAAATTGTATGCAAACAAATGACTGTCTAATTGAATTGTTAGTGATACATAGCAATACTTGTGGTATAGAGGGGCTAACACTCCCTCAGCACTCTACCAGATGGACTGGCTCATAGCTATAAATAGCCTACATTAAAGACTTCAATGGTCGATTAATAAGCTGATATTATGTTGATTAATATTCGGACTGATCTTGCTTCCTTTGGCTCTGCAGCATTTAACTCTCCTGTATTTCTTGTAAGTTCTCTTGTTAATTATTTGTAACTTATTGTACTATGTCTTTTTGTGTGTATCTGTTAGCACTGGATATTGGAGCTAAATAAATATATCAAGTATTCATTCTTCTCTTTATATCATTCACCTCAATGATACAATAGATTGGTGGCAAAGATTTGAAAAATTACTCGGATTAACGAACAGGATTTGAAAAATCACAACTGAAACAACAGCTTGATTACGATAGCAGGAAAGGACGAACACACCCACAGAAACCTTTATTGGAAGTACAAAATTGATAAGTACTGCTCACTCACAAAAATGGTGGATTTTGAATCCTGCATACTGGAATTCTTGAAACTGCAAGAAATTTTACACAAACGGGAAATGAAAAAATTTTAGAAATGTCAAGGCTTAAGCATAAAAAAGAACTCAAGCGACAAGAAGGTTTTCAAAATTACTGGAAACTTTCTCAAAAAGAGACATGATCCAGACAGTTCTAATACCTTTTCTCAGGATTCTATAATCAGGGTCTGACTGCACCAAAAGATACAGAAATAAGATAGATTACTAACAAAATTAGAATAAGACCAAAACAACACTTCAAATCTCACAGATGAGGGTCAATGTATTTTAAATTTAAAGTCAGACATGGGGAAATTGAGGAACGAGATATTTCTCATATTCATGCAATCTGGAATAAGCCAAAAGGTAGGAAAAAAAAAACTCTTTTAAAATTAATCCCTGCTTTGGTTGTGGCAAATTATATTTATTCAAAAATTATCCTTTTATAAACAGTGTGAAAATTGTAGAAAAAAGCCCAAAAGTAAAACGGAAAAAAAAAAATTTGGTTCCTTGTACCATTGAACAAAACTTAGTTAAATAAAAGTCCAATTTTAATAGGACACAGGTTCAGACTTAACATAATAAACGCTGAAACCTGGAAAATAATTTAGACCAACTTTAATTACTTCTAAAAAAATCACCAGAAGGGGTGATGGGAGGTAAATTAAAATTCTTGGGTTAAATTGTCAGGTTTTTTGGGGGGGTTTTTTTCCTCAGGAAAAGAGAAAATTAAACACATTTGTCATGGATGAATCGTAAAACCTCTTCAGTATGGACTGGATGGAGGCATTCAACTTGTTCAATGTACCAATAAACACATTTTGTTACAATATATCGACAGATTGTCGACCAACACTGAAAAGGGAACTCAAAGCAAATTTCCCTGAAATTTTATCAGAGGGTCTTGGATTTTGCTCAAAAGTAAAAGCAAAATTTGAATTAAAAGAGAATGCAACACCAATTTTGACGTAAAAGGCAAGTACCATTTGTGACATTAGAGAATATTGACGAAGAACTTGAACAACTGGAAAAATTAGGGGTAATTGAAAAAAAATGATTATAGTCTCTGGGCAAGCCTGACCGTATATGTAAAAAAGAAAAGCAAGATCTGTGCAGATTATTCAACGGGACTAAATAACTGCTTGAAACAAACTAATCATCCTCTCTCCCATTGACAGAAGGAAAATTTACACAATCAAATGGGGTTGGATATTCTCAAAATTGGATTTCTCGGAGTCTCATCAACAAAAACCAGTTGATGAAAAGTGTGCTAAAATGCTAACAATTAACATACACCAAGAGTTTTTTAAATTCCTTAGATTACCGTTAGGAAAAAAGGAATGATGGACACCGTGCTCAGTGGGCTAGACTTGGCAATATCATACCTAGATGAGATATCAATAAAAAGTAAAACCTGAGAACATGAAAGACACGTAAAGGAATTAAAAAAAAAAAATGTTTGGATTAAAGCTGAGTATTGAAGTGTGAATTCTTTTTGCCAAAAATCAAATATTTTGGACAGATCATTGACAAAAAAAAGGTAGGCCTGATTCTAGTTGTGCGAATGATCATCCCTTCAATCATTTTTAGTATTAGCTAATTATTATAGCAATTACATTCTAAATATCCACACATTAAGAGTGCCTTTAAACAAACTCCTTAAAAAAGATGTAAAGTGGAACTGGTTGGTTGGTTGGTTGATTGTCAAAAAGCTTTCGATAACTTAAAAACAGCATTTACGTCGGACCCAACTCTCCTGCATTATAACCCTAATAAGGAGATTTATGTGGCAAGGGATGCTAGTAATCTGGGTTTAGGGGCTGTACTATTGCATAAAGAAAAAGCTTCTATGGAGACAATCATCTGGAGGTTACAGGTTCAATCCTGACTACAGGCAAGTAACAATACAGGAATTCTTAGCACTTGTACCTGGTTATGGTTAACAGAATCAAAACAGGCGACCCCCCCCCGTGGATTCAGTAAAGGACGTAGTTTGAAATTCCGTGTAGGTTTCTGAGTTTAACAAACACTTGAAGAAGGCCAGAGGACATACCGGCTGAAACATTGTGGAAATAACAATAAAGATGTAGACAATAGTCTGAAAACCCTTGATGATAAAAAAAGGAAAAGATGGTTAATTAAAGGCCGTACATCCTCCTTAGAGAAGTTTGCTCCTGACAGAAATGAATTATTCACAAATTGAAAAAGAGGGGTTAGGCCTGATATTTGCCACTAAGAAATGTCACAAATATATACATAGAGAGCTCATTCTTCTAACAGACCACTGCCCACTACTGTTCATATTTGGCTCAAAAAGGAATTCCTACACATTCAGCTAATTGCCTGTAAAAATGGGGAAACATCTTGTTAAATTCCTCTTTTTAAAATGGAATTTCAACCATCTAAATAAATACCACGTGCTGATAGTTTGTCTAGGTTAATTCCTAAAATCATAATAAGAGACAGTTATTGCTTTATTGAGTTCTGAAATGGATATTAAAAATGTTCTGTATAACACAGTAAAAGAACTACCAGTTAGTTTGGAAGAAATAAGGTTCAAAGCAAAATTTGATAGATTCATCACAGAGAAAAAGAATAAGATAATGGATCAGAAGAAAAATGAAGGAAATAATTTTTTTTTTTTTTCTATAAGTATTGTTATATAGACATTGGGTGGTAATGCCTGCAGTTTTAACAAAAAATATCTTGAAGAATTTTTATATCAGACATCCGGGAATATCAAGAATGAAAGCTCTCGTGAGGAGCTACGTCTATTGGTATTGCACGGACAAGGAAATTAAAAATCTGGTAAAAACTTGCAAAAACTGTGCGTTGGCAGCCAAGGTGCCGCCTGTGAAATTCAATCCCTGGCCAAAGATCGATTAGCCATGGTCAAGGTTACACATTAATTATGCTGGCCCAATAAAAGGGGACTTCTTACTTCATTGTTGTTGACAGCTTCACTGGAAGTTTTAAATGTAAAACACCAACTAGAAGTGTCACTAGATTTTTTACACAAACTATTCACTAGATTCAGCTTGCCAGAGGACATCATGTCAGACAACGCAATACAGTTTTCTTCAAAAGATTTTGAAAAATTTTGTAAAATCCATTCAATTGTACACTTAACATCTCCACCCTACCACCTGTGTTCAAACAAAATGGCAAAATGATTTGTTAATGTGTTCAAGCGGGTAATTAAGAAGGCAAGTGGAATTGTAACCATGAACAAAGAATTGCAAAATTCTTGTCCATATATCGCATAACACCTACATAAAGGCAAGTTCAGGAATGGTCCCGGCCGAATTGATTTTTGCAAGGAAAATTTGTTCGGTATTCGATAGACTAAGACCTACAGAAAAGAAAATGGATGAAAGAAAAAAAAATACCAATGGTAAATATTACAACCCCGACAAAGAAATATATTTCAAGAATTATAAATTTGGAAAAGCAATGTGAGAAGGAACCATTGATAAAATCATTAGCAAAATCTTGTACTTGGTATAACATCCAAAATGGGTGTTTAAAAGATATTTAAATCAAATAATAGAAAAAAAAAAATTTACAGCAGACGTAGATCAACGCAAGGAGGAGCCGATGACTGTGATTTCTGATATGTTTGACGTATCTATGCTTCAACCAGTACAACATAATCGATCAAGTAAGCAAAAATGAATTCCAACGGGTACAATGGAAATAGATCCTAAAAGACAAATATCATACAGGAGACATAAGATTTCATAGGGGAGGTGTTGTAGAGGGGCTAACACCCCCTCAGCACTCTACCAGATGGACTGGCTCATAGCTATAAATAGCTTACAATTAAAGACTTCAATGGTTGATTAATAAGCTGATATTATGTTGATTAATATTCGGACTGATCTTGCTTCCTTTGGCTCTGCAGCATTTAACTCTCCTCTATTTCTTGTAAGTTCTCGTGTTAATTATTTGTAACTTATTGTACTATGTCTTTTTGTGTGTATCTGTTAGCACTGGATATTGGTGCTAAATAAATATATCAAGTATTCATTCTTCTCTTTATATAATTCACCTTGATGATACAACAACTTGGAACAACTTAACTGTATGTAAATGAATGAGTAATGTTGAATCGAATTATTAGTGTTAAATAGCAATACTTGTAACCACTTCACTGTCTGCAAACAAATGAATTACATTGTATAGAATTATTAATGTTAAATAGCAATAATTGAAACCATTTAACTGTGTAGAAACAATAACAATACTAGTGTGCAAACAAATTAGTTCTAACTCATTTGAAAAGGAAATTACCTACAAACTATACATTTACAAATTCTATATGTATACCCATTTAAATGTGTGCAAACAAATTGTTACTGTTTGATAGAAATACTTGAAACTCTGATGTTATAATTTTCATGGTCTAGTGCTATTCATCCTCTGACATTTCTGATAATCATTCAAGGTTTTTCAAAAATTTCATATTCTAAATCCTGAAATTTGGTAAACCACTTGTAAATTGTACAATTCTTGTTTCCTTCTTTAAACATTGAGTATAGAGATTCCACAGAGCTGATATTTGCTTTGAAGTTATATAACAAATACATTCTCAGTATCTCGCTTGAAATTTTTCTTTTTCTGCCATTTTTCATACAATTGAGACTCTACTGATTATAACAATGAATAGTTACTCCTTACACAGTATTGAAAAAGTTTGTAAACATTCTGCCCTTGAAATTTCGTTTCTTTTTAATGATTAGAAACTTTTTTACTGATTTAAACTTGGACTTGTTTAGACTCAATGTAAAATAGTTCTAAAAAAGATAATTTAAACCATTTACTTTGAAATTGATGAAACTTGTTTAATTTGCAACTTAAGTTTGAGTTCAGGTTCAGTGGTTTAAGAAATGTTTTCTGTTTCAAACATGACTTCTCATTTCAGAATTTTAAAAATGTCTTTTCATTCAGATAATATGCCAAGAATGTTTTAAGATTATCTCTTTACCATCTAAAAAGCTTGGTGTTGATATATCTTTTGAAATTTCATGTATTTATTTAATCCTATAAATTAACAGCAAATTAATTGCTTTATATATTAGATCTGATTAAAGGATCATTTTGTGTGCTAAACATTTGCTGCATTTTTTATTGCTCAGTGTTATCTTTTTGTCAGTTCGCTTTGATATATTTTATAAAAAATTTGATTAAAGCTGGAGTTTTTCTTTTTAGATTTTGCAAGAATACTGTGCATATTTGGGATGAGTAATTCAGTAGTGGAAAAATATCCCTTTAAAAGTTATAATTCTTTACAAATGCTTTCAGAAAAAATCTTTTGCTATAAGACATTTAACTTTGTGTTTTATCAAAAATGAACTCCTTATCTTTGTAAATAATAACAATGATATACAATAGGACCTTGCTTGGAAGCTATGAATAGTTGGTATATCTGGAATCCTGCCAATAACCTTAGAATCAAGATAAGTTAGAAATGTGATGAATAGCTGATTCTGTCCAGTGCTGAGAAAGGTACTGGAGATTTGGAGTCTTGTTGTCACTTAATCTCCTGTGGTAATGACTAGATATTGGGTTTGAATATGTAATTGAGGTGGCCACCACTCCTTTTACTATAATTAATTGAAAGAAAGCATTTTATGAGATAAGTCACTCTATTTGTTGCACAGTCGGCTGGGGCTGTAGAATACACCGACTGCACCTCTGCAGAGTGGTAAGACCTCCCTCCTCAACATGTGTGCTGGATGTGACACAAAACAATCTGATGGTGAGGTTCTAGTGATGCTGGAGCGGAGCTTTGGGGAATGTGGAGCATCCTTTCATTGCCATTGCTCCCAGGTCTACTCTGGACTGGAATGGGAGCACCTAATATGGCCCTATCTATGGGTTAAATAGAACTAAACTGCATACTTGTGCTAAACTGAATTGTTTGAATTAGAACTGTTTGACTAAACTGAATAGCTTGAAATAGAAATGTTTTTGACAATTAAACTGTGTACTTAGATTTAAACTGTGTACTTATGTTAAACTGCATTATTTAATATAGAACTGTTTTGATATTTAACTGTGTGTAAACAAAATCTATGCTTATACTATACTGAATTGTTTGTAATAGAACTAATTATTTGTATAAAATTGGATTTGGCATTAAATAACCTACAAGGGTTGATATGTTATAAAACCAAAGCAACCAACCATTGTTGCATACATATATATACTGGATACATACAGACGCATGACAAACGACAGACGCACGAAGAAAGGACGCAAGAAGGAAGACACAAAAAGACTTCTTTTGAATTATATTCACCTCTCACTTTATTGCAAGGGTTCGAAAGGGTTGTTGAAGGGTTGCATGTGAGAGGATGCTTGAGACCGAACATAAACTTCATATTTTGACCCCACTGTTATGACCGTCACGTTGTGTCTTTCTTGTTCTCCTGATGTTGGGGTCTACTCCATCGGGGCTTTCCGAGGGCCCCCTCGGTCGGGTGTGGCCTTCCCTACCACATCTGGTCTCTAATGTCTGGAACTCTGCTGGCAACTGCATCGGGGGTTTCCGAGGTCCCCCTCGGTCGGGTGTGGCCTTCCCTACCACATCTCGTCTCTAACCCTCTGGGAGTCTGCTGGCAACTGCTCTGGGACCCAAACTCAACTGAGTTAAATAATAACTCAACGCCCACACGATCACCTACTGGATCTTTGAATCGGATGTTTAATCGTCATCAAGCGGAAATAACTGTCATGCAGTTCAGAGGTTACTCTCTTCCGGTGCATGACTGTAGTGGCACAATGAGACCTTCACCTTGTCCCATATCATAAGCCTTAATCCGCTCACGCGATCTCTTTCGATTACTGGCCGTTGGAATGTGTCACTTCCTTCCGGTGTATTACCTTGGAATAGTATTTTTGGGCCGGGTTGAAGGTCAAAATATAACACCATTCTATTCACTGTTGATATGGGGTTTTATCCTTTAAATATGAAGGAGTTTATGAGTAGCTTCATATAATTACTGCCGAGTGTATTATGTTTTTTTAGAAACAAGATTTGCTCAAGGTTTAAACTTTCATTTTTGGTCTTGAATGATTAGTAAACGGGTTGGATACAAAATGAACTTATTCAAATGAAAAAGTGTTTTAATTTGTTAATCAGTTTTTAAATATTTAACTAATTGTGGAAAAAATGAGCTGCTTGTCTATTGAGAGAAAAGGAAAATAAAAGTGGGTTTCTTTTGAATTTTTTTTTTTATCAAATGCAGATCTTTTTCCCTTTAGAATTTCAAAGAAATTTGATAGTAGTACTTGGATTAATTGAAGGCATACATTTTCTCTTTTATTTAGATTTCTCGTAAACTTTTTTTCAATTTTGATTTTTACTGTGTATTTATTGTATTGTGCTTGCTATTTGCATTTCTGATATTTTTAGTCAAAAGATGAATATGAAAAAAATCAAAATGTTTCAATAATTTTGAATAGTTATCAACAATTGCAGATTTTTTATGAATGTTCTGTGAGTTGGCACCATTAACAGTGGTTGAAAGAAAATTCAAAAATGTCTCTTCAAATCTTATGCACTTTTTCATTAAACATTCTTAATAAGACATGTGGTAGGGTTCAATGATGTGGAATAAATGACGTTTTTATTCAGTTTGTTGCAAAACCTCCTTTCTGAAATCTCTAACTGCTGAATTTTGTACATTGTATTTTGTTGAAATGTTTTGGGGTTTTTTTTTGTTTTTTTTAAGACAAAATAATTTGATTTCAATTGCATATAAATCATGATTTGAAAATACTTTATTGAATCATTTTCCTTTCAAAAGTGCTGCAATAACCTTCTCCTTTCTCCATTTTTTGTATTCTTTTCTTATTTTTTATAAATCTTTGATTTATCTAATATAACAACATGAGTTTTATACCTATACTTATTGATCAGCTAAAATCTGAAAAATAGATTTAAAAATACTCATTCCTTTTTTTCTTTCTTTTTCTCATTTGGGAAATATTAAATTTTCAAATTTAAGTTCTTGATTTGAAATAAAATATTCAAAGGTCATCAATTTTTCATTTCTTCAAGTGAAGAAAAACAATAGCAATCATTTTCAAACTTCTAAATCCATCTTTGTTTACCTGTTGATTCAAATTCTTGGCATGTCAACAATTATCTGACCACTTTTTCAGAACTTACTCCATAGATTCCTTTATTGCTTTAATAGTGAATTAGTCTTCAGAGATATAACAGGACATTTGGTTGTTCTCTGGACTGTCTACTTTTGTAGACCTGCCAACTTGGTCCCAAGGGGCCTTCCCCCAAGTTATACCTGCTTTTCATAGTTCAGTTCATGGCTTGTTGGCTGAGATGCCCCAATATAGGGAATGTTGAAGGGACCAAGCATTTTTTTGAAATAGCTATGCATGAGTCTCAATTTGTACTTCCCGCTATAAAATTACTATGTGTCACACATACTGGCTTTGATGGGAGGTCTGTTAAATACCCAGTCTGGTTTTCTAGTAACCACATGAATAGATTTTCTTCTAAAAGTATTGTGTATTCTTCTGATTGTATTTTATATGCAACACAGCACAACTCATGTGGAGAAAATTGAAAAACAAAGTAATCCAAAAGTGATGAATTTATTATGAAGGAAAGTTGACGTTAAAACGTTTGTTTTAATGAACCTTCATCAGGACTTTAAAATCGTGGAACAAGTGTTGATAGCACAACGATCATTGTGCCATCAACACTTGTTTCATCACTTTTGAATTACTTTGTTTTTTCAATTTTTTCCATGCTGTCTGATTCCTTTCCATAATTTACTTCCAAATATGTGTGTGTGTGTGTGTTTACTCCACTAAATTGATTTGAATATTTTATTTCTTTTCTGTGTACACAATTTTGTGGTTTTCAGTTTTTTGGTGAAGGGATCATAGTTGTAAATATGCCCATCTTTGAAGTACATAAGGCCTTTCCCTTCCTTTCATTAACAATTTAATCCCTGGGGATTATTATCATTTGTGTATTTCAACAGATTATGTATTGTAGCTACTTTGAAATTTTTCATGAAGGCTTCTCAATATGGTTTTTATGTTTAAGGGATTAACACAATTTTTGTGTTAATCTTTTCACAAAAGGTTTTAAGAAATACATTTGTGCTGCTTAACTCTTTTGTATTTGTAAGAAAGAGATAGATTTTCTCAAGAAATCAATCAGCACATAGCATTTCTTTATTTGGGGCTCAGAGCTTAGTTATATATCAGTCAAGGTTTATGCAATCTTATCTAGAATGAATATATGCCCACATTCACACACTGTTAGTATGCTCGCATGTATATTTTACAAATATATATCTCTGGGAAAAACTCTGACAGTATGAAAATGTAGAAATATGAAAAAAGGTCTTCAGAGGATAATTTGATTTAAAGTTTGAATTTTTTGCTAATGTTTTATTTTTTAAATATGAAAAAAAAATATTGCAAATGCCAGAAGAATGACTTAGATAGGGATCTCATGGCATTCTAAAAAAAAAAAGTTTTGTAGACCTTTGCATTTTCAGTGGTTTCCATCTGAAAAAATTTTTTAAAACTGCTTTAAAGCCATAAAATCTTGACAAATCACCAAACAAAAGGAAATTGATTCATCTACTAATTTATCAAAATTGTTTACCTGTATTGGATTTTTATAACTTTTTATTGATGAGACAGAAAAAATAATGAATATTCTAACAACCATTTTTTGTGTATAATTTACTTGCATGAAAGAATGTTAGAATTCGCTTATTTACAAAATCTTGCAGTAATATGAATCTGTTCAAATTTGGCAGAAAAATAAAATAAAAAATTTGACCTTATATTTTTTAAGTTGGAAATATTTCTCCTCCCAATGAAAATTTTCCATTAAAACTGGTCATGGCTTGAGAGAATCTCAGGTCTGTTGATTTTGATAATAGATGATGTCAGCTTTTCATGGCAATTAGAACAAACTACGGGACATAAATTTATAAAAAAAAAATACATGCAAAATTAAGGTCTATTTCACCAATTTATGATTGAGTAGAATCTTTACAACAAAAGCTCACTATGTCACGGAAGCTGATATTTGAGAATGACCTCTGACAAAAGTAATTAATCAATCTAAACTACTCATAGCCTACTTTAGATAGCATTTTTTATTTTATTTTTTGTCAAATTCAACCAGATTTATATTACTGTCATCTATACAAATCTCTCTTGTGAGTGTATTATGTGCAAAGAAATTGGTGTTTGAATATTTGTCTTTTTTTTTTTTTTTTTTTTTTTTTTTTTTTACTTGTCTCATTGAAAAAAATGTCACAAAAACCCAATATACATATAAACGACCTTGATAAACATGTAGATCAATCACTTTCTTTTTGTTTGATGTTTAACAGGATTTCATGGGCTCATAATTTTTTTCTCTTTTAAGCATTTTTCAGATGAAACCAATTGAAAATGTTCAGAATTTTTGAGTGTCATAAGCATTGCTACAATAAGAAGCTCATGAGTTGTCTTTTTTTTTTTTTTTTTTAAATGATTCCATGATATTCACTAGGAAATTTTAAATGCCAAATTTCATTGCTTTATCTTGATTAATTTTTGTTGTAAATGCATTTGTATATGAAAATGCAAAACATTGTCTAAAGATTTTCAAGAAAATTAGTAAAGTTGGCGACCTTCATCAAGGGTAACCCGAAGGCTAGGTGTAGGGGAAGGGACTACTCCGTTTGCTGGATTGCTCCGCTTTACTCTTGTTCTTTACCTTATAATGCTGAGTGTTAAAGCAAGGAGGCATCAAGTACCATTTTTCAATTTTTTGGTATGACTTGACCTGGGATTGAACCCCGGTTTTCCGAACCATTGGCGAACACTTTACTCATTAGGCCAATGGCCCAGTTTTTCAGGAAAATAGGGGCCATAATTTGTCCACTTTTCCTACTTCAAGTATTTATATTTCAAAAACTTTTGGATTCTAATAATTTACCTCCCCCAATTTTATATTGATCTATATTTCATAAATCTCCTATTTGTTATAGCAAGATCCTATTAGAAATTTTTTTTGTGAGTATTGCTAATAGGATTATCTGGATGAGAGTATTTCACATTGATGCAAAGGGAACGAGTGACATCTGCTACAAGAAAAAGTGTGAACAGGTGTAGAGGAATTATAAGCCAACAAAATGTTTAATCTAAACGAGCAAGGAGCACAGACAAGGTGGGAGAATTTAATGCTACAAAAGATAACATGGTTGGACATCTGGCAATTCAACTATGGCTGCATTAGATTCCTTTTCTAGGCTGTCTGCCTAACTTATGGGGCAAGAATAAAAATCCTTCAGGTTCACTGTAACATTTACGCAACTGCTGCTTGAAGACCTTGAATTTTATATATTGTGCCTGTGGGGAAATGATTACTGTTGTAAAAAGATGCAGATAAAATAACCAGAGTTCAAATTCTTAATGAGGCTGTTTGTATTTTATATAGCTCTAATAGCCTTGGGAAAGGTATGAATCAACTATTCTCCCTCCAGATAGGTAAATAGTAGGGCAGACTGGGCTCTTTTTAACCTTGGTATGGCAACTGGTCTAGGAGAAGGGCAAACTCTGAATTCACATCTGTTAAACTCTCTTTAAGAATTGACTGTGTTGTATCCTGCTTGTAGTGAAGGGTTGGCTAAATATATTCTCTGACTTTTCAGTGTGTTTTCATAGTATTTCTCCTTATATGGCAGATCTCCACTCTTTGCAATCTTTACATGTTCCTTCATTTATGGAAAATTCTTTTATGATGATTTTTCAGAAATATTTCTATTGCAGCTTGGAACATGCCTTTTTCTTGCTCCTAACTGATAACTCTCCATATAGCACTTGCTTGGCAATTCTGTGTTTTCCATTCTTCTCATATGACCAAAACATTTTAACCTCTCCAAAATATCAAGAAGATGGAACATTTACTTCTGATTTCATTATCTTTTCCTGCCATTTTATCTTAATATCTTTTTTTCAAACAATGCATGTGGAAACAGTTCTTGATCTGAATATAGTGTCTATGCTTCACATCCATATAGATTGGTTGTAAGAACATTAGGCATATGACACACCACTACAAAAGCAGAAGTCCTATCTGGATTAGGACTTGGAATTTTTAAGATGATTCAACCTGAACTAAATACTGTGAACATAAGAGATAGGCAAACGAGAAAGACAGCCATATTAGACAGTATTCAACTTTATGTAGATGGCATTGCAGTACAAGTTTGTCAAATCAGTCAGCACACTAACAGGTTTCTTAGAACTCATCATGTCTTTCTGAAGTGTGTTGAAAGGAAATTTGCATCAGTGTTTATGCTCCAACATTTTGAGTTTCTTCAGAAGATACAGATTCTATGAGTCTCACAGAGGAATCAACACTACCTTACACAAAAAAGCACCACTTTACATGCTAGATGATTTCTTTCATTGTAAGGACCATCATTTTTGATTTGTCTATTTTGTCTATCATCAAACTGGACGTATGAATGAGAATGGACAAAGACTTGGAATTCTGCTCCAATGCAAATCTTGCTCTTTCAAAAACATACTTTGAGGTAAAAGATCGACACAAAATATCATGGAGTTATTTTACATAATCAAGACGCTGGCATCAACTGGATTTTGTATGTATGATTTTGTTCTGAATTCAGTGAACATCACCAAGGCTTTTCACAGTGCGGACTGATACAGATTCTGCTGTGATTGTGAAGAACTGCAGTAAAACAAAGTCAGTATTTCTACTATTAAAGACCAATCAATAAAAGATACTTTCAAACATGAACTCCTCAAAAGAATGAAAGCCCTCAAAGTTCAGGATACAGTGAATAAAATGAGAACCTCACTGAAAACTTAACATCTGTGAGTGTAAAATTATGTCTTGTTGATAAAATTTATGCAAAAATGGACTGGGCTGATGTAAAAACTCTCTTACCTTAAATAGGTGAAAAAAATCAACAATGCTGGGCTACAAAAGGAACCCCAGCCAGTGCACAAAAAATGTCTGTCATTCAAGATCAGTATTGCAGTGTGAATCCAGGCAATGAATATTGGACAAATTTATGCAAAGTTATCCAAAACTCAAGACTGAAAATTGAGAGCCAATTGTTGATAAAAATAAACAGCTTAAATGAATTGAACATTATTTAAAGTTATATTCCAAGGAGATACTGGCTAAACCTTGATTGAAGTAAGCCTTACCATCATTTCATAATAAAATATATACAAAACTAAAAGCTGCCAGCCGAGAAGAACAAATACAGATGTGGAAAGAACATTTCAAGAATCTGTTTGGAAACTCCCGAAAAGTCACTGATAGAACAATCACAAAAATTATTAATAATCAAGACATCAAACTAGGAAAGTTTACTCAAGAAGAACTCAACATAGTATTGACAAAATTTAAAAATAGAAAAACTGCCAGCCTCAATGAAATATTCTCACAAAGTATGGTAAACATGGAAATTTGACGATTTACTACTTCAATTTTGCAACACCATATATAACCAGAATACAATAGAGATGAACAAATGAGTGCATCCTCCCTTTCCCTAAGAAAGGTGACCTTGGAATTACCAAGAACTACAAATGTGCATAACTTGGTTTAGCCAGTTAAAGTTTCTAATGCTCTGCTTCTCAATCGCATCAAACCAGAAACTGAAAAAAGTCTTAGAAAAAATCAGAATGGTTTTCAGAGAAATCTATCCATAACATCCCAGATTCTAAGAATCTGTCTAATCATAGTAGGCAACACTCTTTTTTGTAGATATCTCCAAGGTATTTGATTCCGTACACAGAGGGAAGATGGAGCAAATACCTCTAGCTTATTGTTTCCACAAAGAAACTGATACAGCCATAATGATGCTCTGAAGTAACATGAAAGTAAAGCTCAATGGATGAAGACAGACTTTGAGATTGTTGCTGGAATCCTGCCAGGGGATACATTAGCACCATATCTGTTTATAATCTGCCTAGACTTAGAACATTGATAGATCTAATAAAAGAAAATGGTTATATGCTAAAAAAGGCAAAGAGCAGATGATATCCTGCAGAAACTATTACAAATGTAGACGATGTAGATGACAGTGCTTCTTGCAAATACACCTACCCAAGCTGAATCCCTGCTGCATAGTTTGGAGCAGGTAGCAGGAGGCATGTGTTTTAATCAAGGAAGAGCTATCTCCACTGTAAATGGCGATTCTCTGAAATTAGTGGACAAGTTCATGTATCTCGGCAGCAGTGTCTCATCTCCTGAAAGTGATATGAAGGCATGAACTGTTATCAATAGGCTGTCGAACACATGGAAGTCCGATCTATCCAATAAAATAAAACGGGACTTCCAAGCAGCAATTGTGTCAATGTGTCAATACTAACCCTATGGACCCTAACAAAACATATAGAGAAAAAGCTAGACAGGAATTGCACGAGAATGCTACAAGCTATATTGAACAAATCCTAGAAGCAACACCCCACAAAACAACAGCTGTACGGCCACTTACCTCCCATCTCTAAAACCTACTGGGAGCAATGGATGATAGTGATGAATAGAGAGAGAAGGAAATCATACTGGCTGCATGACTTGATGATGATAATATATAGAAATCTGATTAGACAAACAGAATTATTTCTTTTGTAATTACAAAATTTTCAATTTTTCTCAATTGTTGGTCATTATCAGGAGAAAAGGTTTGATGAAGACTTAGTGTTTTGAAGATTTGACATCCCACAAAAGAAACAACTAAAAATCAACCTGTAACATATCCATAAAATGAGGATTATTTTTTTACTATCTAGGTGTGTGTTTTATATATATATATATATATATATATATATCTATATCTATATATCCAATGTAATAATCTTATATTTGCTACTTATACTTAGATGTTGTTGCTATTATCTTTTGGCCACTTGTGTACTCCTTGAGAATGTAGTTTTCATTTATATATCTACCATAAAGTTTGAAATCTCCTCTTGGTGGGTATATTCTTAAGAATATGGATAGTTTTTTTTGAATATCTAATTTCTCTTATCTAGACTGACTGCTCATAAAAAGGAGTATAAGTATTTTTTTTTCACTTAGATAAAACAGTTCAACAAGATTAATAAGGATTTTAGAGAAAAAGATGATTTATGTCCAAGTGCTAATTTATTTTCTCTTCTATGAGCTATGGTTAACAAGTACTATAGATTGGATTTCTTATTTTATCTATTTAACTTTAAAGTAGTTGTAAACACTAAACTATCTCTGAAGCAGCATTCAGCGTTATTTTGATAATAATTTATTGTATTTTTACTTTTTTTGATTTTCATTCCTGAAACACAATATTTCATTATCTTGTGATTTGTATAATTTGGCCAGATGAACCCAAGCAAATAACCAGACAACATCTAGAAATGAAATTAACTAAAATTTGACCTGTTTAAAATATTGACGTGTTCCTTTGTCTCTTGATGGGTCACTGTGTCCCTACAATTACAGCCAGCTACTTGACCATGCACACTTCACTGGCCCAGCTGTCAGCTACTGTCATATGATTGTCGGCTGCCTCAATCCTTCCATCCACATTGTATGACAAAGCTATTCTTAAATATACAGAAAAACTGCTTTTCCTGATAAACAAAAGGAAAAGCAAGCTTCTTAAATATTTCATTGGTAAATATTAGGAAATAAGAATGAAATTAAAATCATGTTTTTTGGGGGGTTTTTTCATGTAAAAGAAGAATAGAATGTGATTCGTTGTATGTTTTTAGTTTGTTTTTTGTTAACTTGTGAGCAATTATCTGAGTTAATCTAAACTCTAGTGTGTTATATATTTTCGAAATTTCTGATTATGGCAAATATTTTATGACTGAAAAGGTTAAATACTATGAGTTCTTTGAAAATTTAATGTAAGTCTTTTCATAATCACATACACTTTCATCTACTTGTAAAATCAAAAACTGAATATTACAGGAAAACCTAATTTGCATTATTTAAAAGTAAATATTTTAAAAAATATATTTCTACTGGTAGATTTGTGTTCTGTTTACTGAAAGAAATTTTAAAATGATACCAAGTGATTATTTATTTTTGTTCCAGATTTGAAAGTTGTTTATTTCAAATGAAGTCTAGTATTTTAAAGGAGAAAAATACTAATAAAATGAGAGTTGGGACCTTTTTTTTTTCTCTTTTTCACATATAACAAAAGCTGGACAATCAGCTGATGCACTTAGCTGTCTGGCCTTAAAAGGTCAGTGAGAAATTTTACTACTACTCACCTCTTATAAGTAATCACACTGCTGCTGCTAGAAATGTTTTTTTAATACATGAAAGCTTTGCTCTTTTTAGAAAGAAAAATGAGAAGGGATTTTCAATACCATTAAAACCAATTTAAAAATTCATTTTTTTGCATAAAGAATGAAAATAAAAACTGAAGCAGTTGGAAATTTTTCTTTTTATTGATGTTTAGCTAAGCTCACATTGCCACTAAGCTAAATGAGGAAAGACTGTGCTGCACCATTTTCTCAACATTCAAAATACTTTTATCTGGACTTGAACACTGATTGGAAAACCAGAACTATCTTGTCCATTAAGCAGGACAATTTTGATTCTTATAGTGACAGCAGTTTAGCAACAATCCATTGTGTTGAACATTAATCTAGGTAGAAATAACTCTAAAAAAGCAAAAAAAACAAACAAAAAACCCTGTATATGTTGAATTTTGAGAATGATTTTTGATTCTTGTAAAAATGTAAATTTTCTAAAGATTTCTTTCTATCAACTGATATTTTTTCAAGTCAAAATAATTGGTTGAATTTAAAAAAAAAATCTTTCTGGTATTTTACACTTTGATATTCTGAGTTTTCTTCTAAAATCTATATTTGTTACTGATAAGCAAAGCATTTTTTCATGTCTTTATTAATAAAAAGTCAAACTTGTAATTCTATGTGCAATTTTTTAAAATATGACAATTTAAAAAAAAAAAAAGAAAATTTTACAATAATATGAAACAAAATGTCATGTGAAATAAACTATTAACCACACCAAAAGCCAGTTTTCATTTAAGTGTGTGTGTGTGTGTGTGTGTGTGTGTGTGTGTGTGTGTGTGTGTGTGATTGGATTGGAAAGGATTCCTCTACTACAAGCTCGTTATGGAGTATTAAATGATTAATTTTAATTAGTGTTCCAGTTATACCAAATAATGGCCGTAATTAGAAAAATGGATCTGGAACTAATGAGAAAGAAGATAGTTTTCCATCAAGATAACGCTAGATAACATATTCATTGACCAATCTAACATTTTTGCTGCTTTTGCCTGGGAATTTTTCAGTCAACTGTTCAGATTTTATAAAATGTTTGCATAAAAGCAAGTATGAAACCAGTAACCATCTTCAGATGGTTTGAAAGTTCAGTTTTGTGGGATAGGTTTTTCTTGATTTGTTTATTTTTATTTATTTATTAACAGAATAACTATAAAAAGTTCTCCAAATTCTTGTTTTAAAAAAAAAAATCAAAATGCTATCTTGCAAGAGAAAAAAAACATTGGGATTTTTTTACATAATCACTTAGTTTCAGGCTTGTCTATAAAATAATTCTGAAGCCAGATTTTTTAATATGGAAGCACACAATTCTCCAACCTACTCTAAATTAGTGAAATATCCAGGGACTCATGACATCCCCAAAGAAGTCACGGCCAACAATTAGCTTCAGTGTTTATTTGACTTTGTATATTATGGGGTGGGGGTCACCAATATGAAGAGAACAATGAAGTTTTGATAATTTCAAATTCTCATTGCTCTGTTCATTTTTTCAAACTACTTAAAAATTACTGATATTTATTACTCATTGTTAATTGCCATGTCATATTTTAATTGTAGGGTCCAAAATCAAAAGCCGGACCCTCCCTTCTAAACTTGGAAACCAAAAGTAATGAATGGATATTACCATGTATTATAAAACATAAATGGATATTACTCTGTATTATAAAACACACCAGTCATTAGCAACAAAAGTTATGATCACTCACTGTATTTTCAACTACTAATCCTTGCTGGTTTTGCTCCATCTTACTAAGTTAATTTCAGGTTTGCAGCCTAGTGGTTCTCTGATGGGTTCAGGTACTAATTTGACTTATCCTCTCCAATTATTTTTTCTAATTCTTCTTGTTAATCACTTCCCTTGTTTAAGGCTTCAGTTCACTATTGTACCACCACCACCACCACCTTTCTATAGTGTCACAGTTTGTCTCTGTGTTGAAATATAGCTGGAAACCTGAGGAAGAAGTGTGATCAATATTCCATTCCCACCCTTTATGTAGATTGGCTATATTGGCTTGGCAGTGATATTTCTCCATTTCAGCACCTTCGCCTCCTCCTTCTCTGTAGTCCTTTTCTGAGTTGTTCCAAACAATATCTATTGGGATTGATTGAAAGAAATTTTTTTTTTTTTTTTTTTTTTTTTTTTTTTTTAATATATTTGTCAGGAAAAAAAAAATTGAACATTAATATTTTTATGAACTGATTTATAACCCCCACCCCCACAAAAAAAAAACTTTTCCTTACTAAATGTATTTCTCTAAATCTCCCAACTAAATATGTAAATTAGATTTGCAAATCCTCTTCAGTCAAAATCTACAACAATTGTTATGTGTGATGGTTTTTGATAGTTAAATTTGCCCGGAGAGGGTGCACCTCGGGTGGTATAATGGTTAGCAAGTTAGACTAGCAAAACTTCACAAATGAATCTCATTGGGTGCTTTGTTCATTCGGCCATGTGCCACATCTAAGCAAAAAAGCTTAGTAAATTACAAATAAATTTGCCAGGAATTTAACTTTTTTCTAGAAAATAGCAATTAAGTTGCTTTTTTTTTTTTTTTTTTTTTAGTGATATTTGCTGACAAATAAGATGCAGAAATTACAATCTGGAGTATTTGTACCCAGTAGAATTTATCCAATTCTCTTAAGTGTTCATTTCAAAGTTTAATACCCCCCCCCCCGGCATGACCATCATAATACCAGCTCATAGAATGCTATATGATATTTTCATTTTTAATAATTTAAATGTCTCTCTTGTATACCAGGAAATATAGTGATTCAACTTTTAAAAGTTCTTTAAAACTAAGATAACACTTAAAGAAAAAAAATGTCTTCTACTTATAGCGACTTTTTAGTTTCTTAGGTTTTATTTATTTATTAAGATCCTAAATCTCTTTGGTCACTATTTTTTTTTTTTCCTGAATCCCCACTACCACACCCAATTTGCTCCTGATGGGATTTATTCTTTGTTTACATAGAGATATTGATAGATGTTTATTGTTTTGAATATATTTGTACTTGTTGACAGATATATTTTAGACTTGTAAGAGCCCTTCCCTCCTCTTCTCCAAAGATCAAAACTCAAATTAGGCTTCATACTTAAAAGCAATTTTTATCCATCATCTGAAATTATTCAACTCCAAATTATATATTTCATAACCAAACTTAAATCCATTTTTATACTTGTAAATAAATCACAATTGTTTTTTGTCATAATTCACAATGAATTAACTCATTTATTTTATCACTTGTCACATTGATCAGTTATAAATTCGATGGCTGATCAATTTGACAACATTAAATAGTTCAGCTTTTTAGATGACATTTTTTTTCATTTTTCTGGGTTTTATATATATATATATATATATATATATAATATATATATATATATATATATATATATCTCAGAACAAAATAATTACTTGTGCAGAAAAGTCAATTTGCTAATTCTGACTAAGTCCTACTAAGATTAGTTTGATATGACAAATTCCTAATAAGGATTGTGAATTAGTTTGTAAATTACTAACCACTATGATGAAGCACTCCAGAAATAACCTTTATAATCCCAATTGGTGTAATATATTTTATGTCTTGGATGCAATTAGAGGCCACATGAAATCTATGCAAGCAGCTATATATGTGTGTGTGTATGTGTGTATATATATATATATATATATATATATATATATATATATATATATATGCTAATTAATGATCAAATAATTGCTTTATTGGTCAATACTAAATATCAGTTGGCACAAAAACAGCTGAGCCAATTATGAAAACACATGTACAGTCTTTTATAGCCATTTCTAAATTGAGGACATTCTCTATTTAGATTAGAAAAAAGGAATTGGGAGATATTAGAAACAAGAAAAAGTTCAGAACAAAAAGTCTCTTGAATAATTGGAACAATTTTCTTACTGAATTGTTGTTAACCATAATTCTGATTAAAAAGGGGCACTTATTTCAAGAGGCTTGAAATGTTTTTTGATTTGTCAATCATTGAACACTTTTTAGTCAGTTTGATTTTATTTCTATTATGAAAACTATCTTGTTTCTATGAAGATTATTATTGCTATTTTAAAATGCAAACATACAATTTTTATTAATAGACAAATCTTTAAAAGTTTCTTAGAGATTGCAAAATATCTTTTTTCCTCCTTTTTAACTGCCTGATGTAATTTCCGGATTCAGAAATTTCTGTTGAGTAAGTTTTATACAGAAATACCCATGAAATGAAACTGTTTAAATGGAAGTTTGAATAATTTTCTAAAAGAAAAGCTTTAATGTTAAATCGTTAGCTGCAATAGTAAATAATTGCTGTTTTGAGAATGACTATAATGTCAAAAGTTATTTTGCAAATTTTGTGCTATTTATTTCCTCACACTTGGCTAAAAATCTCTCACCAAAATTCTTTGAGTTTTTGCTTATTTCCTCTTATAACAAGTGTCATCTAATTAAATTTCAGGTGTTTTTCCTGCTCTCTTTTTAAACAAGTTATTTTGCTTAGACTGCAGTTTAGGTTGATGATTAAACTTTTAAATTCCCATATCAATTCAGTGGAGTTGTTTTGGTTGCAGAAATCTTCTATACAAATAACCTATCTTGTGTGAATTTGAATTGAAAATTAGGGTCTCAATTTCTCGGCACTGCTTCCTGTAATATTTTTTTTTTTTTTTTTGTCAGTGAAAACCAGTTTGCTTAACCATTAGACACTGGCATACCAATCAAGAGTTTGACAGATTTGCACGTACTGGCTGTCAATTCAGGAATGATGAAAACAATCTGCACAGCAGATTGTTTTGTTTTTAGAATGCAAAAACTTCATAATTCAACTTTAGTAATTTCAACCAATCACAAATACTCATCTAAAACAAAAATTCATATTCTTATCTGCCCAAGGATGATAAGAGAAAACTGATAGCAATGGATTTTTGACAACCAGACATTTTCACTCCAGTCAGTTCTTATAGTAATCAGTTTACTGTCTTACATATGTTCTAAAAGAATTTTTATACCTGCCCATAAACATTTATCATTAAAGAGCCTTTATACTCGTGCACATATGTGAAGTAAAAAAATTTGTACATTCTTATATTCTACTTTTCATGGAATATATTTTGATTTGTTCTTTAATAGTGTCATCATTTCTTGTATTTCTAATTTCTGCAATGAAGAACAAGACTTTATATATTATTTATGGTAGTGGGATTTGCTCTATGTATCAAAGACACTGAAACAAACCCATAGCCAACAGCAACACATTCTTTCCTTAAGAAATGAACAACTCATAAGTGATTTTTTTTTTTTTTTTTTTTTTTTTTTTTGTACTTGTGGAAAAGAAAGAAAATTGTTCTCATAAGTTTTATCTTTTGTTTGCTTTCAAGTGTTCTGATCTCTCTTACCATTTTCTTTATAATGATCTGACCATTATGTGGGAAGTGAAGGATTTTATTTGATGCAGTAGTGTGTATAAAGTATATTTGCTAGAGAAGGTGTTGTCCAGCCTCATTGCACTTAGCAAATGAAGTAGTTTTCCTGACAAGAGAGATCTAAATTTAGATTAGATTGCATTCAATTTTGTCTTGTGTAACTTGGATCGCTATTTGATATTGCAATGAGAACTAGATGATCAACTGTCTAGACTGGTGATGGAAATTTAAGTCGTGATCTCTTGAAATATTTCTGTGTATAAAATATTGTTTGGAATGTGTCTTGTTTTTAAAGTATGTTTTAGATTAGGATTCTCCATGACTTGGTCAAAATAATTGTTGTGGATGTTGTTCTCGCCGTGTTTTTCTGTGTTTGGCTTCCAACCTTTTTCAATTAAGGTTATAGATTTTATAAGAAAAAAACTATATTAATGATTTTTTTTTTTTTTTTTTTTTAGGATTCTGAGTTCAAGCAATTTTTAATGTTTCGCTCTTAAGAAATACCTTTATTTGGCAGCAGGTTTTGAACCTTCATTTCAACCATCTACCATGAGTTTTCTTACTAAAAAGTAAAGCTATGTTGCCCTTCTATAAAATCTTAGGTGGTGAGGAGGGACTGGTGAAAAGTCTATTTTGTTGTTTTGGATCCCCTTATTTCTATGGTATTAAAGAAAAAGTTTTAAAAATTTCAATCTTAATGCTTAACATTTGACTGCATTTTTGCTAATGTTGTTTTTTCATGTGCAACTTTTCTTTCCTCAATTTAAAAAAAACAAACTTAATCATGTAATGGACCTTTTTTAACTCTCTTGAGCAGCTTCTGATTTAATTTCTCACAATGAACAACTATCTATTCACAAGTCTGTAGAGTGTGTGTGTGTGTGTGCGTGCGTGCACAAACAACAACCTAACTACTTTCTCATTTAAGTTTTCTGTTTAATTTTTTATTTACCAATTCCGACTTTTTTTTTTGTTTTTGTTGCACTCCTCTTTGGTGAGTAAGCATCTTGATTTCCTCAATGATGACTGCTGTTGCTACTTGACTTTTCTCCTTGGCTTAGAAAGCTGCTGCCTTTTACTTCCTGTTCCCACCCACCAACACATACCACACCCTTTAATGTCTGAAAGAAAAGATTACCTTAATATTTACAAGTTTAGTAAGTTCATTTTTTCGGTTAATATCTTTTGGAGGCCTAAAACAGGAGATCATTGAATATCAGATTTATCACTTTTTTTATTTTTTTTTTATTTATTTATTTATTTATTTTATTTTTTTTATAACATTTCAAGAGAAGGATTAATAATATGGAATCATTGTTGTAATTTTGGTTATATGCAAAATTTAGAGCAAGAGTTAAAACTGAAATATTCCATTTCATTCCTTCTGTGTTGACTGTAAAGTTCTATTTCTGATGAAGTAATCAAGTTGATTCTTGATTTTTTTGAGATTTAAAATGATGTAAAATTTGTTTGCAGAATTGAGTCTGTATTTTTTTTTTTTTGTAGGCACCGCATTTTTTTTCTGTTTGCTGCAATTTCCTTAGGCTCCACTATTCATGTTTGTAATAATCTTGGGCTATATTGTCAGTATTTTATATTTAAACCTCCAAATTTTCATCAAACATACTATGGAAATGTTCTTCAGAGAAAAAAATGTTTTTTCCTGAATGACAAAATGTACAGTACCCCAAATATGGTTTACTATAATAACCAAGATGAAGATACTAGTTTGAGTACATCAATGAATAATAAGGATAATTCTTTTAAGTTTTTTATCATTTAAAAATTTTTTTCTTAACCCATTTCATCTGCCTGATTATCTATTTAATTTTTACAATTAATAATTATCATCAATTTGAATAATGTTTGGAATTATTGGTGGTGTGATGTATCTTTTTTTTTTTTTTTTTTTTTTTTTTTTTTTTTTTGTATGCTACACGTATGGACATTTTTTTTTAACAATCATATTTTGACAATATTTAGTTAATAAAATAAATACAAATTTTATTTTATTTGTCACATCTACTATAACAAGAAATGCATTTTTCACAAACCTTATGCAGTTTTCATTAAACCTTACAAATTAATATGCTACTGCTTGTATCTTTGAGTTTCACTTGTTATTTTTTTCAACTAAGATCCTCCACCTCTGCAGAAAATTTCCCATCAAAAACAGTTTCACTTTCAACATCATCATCAGTGTGTGTGTGTGTGTGTGTGTATTTGAAAAAAAAGAAAAAGATGACAGCATGAAAAATCAATTTGTCATGTTCCACTCTAAGAATAACTAATTCTGAATTTATTTTATTTTTTCAAATATCTAAATCTATATGTTTGAATGAAGAAACTAGTTTCCAAAAAAACAAAACAAACCAATTTTGTTGAGGTGAAGAGATATATATATATATAGTGCACTAATCCATGAAACTATTAGAATTAATTTACAATGGATTTCTATAATTCCCTGTTTTCACCAAACTGAATGTGTATGGCATACTAAAAAATGTAAACAAAGTGAAACAATAAGTTAAAGTCCAAAATTAAACCAATACAGTATACACATATCAAATAGTTTTTTCTTTTTTTAATGGCAGCCCCCTGTCACATGTAGATTTCATTCTTTGCAAAATAAAATTTATTAGCCAAATATATCAATTTCGTTTTCTTTACTGTTTTCCTTTTACTGTTGGATTTTATTTCTAATCATACATACATATACGCGCACGCGTGTTTTTGTTTTGTTTCTTGTAAGATCTATCAAGTAGATTGGGAATCTTGACTGTGTTTTTTTTTTTTTTTTTTTTTTTTTTTTTTTTTTACATGCCATTATCAAGCTGATACTACTATTGCATTACATGGATTCATTATGAATCTCTTAGTTTTTGTCTGAGGGTCGCTGCTGCTACTGCTTCCCAGACAGCAACCAAATCTTTAAATGGTAATTCCAGGCAGTCTGTTACTGCTACTAATTCTGGTGCACTTGAAAAGAATTCTTGCCAGACATGCATTATTTATTATCTCATAAAAAAACTTTTTCCCCCTCTAATGTTGGCTGACTTTATAGAATTGACATTTTGAAAATAAGAAGTCTTAAATACTTTAATCTCTTTTAGCCTAACAAATTCCTTTTGGTTTTGTCTCTCCGCTTTCACACTGCTTTTTTTTTAGTTTGTTCTAAGAAATTAACTTATTTTTTTAAAATTCTTTGTTGAATAAATGTCAATTTTTAAAAAATTTTTTTTTTATTTTTTATAATTTTGATTGTTTGGACTTTTTCATTTGGATCGAAATTGATAAAAATATGGATTTTAAACAAGTTGCAAAGGAAAACATTTTATGGATTTTTACATTTATAATATTCTCAAGTCTGTATCTATCTCTGCATGCTTAACAGAAAAAAAAGTTTGTGTTTTTATTTAATTTAAATAAAAACACAAACTTTTTTCTGATTCTGTGAATAGTTTTGAGGGACTAGAAAATGTGTATCTTTTAAGTTGACTTAATAGATACTGAACTACATCACTAAATGAAAGGTAACTTCCAAATTCCTCTGCGGAAATTATGGCAATCTATTAAAAGATGTATCCAAATTTCTGAGATGAAGAATTATTATTTACATGTCTCCTACTATTGTCTTCATTTTGGTTATATTCACCCCTTTTCAGCTAATGTACTCTCCAGCCTCTTTCAATTGTCTTTTGTCATAGTTGGTAACCTTGAAAATAGAAAGAAAAAAGACATTACAAGGGGAACATAACTGATACAAAATATCCCAAAACTTTTTACGGTAAAAAGGAGTATACTTTTATGGATTGAATAAAAGGTTTAGCTTGAAATGATCTCAAGATACCAAAGAAGGTTAGTGGGTGTAGCAACCAAAATATTTTGAATATGACAACTAAGATAAAAACAATAATCTGAAACGTATAAATAACTATTAAAAGATGTTTTGATAGATTTTCTTCTATGAGAAACTTTCAGATCAGATAAACAAATGTTAGACTTTTTTTCATTTGATAACAGAATCAGTTTTGATTTTCAACCTGAAATTTTTTTCTTAAGAAAAGAAACCACAATTATCCATTTTCAATGCTTGCAGACAAGATTAGTTTGTTTTTTAAATCCAGGAATTGCTTTCACATTTCCACAAAGGCATTTCTCTATATCTTTAGAGAGGCATTTGGCTGTAAATTTTGATTTATAAAAATCTTTGAATCCTAAAATCTTATAAGAATAAAAAACAGGTAAACAGTGATGGTAGTTAAATGTTTAATATTTTGTTTCTGGGAATGAATGAAATGAAAACTTTAAAAATGGAACTGGCTGGTTCAGATGATCTTGTTCGTTTTTTTTAAGTTATTTTCTTGGCTGCATTAACAAATTTTTGTTGACTGGGTAATGAGTTCCTCTCTTTTTTTTCCCAAGGGAGAGGATTGCTAGGAGTTTATAGTATAACATTTAGGGTTAATTAAAAAGGTTGGAATGGAATCTAAAAATTGAGATTTAACTTGGCTGATGTAAAAGACTTCAATAAATATTTAGCTTATTATGAATCGGAATGAAAGGTGTTAATTTTGACTAGAAAAAGAAATTGGCTTTTTGTGACAAACTTTCCCTCTTTTTTTTTTTTTTTTTTTTTTTTAAGGACTTAAATTCCTTAAAATTTTCAGTTTGTCATGAGCAAAAATAAATTTGTATTTAGTGTAATTATTTATTTTTTAACAAGACAGGAGAAAATTTGCTTCTTTTTACACACTGAGCTGAAATCAGCTGTTCATTTTTTCACCTTTGATTAAAATTAGTCTAGACAGAATTGACATATGATCAGATAATTGACTGTTTGCTATGCTATATCTGAGCAGATAGCAAAGTGTCGAGGCAGCCCCATGAAGAAAGTAGAAAAATTGTTGTAAAACTGGTTTTGTTCGCAGGGAATTCCTTTTAATTGTAGCAATGAACTCTGTTGGATTTGGAAAATGCTTTTTAGTTGCAGACATTTTTGCTTTGATTATCTTATTTCTTTGTTAAAATCCAAGATTTTTGCATTTGATTCTTACTGCAGTAATTTCTTTATGACTGTGATTACATCAGAGAAGAGACAAATAAATAACTGCTGATGATCAGCGACATTTTTCTCTTGATACTTAAATATCACTTACTACTTGTAATCAATTGTTTTATTTATTTTTGAATTAATATCTTTTGTTTTGAGATCGGAGACCTTCATTTTTTTTGTATTGATTATAAATAAATATTTGTATATCAAAAATAGAAATTGTTTCAACTTCTGTCAGGATCAATGTCGACTTTTACTCCCTCTCCAACACAACTTTTGAATAAGGCCATAATATATCTTCACCTTTTCTTTTTCTACTGCCAGCCATTGAGCTTCTTTTTTTTTCTTTTTTTTAATATTCTTTCTGCAATATTTCTTAAAGAACCAAAAACAAAACTGGAACTTGTAGTAATAGTATTCAGTAACAGGGAAATGCAAATAGAATTTTGGGAGAGATTTATTCATTTTTTGGTGGAGTGAAAAAACACTACATCCTATGTTAGAACACAAAGCAAATGGGAACATATTTGAAATTGGTTATATTACTTCCTGACTCCAAAACAAGTTAAGCTATTTGTTAGAAAAAAAGTTATGGATAAAATGATGAATTTGATTATCTGAAATGTTTATATCAGATGCTCTTAGCACTAGAATAAAGCAGACATTTTTATACTCATTGAAATTAAAATGTAATGAATTTCAGGATTTTTTGTATGCATTTTCATTTTTGACTATAAAATATGTTAATTTGTTCTGAAAATGAATTCCACTTGACAGTAATTGAAGTTTTCTCTGACATTTCAATTACCACAAAATACCTTTTTCAAATTAATCAGATCAGAAGATTTATTTCAGCAGTTTTATCTTTGTGCATTTGTAGTTTTTCAAGATTTCATAATTAATTTTTAAAAAGGTTTGTATTAATTACTGATTAAGTTAATCCCCCCACCCGCCTCAAGAGAGAGAGAGAATTTGAACTAACAAAAAGTCTAAAATCTCTGCACTGATGTTTTTGAATTTAACACACACTGCATGATAAATTTTAGACTTTTTATAACTTACATAGGATTGTCTTTTGTGACTGACTTTCCTGTCTCAGTCAACTGCTAGGAATTGAAATTCATGTCTTGGATTCATCAAAATTTTGAAATACTGTTCTGCTTTATATTTTGTAAATCTTTTTGAGGTGTTTGTGCATATCAATTTGAAAGATTTATCCAGTTGTTGATATTTCACTACGTGAGTGTAAATAATGACACACAATCAGTTTAAAATGGGTAGAGGACATGTCAGTTTTGGTGGACATGATGCAAATATTCTGGTTACATCACCTGGTGTGATAGTATCAGACTTTCCTGATTCCTTTTGTATAATAGGAAGATGACTGTCCGATGGACAGAATCCCCTGGATCAAACACACCCCATGTTTTGCTGAGTCTTACACAAATAAGAACATCGCTAAAACAGATACCACACTCTGATTTCAGCATCAAGGATTTGTCTCCGTGGTTGATAAATGTGATTTTCAAAAAGTTTGTTAAACAAATTTAAAAAAAAAAAAAAAAAAAAAAATCTAATTTAAATTTCTTTGATTTCAGTTTCAAGGCTCAAGTGGACACCACCAAAATGCTACCGGGATTAAAACGAGCTTCAATTGCTGTCCTCCATTATGGCAATTCCAAGCACATTCTCACCTGGTTATCTCATCTATTTCCTCAAAACTATCCCTTACTTCTTATCCATGTCTTTAAGCAATATAAAAGCACCAGCAACAACTACCAACATCTCTTTCCACAACTCAGTTATCAGATGGATAAACCTGATCATCCCTTCCGTGCCAAAAGTATGAACAAATCTCAGGAAGTGGTAATCTCTTATTTTATTTTTTGCTTGTTCTTCCAATTGTACAATGTAATCCTTTAAATTTCTATTCTTTTAGTTTTTAAATTCTCTTTTCATTATTTTCAGAGATGTAACACTTTTTGATTAAGAAAAAGTTTTTAATGGTATTGATTAGACTTTTTCTAAGTTTCTGTTCTAAAAAAACAAAACAAACCCAAAACAAACTGATTATTTGTCAGGGTATTTGCTATTCCAATGTCTCCATATTTAAAATGGTTTTCTCTTAAACTTTCAGATTGTGTTTGAATCTGATTTGAAGAGTTTATCCAAAGATGAGAATTCTAACCGACATGATTTACAGAGTAAACTTGAAACCTTAGAAGCTATTGGCTGCACGATGGACCAGATTCAAGAATCTCCTGAAATCTTGCAGCTGTCTCTGACTGAAATTGTGAAACGTGCATGTCTCCTAAAAAAATTGGGTATTGATAACATCTCTGTGCAGCTTCTCAAGGCGATCCGGTCCAATATGACCCATTTTCAGTCGCAACAGAAAATCAAATCCCTCCAGCCATTGGCTAGCCATTCTACAATGACTAACTATATGCAAGAATTATTGCAGTGTAGTTATGCCGAGATTCACAGCATTATGCAGAAAGTACCATCCATAAAAGGTTACAGGAATATGACTGCATTCTCTGAAAAAGTGGAATATCTTTGTAGCCAGGGTTTGACAACTGATAACTTAAAGAATTATCCTGCAATTCTCTGTCGAAGCCTTGCAACTCTCAAGTTAAGAATAAATGTCATCAAAAAATTTCAAGAGGATGATAAATTTCCAGTGTCTTCTTTGGTTGTTTCTGACAAACAGTTCCAAAAATTTCTGGTTAAATATTATGATGATCAGAAGGCATTAAAAGGATACCAGAATCGAAATGAATGCATTGCCAAAATGTTTGGTGTATCTGCAATGATTGAATCACAGATGCATTATTTTCACAACAGGCGCCTGGCAACAGTGAAGCCAAGAATCAATTATCTCATATCTGTTGGCATCCCCTTAGAACACATCCGGAATCATCCTTATATTTTACGTTACAAGAAGGAAACATTAGAAAATGCTTTAATCAAATCCAAAGAAGCTGGCATTGAAAATGTCAGTATTTTGCACTTAATTAACATCATCATTTGTGGACGGGTGCCCTTGAAACCCCCGGTGCCAAAATCCACCAACTACATACCAGAACTTCTTGGGTTTCCACCAAATGAACTGAGGAAAAAATATAACCATCTTCGTCCCCTTGTAACAACCAATCGGTTGTCTTTGAAAGAGAATTTAGAGTTTTTGCTTGGTGAAGGTTTTACTGTTAAAGAGGTTTGCTCCTGCCCGTTAATTTTGTCTCATAAACAAGAGGAACTGAAGATTATTTTGAAGACACTACCACTTCAACCAGAAATGCAAAACAATTTGGACTTGCTACAAAATGGTGTCATGAAAATCAACTTGATGCAATATTTTCTAGAGAAAAAATCAAACTTTCGACTTTCTTCTGCAGAAATTTTATGATAATTTATATAATTAGCATTTCTTTCATATGTTAATAAAATTGAAATGTAAACTAAATTTGGCTGTTTGTTTTTTTTTTGTTTTTTTTCAAAATCTGAGAATACAGACAAGAAAAAAGATTTGAATTAGCAGCTTAAACAAAAGTTGGGTTTTTTTTGTTTTTTTTTATATATTTCTTTTTATCTGTCAGATTTGAATATTGAGATTTCTGCCCAGGCAACAATGTTAGAATGAGATCATCTGAAAGCAGGGAAATCAAAAATTGTATTTGAGACCTTGTCTGATTTAAAAAAAAAAAAAAAAATTTATATAACTTACCGCTATACTAGTTTAAATCAAATTAATCTGTTTTTGATGTCTTGATTCTGTTTTGATGAGATAAAAACTGAGTTTCTTTGTTCAGAACTGAAGTTTCCATTTGTAGGCTTTATTAAAAAAAAAAAAAAATATTGAAATGATTCTTATCAAGTGACCTATTCTCATGGCCTTGTGCTCAGTAAAGTTAAAAAAAAATTTTTTTTCTTTACACTAGCTTTAAAATGAAAATTCATTTTTTTACAAAATGCTTTAGTTAAAACATTTCAAATTGACTTTCTTATACTGAAATAATTTTTGCTATGAAAGAGTAATCCCTATTGCTAATGTTTGTTGCTAAACAATCTGTCTTTTTATCTTTTGGTTTCAGTGTGAATCACTGAATATTGATAAAAGTGATGTTCATTATCTTTTGTGCTTTGAATTATTTTCTTTAAACAAAAATAAGCAAAACAAAGATGGAATTTTTAAAAAAGTTGAAATTTCTTAGTTAATATTAGAAACTTTTGAGGGTGAAATAAACAAGAGTTGCTTTATTACAAATAGAAACTTTTGGAGTTTCTTCTGAAACTGCACTGTACAGTTTGCTGGCACTTCTTAGTGGCAGTTTAGTGAGAAGCTTTTATGCTATGAAGAACCTTTGCATCATCAGCAATTATTTCAGGGTCACAAGCATGAATTGGGCAGAAATCTTCCAACTGGAAGTACAACTACTTTAAATGTCAGTTTCAGCTGTCATGGCTTTCCTCCCTGGTTCCAAATTGATTTCTGTACTGGGTATTAGTGAGAAGCTATGGCAGTTGAGGAATAAAAACTGTTATTCTATGACAAGAGGCCCCCCCCCCTTATTGTAGTATTTTATATTCATTTTGTGAGAGATGGCTTTTCTTCTTAGTTCAGCTGGTGGAGGAAACTTTTGATTGGAATGAGATTACTGCTACCTTCTCCAGGAAGATAAATATTCTCCTTGGATCCACTTGCATCTTGTCTGAAACTAAATGCCAAGCAGTGTGTTTTTGTCAGTGGTTCTTGCCCAAGGAGACTTATTTTCTTCTCTTTTGTGGTGATTCCTGGTGTTGATATCTTCTTGTCTCTTCATTCAGTAGTTTCTATGAAGACTTTATCATTCTTTCACTTGTATTGCTCCTCTTTATTGCTTTGGATAGAATCCAGGGTACAAAAAAGCAATGCAAAACATCCACTTAGAAGTTTTCAGGATGGAATCCAGGATATAAAGGATTTCTCTCAATCAATTGCGGCATCAATTTTCTTATTTACACCCAGATCTTCTAGTTAAGAATTGGTAAGAGGTCAGTCAAGAGAAAGAATTCTTTCTACGACAATAATTGCTTGACTGTCTACTTTCATCATCTTCCATTACTATTTCTTTGATCCTTTGCATCAAAACATCTTTATCCTCTGCTTTGCTACAACTGTTGGTCTTGGAGTTTCCAAATTCCAATTATCCTTGACATTCCACCTAAACTAACTTGATATATATCTAGTATGTTTTTACTTCCTCTCATACACACGTGTCTTAAAAATTAATTAGTGATTTCAGTGTACAAAATTTTTGATCCTATTTTTAAAAAATTTAATGAATCTAAAATTTTTTTTTTTTTTTTTTTTCCAAGTGGTGTTCATAAAAGTTACTTGATTTGGTTTGTTTAATGTATTTTATTTTACTTATTGAATTTTTGTTCTTTTGTTGCAGACAATTTTCGATTCTTCTGCTAGTTTATCTTATATTTGACACCATAAAAATTTTGTCTTCTGTGGAATGCTTAAGACTTTTGCAATACATTTTTAAGGGTTTCACTTAATTCAATTAATTTTTTAAAAAATCATGTTAGAAAAAAGTCAGATGTCTAAGAAACAAAAGGATAAATTATGCAAAAAATGAAATTTTATCAAAATCCTGAACAAAGATTGGAGAGAAAAAAAATGAGAATAACTTTGACAAAATTCTTTACAACCTGCCTTTTTTTTTTTTTTTTTTTTTTTTTTTTTAATTTTTTTCATTTATTTTTTTTTTTTTTATAAATAAATTTGGCAATGCAAAATGTTAAAACAATAAATAAATAAAATGGTGTACATTACAACATAAAAGAAAATAAGATATTCTTACTTCCTGACACATGCAGTGTTGGCTGACCAGCAAGAATTTATTTACATCTGCTCTGTGCAGACACTGGATGTAGTTTGGAAGATCTTCCAGGAGAGTTGGTCAGTCAATGTATTCTATAATGAATTTAAGACGATCCAACACAAGTTGAAAAAAAGAAAACTATGAATAAATTAAAATGTTCATATCAATGATTAAGTATTGATTTGTAGAAGTCTTCAGCCACTTTAAACTATTGTAAATTTCTACTAATTGCTAACTTATTAATGGTGGATGTTTTTTATTGATGAAACATTGTCTCTGTTGAATCATTACCTAATCATTATATTTTGTTGTTGGGGTTCAGAATGAGAGAAAATTTGAGACCATCCCTAAAAATGGCCATGTAAAAATTTTCAACCACCTTACATAAACCAATCAAGATACAGTGTTTTAAAACTGAAAAATGTTCCACTGCTAATATGCAAATATTTTTCCACAACAGATCTGATATATATATATATATATATATATATATAATTATTCTTTTTTTTTTCTTTTCTTTCTCTCTCTCTTTTCACATCATGGTGCAAATTTCCAAAGAAATGAAAATAGTGAAGATAGCCAAGAATATGAACCATTGAGCAATAGCTAAAGAAGTCAGGATTTCAAAAAGCGGCATCTCAGAAATTCTTTTCAAAGTTTCAAGATGCTGGAATTGTTTCAGATAAACCAAGATTTGATTGCCCTTAAAAGATGCTACACAGGATGGTACGGAAACTGATCGGGAAAGCAAAATCTCAACCAAACAAGACTGGTAGATAAGTGATAGATGAGTGCAAATTGTAACTACCATGAAGCAAATCCTTCAAGAATAAGAAGCCGGCATGAATCAAAAATTATAAATAACTTACATAGGATTGTCTTTTGTGACTGACTTTCCTGTCTCAGTCAACTGCTAGGAATTGAAATTCATGTCCTGGATTCATCAAAATTTGGAAATACTGTTCTGCTTTATATTTTGTAAATCTTTTTGAGGTATTTGTTAGTGCTAAGAAACCAACACTAATCAAAAAGCATTGGAAGGCCAGATTAAGTTGGTATGAACTATTGGACGCAAATGCTTGAAATAAGATCCTATTCAGCAATGGAACTGGGATTGGGTGTGTTCTAATAAGCGTGAGTTTGTCGGAAGGCCTTCAGGAAAGTGAAATGACCCATGTTACATGATGAAAACATTGAAGTTTGTGGGGTAAGTGTCTAATCCTTTGGGGGATACATAAAAACTGATAGGTCAAGAAAGTTGGTTAAAATTGACTGGAACTTGAATAGTGCCAAATATGTGCAGTTGCTATAGGACAACTTGATATAAGACTTGGATGAAGATGAAATTTTTCAGTATGATGGAGCTCTAATAATATTTCAGGCCTGTGTCAAAGATTTTAGTTGCATGGCTGCTAGGCCCATTCTTGAAATAGGCTTGTCTATTATTCATATATCAATTATTCTCTCACCCACTACCACTGCAATCTAAAGAAATTGAAGGAAGTGAAAGAGTTTGTGAATCCTGAAAGAAAGATATCTTTTTCTTTCATTCTCAACATAGAAATGAAACCAACCTGTAAAATTTGAATGTCTCTCACCTCTGACATAGCTTTGGGGACAGGAATTGGTTTAAGGTTACAAAATCCAGTTGTTCTTTAGAAACATAGAAAATATAATAATAGAGTTCAAATTTCTTTTCAGAAATTTTTCCACATTATTTTGTCTTTTATAAAATTGAAATTTAATATTGTTCTGGTAAAAAATTACCTGAGGTTTAAAATATTTTTGTTTAGCAAATAGGAATTCCAGTATACATGAATATTTATGAAGAGACTTGATTCTTAAATGAAGAAAACATGTTACTTTGAAGATAGAAATATTTTTGTGTGTCATGTGGATATTATTTAGAAAAATGTTGCTGAACCTTGCAGGTGTCTTTTGTAATAGTTTCATTGGATTTTGCCATTTTGATTCTTTATTCATAATACAATTTTTTTTTATTTCACCCACCACAGAACATTTTTGTTTTTGAAGTAACCATAACCCCTTTCCTCGCATCCTGAATAGAATCAGTCATGCATTCTACGTAACTGCCAATTACAAAGGAAAAATAACCTTAAATATTTTGCAGAGCTTAACGTGAGGCCCAACATTTGATAATTGAAACTCTCATGTCCCATGAAGATTGAAACAATTTAATTTCCTTTTACTTCTAGAAGAAGAATAACGAAAGTTCCCTATTTTTACATTTTAATAAAGTTTTATGTAAAATGTTTTTTAAAAAGAAAAAAATTTTCCCCTTCTCATATCAATTCTTTAATTGTGTCAACTTTTTCTACTCTCATTTTTTTTCTACTCCCTTTTTAACTAAGTTGATCAATCAAAATAGAAATCATAATTTCTCAAAAGTAAATAGTAACTTGTCTGGCTTGGAAATAGTTTCTCTTAATATCATCTTTCCAAGACACTCCCTTCAATGTTTATCATTTTGGAAAGAAACCATCCCACTCTTAGAATATTACTTCATTTACCCCCCCCCCCACATCCGGTATCTTCAAGAGATTAAAGAGATGCTTCCTTCACTTTATAACTTACAGCCCTCCCCCCACTTTGCCCAATGTCATGGCCACCTTTTGCCATCTGCAATCTTCAGTTGGCCCCAACCTGCTTATTTTTTCATTGATGTCCATTTCTTCATATCCTGGTGTTGGTAGGAGGATGTAGGTGTTGCCACTGTTCTAGCAACACATTCTTTATTGATTTCAGACCGAAGGACTGTGAGAAATAAGGTGTGTCTCTCTTTCTCACTGGCATTCCCACCTGAAATCTCACCTTACCTGTTGTGTCATCATCTAATTGCAAATTCACCTTCCAATCCCAAAATATTTTTACATTTCATTCACTCCTAATAAAAAAATAACTTGTTCAGTATTTAAGATCAAATTTTATAGTATTTAAAAAAATGTTTATACAAAGAAAAGCTCATATCACTGGTTAGTATTACTTGGCATTGTTGAAAAATATCTCCTAATTAAAAATATCTGAATTTCTCAAGAGGCAACTTAAGTGTAGTCACTATACTTTCATTGTTCAGACAAGTAGCATTTTGCATTAAGTAGTAGGTTTTTATTTACAACAAAAACTGTATGGGAGTGGAGACAGTGGATAGAGTTAGTGAGAAAGAGTTGAGGTTTAGTAATAACATTTTTTAAAACAGGATATTTGTGAGAAGATAAAACAAAGTTCCAAGACATAAGAAAAAAAAAAATTAGCAAAAGATTTTATAAAGGTATTAGAAAACCCATGAATCTCTAATAGTTGGTCCATAATGATATTGATGCTTATATTTTAGGAGTGAAGGATTCTCCTTAGCATTTCATAGTTATTATATAGCATTATATTGAGGTTTTGGAAGATTAAAAACGACTCTCACTACAAAAATTATTATTCATTAGCAAATTGGAGTGGAAATTGCTTTATTCTCGAAGTTAGAGCAGTTTAAGTATATTGCTCAAGTAAAAATCTCACTATATGGTTACATGTATGCAAACTATAAGGGAGAACATTTACAACTCAATTCTTAGCTAATTCTCTCAACCAAACTTGTTTAAATATTTTTTTAAGAATTTCAAAAATGTCTCTTACGGGAATTTTCAGAAACATTAGTGGTGTCAAGATTATCAAACAAATTTTCATGCAGTTTATTTTTATTTATCCATCTTCATCTTTTTTGTGGGTCTAATACATTTTTGTTGGATGTTCTTGTTGCTGGCATCCAGAACAAAGTTTTGGATGTTATTTGAATGTACACTCAGATCACAGGAGTTTGCTTTTATATAACAATTATAATGTATTTGGCTTTCAATTCAGAGGATTCTTTATTTTTTTGCTTTTCATTTTTTGTTGACTCACCCAGTTGTAGCAGAATAACTCCGATATTCTGAAATAAATTTTTTATTATTTCAATCTTCTGAAATGAATGTGACTTCTTTATAGTAAATTCTTGAAAGAATTTAGAGCTTTAAAAAAAAAAAATGAAAAAACGGTTGAATCATAATTCAAGAAAATTTCTTTAAAAAAATTAAATAAAACTATTTTTTTGTTGTCTGATTTATGACCTACAAATAGATGTTACAAAATTTCTAAACGTTTAATGGAAACTTTAAAATTAGAATTAAGACAAATAGAAGTGGAGGGAAGTACGTCTATAAATATTACACACACACGCACACACAAGTAAAAGCTCCCGGCTATGAATGTTTTTATTCTTCAACTCTACACGAAAGCAATTCCTACATTTGGCATTCAAACACATTGAGTCAGATAATTAAACTCTACATAGATATTTTCTTCTCGGTAATATTTTCAATTTTGATTATTGTTATGCACACGAAAAACAACAATTTAAAAAAAAAAAAAAAAGTTTATCATTTTAATCATTTCCATTAATTTGCGTAAAAGAATTCAGCATTAATCAATTCTCTTTACAATCGTGCAATCCATTTTTTTATGAACCTTTTTGAGAGAGAGAGAGAGAGCAAAAACAGCTGCACTTGACGATCAGCAGAGAGAGTAAATAGGATGATACACAGCTGGTTTTCCATTAATTGTTCGTCTTCTTTTTCAACCAGAGACACGCATTTATAGAATCTCTTTATTCCTTAAAAAAATATTCAGAGAAAAGAAACGCTAAAGTCGTATTTAATTCGCTTCTTTTTCTCTGACCGAAAATGCGAGTCACTGTCGACAGTAACGAGATTTGCTAAACGCTGATTGGATGATTTCATTGTGATGTCATAGAAAAAAGGCGGGATTTCATCAGCTGACTCATAGCTTTGCAATGTTAACTTTGGAGTCTGTTTCTCTAATTGCCGGCCTTATTCACTCATCACCATACTCGAATATACATACACATTATATACACGAGTCACATTGTTTCTACCATGTATGCAAACTCATATATACACAGATTATTTATATACGTGTCATTATCACACACAAGCATTCTCTCCTCGCACATGCATTAACATCGCAGTTAAAAATATTAATAAATTTATGTTTGAAATTAAATTAGAAATAAGATTTTGTTTCCTAATAAATTCTTCAAGAAGACATTGTGTCTGAAAATATTTCTAAGGGTAAAAACGAGAAAAATATGAACTTTGTTACCTCGAAAAAAACAAACAAACCTTGGTTTTAATAAGTTTGATAATTCTTTCACAGAAAATTTCAGCTTTGAATTGAGAGGCACATGTTCCATAAATTTTGTATTTGACCTATGAATCACATTGAAAATAATTATCACATGCTCACTTTTGTTTATAGCAGCCTATTCATTTTGAATGACAGTCTATACTAGAAATAGTTTTTACAAAGAATATTATGGGTTAAATGGTTCGATGACTAACTCAGCCACACCCACTTTTCAAACTAAAGGAAATTGCATATTACTAATCAGCTGTTGAGGAAGACTTTTTCTTTTACTTGAAAGACTAATATTGTCAAGATAAAGATTAGATAGACCTTAGAACTTAAAATAATTTATATGATGAGATCAAAGGGAGATAATATAGGGAAATATTAACTTCTTGAATAATTTAGTACCTTGGAAAATTTACTGAATTAGGATTTTCTAGTAGGTTTTCTCTTTAAATCAGCAATATTGATGGTTTTAAAATTTGGTTAAAATATTTTATCATTTAAAGAGATTTTTAAAACTAATTTATCAAGGTTTTATTGTTATATCTTTAATTTTTTTATCATCAGCTTTTAATAAATCAGATGCTAATTTGTGTAGAAATTAAACTTACGTAAAGTTGCTGCTAAAGGCTGTAGGTATCAAATAATAGTTATTTACTTATTTTAGCTTTGTCTGACACAAGGCAAAAAAACACCACAAATGGTTTGAGATATTACTTTTTTAACCAAAAATAGAGCTGACACTGAAATGTAGGACCTGCAATATACTAAAACAAAATAATTGAACTGAGTGACTTTGTATTATTGTATTGGAAACAAGACTGTCCTTTAAAGCAATTATATTCAAAAGTTTCATTACTTGATAAAGCATTTATGATGAAATTTAAAATAATTGATTTTCCGCTTTTCTTTTAAGAAAATTGCAAAATGACAATGTTTTTACTATAAACAATGGATTTAATTGTGAAGTGGTGAATTAAAGAGGCCCAGGGAGTTATTGCATATGGGAGGGTGAAGTTGGAAAAATATTTTCATTTAATCATTTCTCAACTGCCAGTCATCCATTCTGCATATAGATTGAAGTGCTGTCAAAAATCCTTTGAGCTTTGATTTAAAAAAAAATTAACAAATACTATTCAACAAGTAGAAAGAATTTAACTTTTAGTGGAATTCCTTATTTAACTTATGCCATATTGAGAAAATATTTGCTTTTTGATGACACTGAAAACAAATATGAAATAACCAGATAAAAATTTAAGAAAAAATATTGGAATTTACCATTTTCTGCAACAAAATGTTAAAGTTAGCAGAAAGTTATTTTGATAGTTTTTCAAAGTTAAAGCAAATTTTTTTTTTTTTTTTTTTTTTTTTTTCAGATCAAATATTTTGCTTGCAGATTTTGAGATGGTTTAAGAACTGAATATTTTGCAAAAGACTTTAAATGAAAATGTCAAAATCTGTATCATAAAAATGATTTTAACAATCAACATAATTTTTATTAATCACTCTTTAGTTTTAGACTTGAGATTCTATCATCTAGCAATTGGTGTATTCAGTTTCTACTGAAAAATGCAATATAACAGATGAATTGAATTTTCTTACAAATAGTAAATTTCCTGTAGGAAAAAGATTTGGCAGAAAATGCTGAATAGATTTTGAGGAAATGGTTTTCAAGTGACACATTTTTCCACTGTACAAAAATGTGGAGGTTTTTTCTCTCAGTTTTTTGACCTTTCATTACAATTTTATCCAATTTTGAGCCATATTTTATTTTGAATTGATTTTTTAAAATATCCTAAATAAATTTAGCCAAGTATTAAATACCCCCACCGGATCTTTTTTCAAAGTATCTGAATTTTGTTCATTATTATTTTAAGTAGATTTGGATTTTAATCAGAAAATATCTATTAGTCTTCTTTTTTGTAGTTTTGCTTTTCTGATTAGCAGATTAGTTTTTTGGATTAGCAATATATGTGCACACATACACTTGCTTATTTTAAATACACATACATTCTTCTTCTCTCTTATCACATAATTCCTTTTTCTATTTTTAATCTTTTAGAAAAAAAAAAAGAGAATAAAACAATTCTTTTTTCCAATAAAATTTTTGAATTCTTCCTTAATTTAAGCAGTCAGTTTCTTGATTCAGTTAAAGATTTAATTTTTGATTCTAAATTTAATTTTAGTGGTCAAATAGAACTGTTTGACATTTATACTGAGTGCCAACAAATGACTAATGCTAAACAGAACTGTTTGATCCTTTAACCATGAGTAAACAAATGACTGGTGTTTAATGAAATTGTTAGTTATACATAGCAATACTTGGAACCATTTAACTTTGTTGACTTATGCTAAATTGAATTGTTAGAAATAGAACTATCTAGAAAATGTGTTTACAAATCATATATTTAATATATATGTAAAACAGGATTTGGCATTAAATGAACCAACAATGGTTGATACGCTATAAAACCAAAGCAAAATATTGTTATTCAAATAAAATGTTGAAAATCATTTGCAACAGTTTGATTGTATTAGTTGCTTTTATATAAGTTAAAAAGAAAACAACCAATTCAATGATAATTCTGTAAATAATTTTGAAACAGTGAAAAGCAATGAAAAAAATACTTTATATTAATGTGAAATACAAAATTGTGAAGCAAGTGAAATTCTAATTGTCCTAAAGGTTAGTTTTCATCCTAAGATGTGTGTGTGGTGAAATTTGAAGGAAATCTGCCACTATAAGATGTTCCAAATGACTAAATGGTTGATTTGAATAAATATTGCTCACAATGAAACAAATTATCAAGGCAGCATTAATCTTGATTTATTAAGAGTGTAATATTCCATCAAATTTTATTAGTAACCAAGCAAACATTTTTCCAATTTAGCTAGGAAATTTTCACACTTATGCACCATTTTAACTAAATATTACACTTTTGGCTTAACATTTATTCTGGTGTTAACAGAATTATTTTAATAAAATATATCAATTCTCTGGAAGACTACCAAAGGCATTTAGAGCAATTCTTTGTAGAGAAAGATAAAAAGTTTGGGAGGGTAGAATTATGAAATTGCCTGAAAGTTTTATAAAGGTAATATGGAAAATAAAAATTGTCTTATTTTTCTTACTCAATAAACATTTTTGTCATTGAATATTTTTACAAATCCTCCAATAATGAAAGACTATGTCTCGTTATTTTACTGTATGTGGAGGAGTGCAAAGTAAATCTTATTTTCAAATCTAAAATGCTTGTTAAGTCTTATCCAGTAGAAAAAAATCTTTAAACTGCAGAAAAGAACCAATTTTTGAAACACTTCTGCAGTAAATAATATTCAACATTTAATGATATAAGAATCATTTTAAGATCCCAAATATCAAGAATTCTCTGAAAGAATTGTAGAACTGAAGAAAAATATTCAAATTAAATCAAAGTTTAAACAAATGGCGATTACAATTTTAAGTTTGCTTTTAATAAAATGTTTAATTATAAAATATATTTCTGTTAAAAGAAAATTGAGTTGATGACAACAACCTTTGGTTATTATTAAATTCTAGCTACAATTTAGAATTATTAATTGAAGAGAAAAATTTTTAACATCCCAATTTGATTTTTCTAACAATTTTGGAAGTCAATGCTGGAAAATTCAAGTGAAAACCTTAAAAGTTTATTAAGCTGTACCAAAAATAAATAAATGAAAAATACAAATTGTTATTCTGTTGTTATTAAGAGATTTTTCTTGAACACAAAGACAAAACTCATTATATAGAAAAGATAGAAGTTTCAGATTTTGAATTCCAGGTGAAAAAAATTTTGGTCAGCTATTTATTGTGAGATGTACTTAAATACGAGGTGCCTTCAATAAGTTTCCAGACTTTTTTCATTTGGGCACTTCCACTGGGAACTCAGTCTCTTGGTCTCTGGGTCATAGCAGTAGATCCAGCTTTCATTGCAAGTCACCAGAGCATCAAGAACTGCAGGATCTGAATTGATCAGTTCGACCATCTCCCTACTGACATGACATCTTTCTTTCTGATCTTCTCTGAGCACCCTTGAGACAAATTTCATGCAAATCTTCTGCATCTTCAGTTCCTCACAAATAATTGTATATATAGTTCCCACACTAACATCAAACTGTGCACTTATTGTCTCTATCCATGGAATTCTTTACTTGGCCAATCAACTCTGGTGTTCTGACTTCCTTACTTCTCCCACACCTCTCATCATCCCTCACAAACTCCCTGCCTTCCTTGAATCTCTTATGCCACTCAAAAACTGATTCTCCATTCATGCAAGATGGTCCAAAAGCAGTCTGAAGCACTCCATACGTTTCTGTGGCATTTTTTCCAAGTTTAAAACAGAATTTTATTGCATATCGTTCTTCTAAAGTGTCCTCACGTCCAGATTGCATTTTTGAAATTCACCAGCTGTGACAATTAGGCCTTAGTAGGGTGTATTCCAATTGCTGCTGTAGCTGTTCCTTTGAAGCTGAAATCATAAAAATTGGTCAGTCATTTCATAAGATGTATAGCAATAACATACTGAATTTTCAAGAATCTACAACAATTTTAAATGCCTATACAAAAAAGGTCTGGAAACTTATTTAATGGCCCTTGTATATTAACTGTTAATTTGCTGTTGATAAGAACTTGTGCAATTCCTATGTGATTTTTTTTTTAGCTTTTCCTCTTCCTAACCAGGTTGTCTGTTTTCCACATCACAAGCCACAATACATTTTCATTTCATTCTCTGTCACACCCTTCTTCTCCAGGTTGACCCCAATCACTTGACAATTTCATCTTTCTACGATGAAGGAGGTTTTCTGTTCCACGTGGTCAGTTCTAATCTCTTGGAAATGACCACTTGACAACTTCTTGGGTCCACCTGTGATCTGTGAACCTTACAATGTGCCTGGTACAGCAGAATCTGTTTTTGCTACTCAACAATAACATCCTTCATTCTGTCCAGAATTACCTCGTTTTGAATGTGCTCAAGCAATGATATTCCCGTCATGGATCTTTCTGCGTTGCAATCAGTCTCTGTACATCCTTATTTGTGGTATTTCATGTTTTGCTTCCATATAACAGCTCAGGCAAAATAATGCAATTGAAGAGACATGTAGAGTCTTGTCTAGCTTTGCCCTAAGCACATCTTCTAAAAATGTCTGATCTTATTCTTTACAAGATTTCAGAATACATATATCAGCACATATTTAAGTATCTATTGAAGAGATAAAAAGCACATTCATCAATGGTAAATATGTCTTTTCCTTCAACAATCAAATTATATTAATATTCAAAATTATTTTTATATTACCTTCTAATAATAAAAATGAATTTAATAATTACAAATAATAATGAAATATCAACAATTCAAAAGAAAAATTGATTATCAAATGTCTACAAGAAGTTTTCCTTGATTTATTTTGTTTCAGTTGCCAAGGTGTTTAAAATATACACACATTTGTGAATGAGAAATCTTTTAATATTCCAAAAAGTTCCCAATTAAAAAAGATTACAATAAAAGATCAAAAATTTAAAAATAATTGCTCTAAGATTTTCCAATATAAAATCTGAAATATTCACAAGTGATTTTTACTTTGTCAGATTGACATTTTAGAACATTTTCCCCAATATTCATAAAAATTATTTAACATGAAATTTATTTAAAGAAACAAAATTATTTCATTGAAAAGTTCCAAAAATATTTGCTAAATTCATGCAATTCATATATTTGCTAATCAGGATTTCTTCTTTCAAATTACACAACAGTTAACACTGGAGTTTGAAGGAGAATTTAAAAACTCGTCTTTGCTATATTTTTTTTAGTGCAATAGATTTGATCCTCAGGTGTCCCATTCTTTCGACCTTGTATCAAATTAAGCAAATATCAATCAAACCTTGTTAATCAAAATAGCAAGTGTCACTGATAACTTAATACACTTTAATCATAGCAAAAATACGGACTAAGGGAGGTAACTCATCATATTTACTTAACATGTCATTCAAATTTTGCTGTTTTTTATAAAATATTTTTAGCTATTGATAATCAGTAGTTGGAGTTAGAAATTTTGTTATATATGGCATTCAGAAAAAATTTACAATTTTTTTTTCTTTTGCAGTTGTGACAGAAACAAATCTAAAAATAAATAAAACTTCATTTATTCATGTTCCAAAGAAAATTTGATAAACCATTAAATATTGACTCAAAAGTTTTATTAATTAAAATATTCGTTGATGAATTCACGTTCTTTTGAATTACTTGCATCTTTCAGACTTTGTGGAATCTTTTGTTAAGTAATCCTTTTTGTTTGCAGATTTGAATCAAAATAAAACTATCATTAAAAATTAATTATGAGATGTAATAATAATCTTATTCACAGAAATTGATTTTTTATGCTTTATCTAAAGTCTCTGAAAATTTCTCCAAAAGCAAAATACAATGTTTCTAGACATTAAAGAACTGCTTGCAAAGAGTATAAAAAATTCTTTACAAGATATAGAATTTCTAGCAAAGTTCAGTAAGAATGTTTCCAGGAAATATTTCTCAGGAGAATGGGGAGTTTTTCTGGTTTTTAGTATTTTGATCATAAAATCAAATAGAAATTTTTTTCTCAAATTCTTTTTGAGGTACCCGAGTGTTTGTAAAACAATATCGTCATGAGGATTTACCAAGGAATGGAAGCCATAGTTTGACCAGCCTCATAACATCCTGCACCTGTTAAATGGTTTTTCACATGGATTGCAAGCTGTTTGAATTGTGAATAACGTTGGTAACACAAGGCACAAGCAAATGGACGTTCAGCAAAATCGTCAAAATCAGATACTAATTTTATGTACCTGCCTCTTTTTGAAACAACATTTGATTGATTAAGTGAAGTTGATGGTTCAGTGGTTGACAAAGTCTCATTTGAAGAGCTCATTAAAGAGTCACATTCGTTTGTCTCTTTTAAACAAACATTAGAATCTTTATCACTTGATTTGTAAGGAAAATAATGGAATTTTTCATTTGCATCGATATCGATTCTTTCATCATCATCTTCATCATCAATTTCAATAAAATCAATGCTGCTTATTTGATTTATTTGATCAACATGTCTTGAGTTATTGTCCAAATCTTTTGATCTGACATCAGTGCTATTCTGTAAAGCTTCAGTTTGTTTATATATCTCTTCCATATGCTGAACAACAGAAAGATGGTGTATTTCTGTGCTTTCAGGAAAATTGCTAAAAGATTCATCATGTGTAAAGTTTGATTCTTTTGACTCAAATGGCAGTGCATTTTGTTCCATGAGCAATTGACGAGAAAATGCCATGTTGCATGTTGGACAGACATAGCTAGAGGCATCATTGTGGATAAGGAATGATTTAGTATCTAGCCTATTTAGACAGTATGGACAGTAGAAACATTGATTTGCAGGGTCATCAGTAGAAAGGGAATTCTTAGAATACAATTCAAAAGGGTTATTTCCATTATTTGTGTTGGAATGATTCTTTTTGTGGTGTTCTTCCAGAACCACTTCAGATGGCAAGAACAACTCACAGGTTTTACATTCATATCTCTCTCTGCAATGCTGAATCTTCATATGCCAGCGCATTTTGCTATAAACAGAACTGGAATAAGGACAGAAGGGGCATTGATGGAAAATCTTCTCGGTTCCATTGGTTAGCATTTCCCTTTCATTTGAATGTTTTGACTCCATATGGTAAAAAACATTGGCTGAAAACAATAAAGACATTTTAGAATCAGCAAATTTACAATAAACAATTTTTTCAAAATTTAATCTTTGTTTCCAAGCCAATAATTTAGTAAAAGATATATTCAACTGAGTGCAAAGAAGATAAAATATAAAATTGATTAATCAATAACTTCTTGCTCAATTTTTAAAATCCTAATGAGCCTCTCAATGTTTTTTTGCTAAATTTTGGATAAGTTTCTTCCTAAGTAAAAGAAAGCTTACAGTTCTAAAAGAATGATCCAAATCATGATTACAATTTTAAAGATTAAAAAAAAGCTCTTCAAATCATTAAACAAATGTTATTCATTATGGTACAATTTTAATTTGTCTGACATTATTAATTTCTTGAAGTCTTTGAGAAAATGTTCTGGCTTCATGTTGGCAAATCATCAAGTAAAAAATGAGAAAAGAGAAAAATTTGGACAAATTGAAATGTTGAATGAAATGTAGAAAATAGGAAATTTTAAACTTACCTTTATTGATAAAAGGCATCTGACAAATATCACACGAGTAGGTGGCCATGTTGTGTTTATAAATATGTCTGTTCATGAGGGATTTAAAAGATGATTTGTATTGACAATGTGGGCACTGATGCCAAACAGACTGACCTGGTGTTGTGTTAGTGTTGGAATGTTTTAATTTAAGATGCATAAATAAATTTTCCTTCCTCAGGAATGGCATTTGGCACTGGTTACATTCAAATTGGCTGATGGCGTGTTTTAAACTGTGATGGTCAAAAGTAAGTTTATGGTCACTTTTATAATCACATTTAGAACAATGAAAGACACGTGTACGCACAGGCGTTTCCATATGTTGCGTGTTCACATGATGCTCAAGAGTGGAACGATCTTGAAAGGAAATTGAACAAAAGGAACAGAAATTTGGCAAATATGGGGCTTTTTTTCTTAATAAAGCAATTTTTGGACACATTTTTCTTTTTGTAGAAATCAAAAGAGATTTTTTTTTCTGTGGAAAGTTCAGACTAGTTTCTAGTATTTTAACTTTAGGAGATGATGTCATTGAAAAAGCATTTAAATGGAAACAATATGTATGAAGTTTCAGAATTCCATCAATGAAAATCTGCTCACCAGCCAACTAATGTTCTTTAAACATGGGGCAGAAATTTTAATTTATTGCTTTTTACAGTGATTTTTTTTTTCAGATTGTCAGACTGGAAATGAATTAACTGGTTTTCTAACTGGAAATTGTCATTAGTTTCAGGAAAAGATAAGCAAGTCAAGTAAAGAATGTCTAACTTTGGCATAAAAGTTCAATAATTAAAAGATCAAAAAATGGCTGATCTTTTTTTTTTTAAAGGTCCTCATAGATTTTCTGGATGAAAGACAAAATAAATATAGAAATTAATGCAGGAAAATGAACAGCTGAAATATGTGGTAAACATAAAAAAAACTTAAAAGTTCTTAAATTTTTCATGCAAAAACACTAAACAAATTTATTTTTATAAAATCAAGTTATTTCTATATATCCGATATTAAAAAGCAGATGATCATAGAAAAATTTACTTTAAAAGTGGATAATAAAAAAAGTAAAAATATTTGTTTATTATCAATATGCTAGAAGCATTTATTAAAAAAATATGATATTTATAAAATAGTAAAAAAAATTTAACAAAAATATTAGCTAGAAGCAGCAGATGCTGGTATTTCTACATTTATAAGCAAAATAAAAAAAATCTGAACAAATCCATTGAATCATCAAAAACAGCAGGAAAAACATTTTTATTTGAAAAAAATATTTTTTAAACACATTAATTCAGTTGCTCAGCTAATCTGACCAGTCAGGCCAGTAAAAAAATATCCTTGTTTATTCACTCAACAAATAATTTATTCAGTTTTACATATTATTCAAGACCCTTAAATCAAAGATCAAGTAGGTAGAATTTTATTGAAAATCCAATATTCTTTTTGTAAATGTAATATTCTAATGTTTGTAATTTGTGACATGTTTTAGTTGATTTAAAATCATGAAATGTTTATTTTTCATAAGTTTTCCAGTTGCATAAGATTTGGAACCTTAAGTTCTGGATAAAGTTGTTTGGTTACATTGAGTAAGCAAGGAATTGACTTTTTGTTTTACATAGGATTTTAAAAAAATCAATTATAGTTGTCTTGTTTAATACAAAAATTGCAATTTTTACCTCCCCTCCCCGAGTCTTTGGGGTGTATATATATATATATATATATATATATATATATATATATATATATATATATATATATATATAATGCTTAGAATTGATTAACATGAAAAATAGAGTCAACACTAAAAGTAAACAGAATGTTTTCTAGTTTAAGCAAACTAATAGACTAAGCCATAACAAAAACTGGTTTTGATGACTACTAAGCTTGTTTTGATGATGACTTTTAATCTTGTTTTGACAAATACTAAGCTTTTCTCTATAATAATGAAACAAATCTCAACAGTTACAAAAATGAAGAGAGTTATGAGCACAGAAAATTTCCAGCCAAGAAGAAAGAATACTGAAGTGGAAAGAACATTTCAAGAATCTGCTTGAAAACTCCTCTAATGTCACTGATAAACCTATTAAAAAAATATTAATAGCCAACTAGACATTAGACTAGGACAGTTTATGGAAGAACTTGACATAGAACTGACAAAAATTAAAAGCAGAAAAGCAGCAGACCTCCATGAAATATCTCCAGAAATATGGAAGATGAGAAAACTTGATGAAATTCTTCTTTGATTGTGCAGTGTTGTCTATAAACAAAATTCGATAGAGAAATGGACAAAAGGCTGTATCTCCTCCCACTTCTGCGAGAAAGATGACCTCAGAATCACTAAGAACTCCAGAGGTATAACTTTTACACCTATAGCTGCTAAGGTTTATAATGATCTGCTTCTCAACCATATCAAACCAGAAACTGAGAAAATTCTTAAGAAAAATCAGATTGATTTTCAGAGAAATTAATCCATAACTTTACAGATTCTGACTATCCATAGAATCATTGAAGAAGTACATGCAAAAAAATCTCAAGGCAAAACTATTGTTTGTGGATTTTTCAAAAGGATTTGAATCAGTACAGAGTGGAATACAGCTATAATGATGCTTTACAAAAAGATCAAAACAGTGATTTGCTCACCTGATGAAGAGACTGACTTCTTCAACATTGTCATTGGAGTTTTGATTCATATGCCCCCCCCCCAATCATTCATTTCATTTGTACATGCAATAAACAATCAGCTCCCTTAAAAAATTTCCATGTCCAACAAGGTGGGACCTGTTGGACATGGAAATTATTTAAGGGTGCCACATCACCACCATCAAAGCATACTAACAGCATGGATTTCCTTAACACTCTTTCACCATCTGTCCCTATTGACCATTCCTCTTGGTAAATCTTCAAGAGAGCATCCAGTGTCCGCACAGAGTTTGTAAGTTTTTGTTGGTTGGCTAATACTGGGGAGTCCATAAATAGGATTCCATAGAAGAGAATGTTGCTTAGGAATTTTTCCTTACTTCTTGAACAGTCCCAAGCCTGGCCTGCTCATATTACTTCAAAAATCCAATCAAGAACTCTCATTCCCTCTTTGAACAGTGAAGACGTTGTTTCTGACCCTATCAGAAAATAGTAAAGCCACTTAGTTATCTTTTCTAACCCGATCAAATAAGCGTTTCTCTATTTTGTACGACTTCCACATACTGTTTTTCATATATAATTCTAGCTGTAGGGACATGTTAGTGTATTTTAATACCTCTTGGAGAAATATTGTTAGGAAGGTACAAAAAACACACACCTGCTAAAGCACCATAAAAAAAACTCTCAACAAATTGGCCAATAATAGGATTTTAATAAAATTTTCCATATTTAAAGTAATAAAAGATGTTTCTTTAAAAGACATTTTTTTCCTCAAAATTCTGAAGATAACATATTTCTTTTTATTGTTCAGTTGTTATGCACACCCTTCACATCAATTAGTTGGTTAATTGGATTCCCTTAAAGAAGGTGCAGGTGATTTTAATATTTCTTAATGATAATTCCATGGAGAATTAGATTTCATTGACATTTTTTTATAACTATTTGTTTATTCTAAAAATAAAAGCCTCCATACAAATGGAGGCTTTTATTTTTGAAGATCAAAAAATCAGGTAAAATCAGGTAGAATATTTGCTCTTCTAGGCATTTTTTTTTTTTACTTTATTCATTTTTGAAGTTTAATCTTCTAAGTATGTGGTTAATAAAAAAAAAAAATTCAGCACTAACATTTTTTTTTGAAAGGTTCAAAATTGACAACTGTAAATTAAACTCTTCCACTCACTGCAAGTGATGGGAATTTTGTTAAAGTAAAAATACTGAATAAACAAATTTGACACATTAAATAAAAAAAGTATCTTAACTAAATAATTCATTTTTAGTTTTACTTTTTTTTCTGAGTGTGGTGTTTTCATTAGACAATATTTTTTCTAGAGAGACCTATGAGAGAAGCAATATAAAAAGTTGCTTAAGGGAGTTAAACCTCTTCTAAGAATTAACCTAAAAAATACATTATTATGCTTTTGATCATCCATAATATAGATTTTTGTGGTTTGGTTGTGTTTCATGACATGGCAACCCTCATAAAATATTTAATGCCAAATCCTGTTTAAATATATAACAAATTCACCAAAAATCAAGGAATTATCTGATTTTAAGGAAAATTTCATTCTTATGTGTTGGTTGGTAGGCTGTGTTTTATACTATTTCATCCCTTGTAGGTTAATTAATTCTATTCATACATCTATACAAAATATATACATTAAATATATATAATTTGTAAACACATTTTGTTAACATTCTAAAATGAGCCTGAGCTAAATTTTTTGGTAATAGTTTAATAAGTAAAGTTGGCGACCATAGTCGAGGGTAACCCGAAAGCTCCCTTTTCGATAGCTACTACACCAATGTGTAGGGGAGGGTGCAAATCCTTTCCTTAGATTGCTCTACTTTACCCTTGATCCGTACCTTATAATGCTGAGTGTTAAGCAAGGAGGCATCGAGTACCATTTTTTGAGTCTTTGGTATGACTCGACCTGGGATTGAACCCAGGTCTCCCGGGCCATTGGCGAACACTCTAACCCCTAGGCCAATGTCCGGTAATTAAAATAGTTTAATAGTTTCAAGTATTGCTATATAACAGTCACGATTTAACATCTGTCATTTATTTACACACAGTTAAATATACATATGTAAGAGAGTAGTTTGTTGGTAATTTCATTTTTAAATGAGTTACAACTAATTTGTTTGCACACGAGTATTGCTATTATTTCTACTCAGTTAAATGGTTTCAATTATTTGCTATGTAACACTCATAATTCTATTCAATAATAATCATTTGTTTGCACAAAGTGAAGTGTCTATAAGTATTGCTATTTAGCATTAGTTATTCTATTCAATATTACTTGTTTGTTTGCACACAGTTAAATGGTTCCAAGCACTGTTATGCATCATTAACAATTCAATTAAACATCAGTGATTTGTTTACACACAGTTAAATGTAAAAACAGTTCTATTTCAAACAATTCAGTTTAGCATAAGTCATTTGTTACAGTTCTAATTGATCCATAAATAGGACCCTATCAAGTGCTACCACTCTGGGCCAGAGTGGACCCAGGAGCGAGGGCAATGATGGGATACTCTACATTCCCTAAAGCTCCAGCATTACTGGAACCACACCATTAGATTATTTAATGTCATATCCAGGACACTCATTAAGGGAGTCTTACCCCTTTGCAGAGATGCAGTCAGTGTATTCTACAGCTCCAGTCGACTGGGCCATTTTAAATGAGTTAGAGTACATTTGTTAGTACAGTTAAATGGTTTCAACTATTGCTATGTAGTACTTGAAATTCAATTTAACATCAGTCATTTGTTTGTACATAGTTAAATGGTTAAATATCAACTATTGTAGGTTATTCAATGTCAAATCATGTTTTTAACATAGAATTTTTAGGTAAATAGTTCATAGGCAACATTTTTTAAAACATGCTATAGCTCATTTGTTTGCACACAGTTTTAAATAGTTTCATGCAAAGCTATGTCATGCTAAGAGTTCAATTTAACATTACTCATTTATTTGCACACAGTTAAATGATTTCAAGTATAGTAAATGATGGTTTAGTGTCCTATTCAGAACACTCATTGGCAGGGAGAAACCTTACACCTCTACAGAGATGCAATCAGTGTATTCTACTGCCCCAACTGACTGAGCTTTCCCAATGTGAGTGGCACTATTAAATCAGCGGGGATATAGGATATGGCATTTACTTTCAGTATATCATAAAAAGAAAGAAGTCTGAAGGTGTGCATGGAATAAAGAACAAAATTTTAAAAATTGGGAACTGTTAAAAGAAAATAGTACCTGAAATGTGAATATTAAACTTTTCAAATTATCAAAAATTAAGAAAGAATTTTCTTTCATGTTTTCAGAGCTTTTAATACTGATTTAATAGAAAATATCATTTTCTTTTAGATTATTTATAATTTTGTTCTGCTTAAAAAAACTTGCATTAGATCATAACATTTTTTTCTCCAATCACTGGCTAAGTCTAAATATGGTATTAAATAAAAAATATTTTTACTAATCAAAAATATAAATGATAAGCAAGAATCTGGGAGTTGTTTTTTTTTTATATAGATATTTTTATTTTTTAAGATATAAAAAATGTTGAACTAAAGAAAGTAGGGAAACCTATAGCAACACTAGTTTTTTACGCAATTTCCAGTTTCGTCCCAAATGTTTGTGTTGAAAGATTTTATTTTTAGAATGCTTCACTTTAACTTTCTGTTTTATTTACATTTCACAAGAGTCCCATTTTGAAAGATTCCTTTATTTTAGCTTCTTTTAAAGAAAGACATTGAATATTTAAAAGAAGTTCAATTATTTCTTTTCAAACATTCATTTTTAATTCAAATTGATTTAATATCTTTTAAATTTTAACTTAGAAACTGTTAAATAAGCATTTTGGGTGGGAGGAGAGTTCAAACTACATGCTTGTAGTATTATCATATTTTGACAAATTAAGTAAATTATTTGTTTATTTTCTGAAATGCTTTTAGAAATATATTTAAAAAAATGTAAATTTTGTTCTAAAAACAGGAAATTTAAAAAAAAAAAAAAAAAAAAAATTAGTGTTTTGGGGCAATGAAAAATTTGTAGATTATTACGAGGAAAAACATTAAATACTAAAAAGGCAATTAAAAAGTTTAATTATTTCACTAGTTTAATCAAAAATAATTATTTCATTGAGTTTTCTTAATTGTATATTCAAAAACCAAGTTAACGTACTTATTTTCCTTTTTCAAGATTAAATACAAATAAAATTAAATTAAATTTAAAAAAATATTGCTGATACGATTTTCGGTACTTAAAAGTTTTTTTAATTTTTTTGCGTGTGTGGTTGGCCTTCGGTATGAACAACTTTTAGCGCGAAACTAAAACGCACGTTAATATGTGAATTGTAAAGTGACGCAGAAAGTCTTTCTTTATTAATTTTATCAACGTGTATTTTAACATAAATCTGTTTATCAAGGATTCTCGTAATTTCATTAAAGAAAACTTAATTTTTTAAAAATTTACATAACCTCAAGTTGAGTAAATTTGTCAAATTTTGGTGATTTTAAATCTTTAAAAATGTTTTAAAATTAATTAGATACGTTATTTTACTTTTAATATTGATAATTATGATGTTACTATCTTTCAAATAAAATTAAAATTCAAGCTTAACTAGTAATTTACAAAGTTTTTTTGCTTAGATGTGAGAAATCCGTATGAATGGGGCACTCAATGAGACTCGAACTCATTTGTGTAGGTTTCGTAGAAATTTAACCTTTAATAATAACTAATTATTTTTCAATTCGTTTAACAGGGAAAAAAAGAGTGAAATTTTATTTGTACCTATTTTAATAACATGTCATACGGACAAATATTAGAATTTTTCGTTTCAATATGTGAAAATACAATGCACTACCACAACAAATAGCAAATAATACCGATAATCAAAATTAGCAACACAAAAACAAAATTGAAACCTAACAATTAATTATCATAAAAATCTATTCCCAATTAGCGGACAAAATCGTGAAGAATGCGCTCGTCTGTTGTTGATAACAATGCATTTCGGGTTAGTAAGTTAGGCTAAACTTACATTTCATACAAAATTTACTTCAGATTTTAATTTTTAACTATTTTTTAAAGTTTTACCTGAACTTCTTCAACAGAGCGGGAAAAATTCTTTCAACTTTCCTTTTCATTGTTACAAATTCAAGGGATGAATTTTCGTGCCATCACCGATTTTCTTTCCTACAACCATTAATTATCGGTGACAAGGAAAAATAGTTCCCATAATATACAATGCCAATAAAAATTATTATTAGGTTTTAAATTAAAACAAGATAATCTGTGTGCCAGTTGAGTTCTCGTTGTTACTGTAGTCCATGATATCATTAATATTTCTATTTAAGAAAGATTCTAATTAGCAATCTCTGTTTATCGAGAATTTTAGACATTAGAAAATTGTCTACCCTCTAATTTATCATTCGTACTCACTTTCAGAACGGAACCTGGCAATGGTTGTATTCTCTCGAAGTCAAGAATTCTTTTTTCTTTTCTAGTTTAATTCTCTTTTCGTGTTTCAATAAATCTTTTATGACATTTTAAGGTAATGATGTTTAACACAGACAAATTAGGTTTGTTTATTTATTACAAAAACAAAAGACAAGGCAAAAAGTAATCTAAAAATTTACCTCTATGAAAAATCTGCTTACCTCTTGTTCATTTTATAAAATAGCCATGTTCCATTGCTACAATAATATTACAATATGATTAAAGAACCTCTAAGGAAAGACGTCAAGAGTTTATTAAAGAAAGGTTTGTGCAAAATGAAGATCTATTCACTAAGCTAAGAAAGTACAGTAAAAGTTGTGTAAAAGATATTAGTAATTTTTTTTTCAACTTCAGGTTTGTTAGAACTTATTAAATAGAAAAACATTTATGGTTTGATTTGGCTTTATAGCATATCAACCATTGTAGATGATTTAATGCCAAATCCTGTTTATACATCTATATTAAATATGCATCATTTGTAAACACATTTTGTTGATAACATTTCTAAACGAATTGGTGCTATTTTTTTTTTTTTTGCGCACAGTTAAATACTTTCAAGTATTGTGAATACGAATAACTCTATTTACTATTAATTATTTGTTGGCATACAGTTAAATTGTTTCAAGTATTGCTATTTAATACTAATTATTCTATTCGACATTACTCCATCGTTTGCACACAGTTAAATGTTTCCGAGTATAATTCAAATGAATTATGCTAAATTGAATTGTTTGAAATAAAACTGTTTCATCATTTAACTGTGTATAAACAAATGTCTGATGTTTAATTGAATTGTTAGTGATATATAGCAATACTCGTGTTGTAGAATTACAATACAATTATACAAATATACAGATGCAAGGAAATCCGAAACACTGACGACTCTCCGTTGTTCAGGTACGAAACGTTTATAAACTTGACTTTAGTTTTTAGACACGGGAAGAGATTGACACAATTTTTGCTATGCTGACTGTTCCTATATCGCCCACAGTCACCCCCCAGCTGGACTGGCCCGGCCAAGAGTCAAATATCAACTAACTGCTTTTTCGAAATCACCAAATTCCCAGCCCATCGCTTCCGGGCATGACGTCATTCACTCCCCTGTGCCATTTTCTCTCTGGTTTTTTATTATAACATTTGTGATTGACATATCCTCTGCGAGCGAGCATGAACTGTACTGAATGTGTGTGCACCTGCAGCAGCACTAAGCCGAATAGTTCAAAGCCCAACCAAACCGAATGATAAAATATAATTAGCGAAAAATGATTAATATAAAAAAATCATTCCGTAATTACATAACAAACGTACATTTCAAAAGCCGGATGTTGTCTAGATGATGGCCTAAACCATTATGAATAAAACACGTCGCTGCGCAGGTAGGCTCCACACATCCATCCCGTTAAAATGTAAGTTTATATTTACAATTGAAAATATCACTTTCTTTTTCTTTTTTTCACTCAATCAGCAAGTTTCCCATCAAAGTTTAGTTTGGGCCGATTCGACCCATATAAAATGGTCAACGAAAAAAAAAATTATTTTCTTTGGAAATAAATCCGAGACCTCAAGTGAAGAACACCGACTGCGATGCCTGTAGCATTCAGCATCACACAACTCGTCTAAAACTTCTTATTACGACCTTTTGATAGAAGCCGCATGACCCGAGAATCACCACCCCACCATTCAACGCCGACGTTTCTCCTTTCCTATCGACATAAACTTTGGTTGACCGCCTAAGTCTGTGACTCACCCCTACCAACACAAATATTGGAAATTTCACTTCTCGATTTTCACTACCATTCAACACACATCAAATTTCTTAAAATTAACTCGTTCCTGTCAATAGAACTACAAACATTTTCTTCTCAATTTCACAGACATTTTTATATTCACCAACACAATTGTTTGAACCTTTTGTTTCTTGTTTGTTAATATAATTGTTAAATTTTTCACTTATCTTCTTGTTTGATTTTCAACTCTGCGTTTTGTCCTTTCCTTACTACCATATGCTTATTTATAACACTTACAATGTCTATATTATGCTCTACCACAGACGCTGTCAGCTCCGGTAGTTGGCCTATTCTATTTAAAGTTCTAATGTTAAGTGTCACTATACGTTGTCATCATCATCATGTCGCACTGCCAGCACGGATTTCCCTGACCCTCTCCCGTCACCTGTCGCTATCATCCGGTAGGTTTTCAAGGCTCCATCCTGTATCGGCACAGAGCTGTTTTATACATATATATTGCTCGTCCATGTGAGAGGGGTCCACAGGAGTATGTCGTTTATGAGTTCGTCCCTACTTCTCCAACAGTGTCCCGCATGTCTGGTTCGTCTAACTTAGTTTCCGTGATAGGTGGTAGGTGGCCGTACAGCTGCTGTTTTGTGGTGTGCTGCCTCCAGGACCTGTTCAGTATTGTTCGTAGCATTCTTGTGTAATCTCTACCGTAGGCGAGTAGTATTTGCTCCATCTTCCCTCTGTGTATAGAGTCAGAGGCATTGGAGAAGTCGACAAATAATATTCTTTCCTGTAGGTTTTTTGCACGTACACCTTCTAGAATTCAACGGGTAGTTAAAATTTGTGATGTCGTGGATTGATTTCTCCGAAAGCCATTTTGGTTCTTCCTAAGTATTTTCTCAATTTTGGGTTCTATGCAGTTGCATAGTAGAGCATTGTATATCTTGGCCGCTATGGATGTAAGGGTTATACCTCAGTAGTTCTTGGCTAATCAGAGGTCACCCTTAGGGAAGGGGAGGATACATTCCTTTGTCCATCTGTCTATTGTGCTTTGATTATATACGGCATTACAGTGTCGGAGCAGAATGTCGTCGAATTGCTTGGTCTTCCATACTTCTATGGGTATTTCATCGAGCCCTGCTGATTTTCTATTCTTAATTTTTTTTAGTACTGAGTCGAGTTCTTCTTGCGTAAACTGTCCTAGTTTGATATCTAGTTGTTTACTAATAATTCTCGTGATTGGTTCATGTTTAACTTTCGGAGGGTTTCCGAGTAAATTCTCGAAATGTTGTTTCCATAGGTGTATTCGTTCTTCTTGGCTGGTAGCTTTTAGTTTAGCTTTCGCAGTGCGCTTCCTTCTGCTCACTTCGCTTACTGTTTGCCATGCTATCCAAGATTGTCTATCTTCACTCGAGTCTCTAATCTTATCTGATTTTGTATGTATTCTGTTTGTTCTTTTAAGTATATGTTAGCTAGTTCATTTTGTGCCTTTTTAAGTTTTAGTGCATTGATAGTAGTTGGGTTCCTCCTATTGGATTTGGAAGCGGTTTTCGCATCTGTACGCTTTTTTCTAACCGCTAATGTTTCCCATGGGACTCTAGATTTAACTCTTTGTTTAGTTGGTATGCATTCTGCTGCTGCTTCTAAGTGGGGATTGACGAAATTCTCATATTCGTCATTCAGAGTATGTATTTCTGATTTCTCCTGTAGTGCATCGAATTTGTTTCTTAGTGTTAACGTATATTTATCTCTAATATCCCGGTTGTTAAGCTGGGACCAGTCATAGTGTACGGTTGTGGCTGTGCAGACCGTATTCTTTCGTAGGCTCAGTCGTATCTTCGCCGTGACAATTCGGTGACCGGAGGACACACCATGGAAAGATGAATATGCCTCGCAATTCAATGTGCTATTATTCCATTTCTTTTTTATAAAGACGTAGTCTATATGTGCTTTAGTATTATTTGCGTAGGCGTAGGTCCATAGTTTTCCCTTCCTTTTCTGAAATTTTGTATTAAGGCATGTTAATCTATTTTCTAACGTGAAATCTGTTAGCTGAATTTGTGGTTTACGTTTTTACCAATTTGGGCATTCATATCTCCACCAATGACGAGAACGTTGTGTTTCGGGATGCTACGAACAAGGGAGGACATCTCACTGTAGAAGGCGATGAGGTCAGTTTCTTCACTAACATTGGTAGGGCTGTAGCAGAAGATGATTGATGCGCTGGGGTTGCCATTAAAAGTAGCTACCGTCATCTTCGGTTGCATTTTCTCGATGTTATTTTGTGATTTTAGGGCTCGTGGTTCCATAAGCATACCTACACCTCCTAACGTGGCATTAACTGAGTTTTTCCATGCAGATGCAGTGGCTAACATCCATCCATTGCCGGTATCGTGATATTTAATATTCTTGCTATAAGTGTACCTGTGTTCTTATATGCATATTAAGTCTGTTATGAGCTATCGCCTATGCTGTCAGCTCAGGTAGTTGACCTATTCTATTGAAAGTTCTAACGTTGAATGTCACTATTTGTATTGTGTGTTTGCATTTTAGTAATTTTTGTTTTAGTTTGAGGTCTGTAGCAGATTTTTCGAACACTAAGTTGGTTGGTTTGTTTAATGGCATATCAACTCTTTTTAGGTTATTTAATGCCAAAGCCAGTCTCCGAGAAGAACAGTAGTGGTACTATTTAACCCATAGCTGGGAGGATAAGGGAGTTCATACCTTTCCCAAGGGTATTTGGCCGAAAGTGAACACAATAGCGCGACTGGGGTACGAACTCGCGTACTACGATTCCGCAGTCCATCGCTTTAACCATTACACCACGAGGACACCCCCCTCGAACACTGAGGCCAGGGCTCCAACCTCAGCAGGACGTGCCCCTTTTTACCTGCGCGAAGAGCGGTGCGGTTTGGACAGGTGGTTTGAGTGTGGGTCATAGTAATCTTTCGATGGCTGTTTTTATTCGCATCTATAGAAGCCACTCTTATAGATGAGCAGCAGTAGTTCCCCGATCGAACTATTTGATCCTGGCTCTTGAACTGTAGGATTCATACGCCCAGGGCCTGGTTAGGTATGTATGACATTGAACCGTCCGCTCGCCTTTACGTTCACCATGCTGCTTACCGTGGCTTTCGAAAAAAATTTTCTTCCCTCTTAAGTTTTAACTAAGTAAAAGTCCACAGCTACTTTCTTTTTTAAATTTCATTGGAGTCCTTATATATGTTTTTTTGCATCCTAATAGGCATTCTATTTTATGCTTACTTAGGTTTTCAATTTCTAATAAAGTCCAATAGTATTAGCCTCTCTTGACCAGGTTCAACTGTTACATGGAATTACAGTATTTGTCTTTTTGCATTTAAAGCACAGATAGTAGACAGCAGTGATTTTACAAATAAAAGAAATAAAATCCTTCATGCATTTTAAAATGACAATATAGTGTGGGGGTTGTATGTAATTTGGTTATTTCAGTAGATGTGCATCTGTGGGATTTGAAGGCTTTGAAGGGCAGGGGCTAAAGGCAAGGCTGTGTTGCCGTAGATATCTGACTCCATATTTTGGTTATATTATTTTACCCCACGTTGACTGGCCGGTGCAATGCCTTGCCCAAAGAAAGTCCCAAAAGAAATATACAAAAAGAAAAGATAGAAATAGATAAGAGACGAAAACATTTCTTCTATACTTTCTTTTATTTACTGGGTGAAGGGACTAACCGACGCTACGTCTTGGGACGTAGCGTGGTGCCCAAAACACCAGACAGCAAAATGGTCTTGTTGGTTCGACGGACACTGCCTGATAGAGAAAGATGATATCGTCTCCTTTTTCAAGAGGAAAATCCTTTTTTCTTTTACGCATGCGTCATCTCCTTTTCTGTTAGAGACCTCTGGGAGTTTCTTCAAATTTAATAGTTTTTCTTTTTATCTATTTATTAATTTATTTATTTATTCGTTCCCTACACATCCTTACTTTACGGGTACTGCTCTCTATATTATTTCCTCCACAAATACAACACAAAACTTTACAATCGCGTGAAAGAAATGGAATAGAACACAACGAACATTAAACAACAAACAATTTAATATGCATATAGCAGAATATGAAAACAAATAAAATACATGATGTGTAAATGGCCTTTTGGAAAATAAAGTTTGGCAAGAAGAGAATAAATTTGTTTAAAGGTATGTGTATGTTCATGATAACAGAGTCCGTAAATAAGTCGTTCTTACTTACATTAAGTTCATAGCGGGTTTTATGATTGTGGCGACAGCGTGTCGCGTTGATGAAAGAAAGTTTGTCGGGTTTTTCTTTTGAATGTGATTCGCAGCCATCTGTAGCTAGGTCATGAACTTTAGTTGAGGAACGAAAGGAATTTGCCGGACACAGTATCGGCTACTGCTTTACTGGCTTAGTGGCTAATGATAAAGAGGTACGGGGCCAGCGTGTCCCCTTGTAGTACTCCTGCTACAATGTCAAAGTATTCTGTGTCTCCATCCGGTGATCGTACTTTTACTTTAGTGTTTCTATAGAGAATCGTTATTGCCGCTACGGTTTCTTTAGGTATGCCGTACGCTAGTAGGATTTGTTCCATCTTTTCTCTGTGAATGGAGTCGAAAGCCTTGGTAAAGTCGACAAATATTAATGTCGCTTGTAGGTTCTTTGCCCGTACACCTTCAAGGATTCTGCGGATGGTTAATATTTGTGAGGTCGTGGATCTATTTCTTCGGAAGCCATTTTGGTTTTTTCTAAGTATGTTGTCGATTTTGGGTTCTATTCGGTTTCGTAGTAGGGCATTGTATATTTTGGCAGCTATGGATGTAAGTGTTATGCCTCGGTAGTTTTTGGCTAATCCGAGGTCCCCCTTTTTAGGGAAGGGGAGTATGCATCCCTTCATCCATCTATCTATCGGATTTTGATTGTATACTGCGTTGCAGTGTCGGAGCAGTATGTCGTCGAATTGTCTGGTCTTCCATACTTCCGGGGGAATTTCGTCCAGCCCTGCAGCTTTCCTATTTTTAATTTTTCTGAGAACCGAGTCGAGTTCTTCTTGTGTGAACGGTCCTAGTTTAATGTCTAATTGTTTGCTAATTATTCTGGTGATTGGTTCATGCGTTATTTTTGGTGGGTTTCCAAGTAAGTTTTCGAAGTGCTGTTTCCACAGTTTTATTCTTTCTTGTTGGTTTGCTGCTTTAAGTTTTGCTTTGGCTGTGTTCTTTCTTCTGCTCACTTCGTTTATTGTTTGCCAGGCTATTCTAGATTGTCTATCTTCCACCGAGTCTCTAATCTTATCTATCTGATTTTGAATGTATTCTGTCTGTTCCTTTATATATATGCTTGCTAAAAGATATTGAGCCGTTTTTAGTTTTAAGGCATTTGTGTTTGTTGGGTTTTTTCGATAGTTTTTGGAGGCTGTTTTCACTAGTGCACGTTTTTCTCTCACCGCTAAAGTTTCCCATGGGACTCTATATTTAGTTTTAATTTTTGTTGGAATGTATTTTGCTGCTGCCTCGAGGTGTGCATTGACGAAATTTTCGTATTCGTCGTTTGGTGTACTTTTTTCCGTCTTTTCTTGTAGTGTTTCGAATCTGTTTCTTAATTCTAATACGTATTTATCTCTTACATCTTTGTTGTTTAATAGGGCCCAGTCATAGTGTTTGGTGGTCGCTGTTCGTTTGGCGTTTTTTCGTAGGCTTAACCGTATTTTCGCCGTGACTATTCGGTGATCGGTGGACACACCCTCAAAAGAGGAGTATGCCTCGCAATTCAATGCACTATTCTTCCATTTCTTGTTTATAAGGACGTAGTCTATCTGTGTTTTAGTATTGTTTGTGTACGTGTATGTCCATAGTTTGCCCTCTCTTTTTTGGTAGTTTTTATTGAGGCATGCTAATCTATTTTCTATCATGAAATCTGTTAGATGTTGCCCATTCCTATTTGACGTGTTGTGGAGGCTGTATTTGTTGTTTCCGTTTTTCCCGATTTGTGCATTCATGTCTCCGCCAATGACTAACATGTTGTGTTTCGGGATGCTACGCACTAATGAGGATAACTCATCGTAGAAGGTGACTAGTTCATTTTCTTCACTAACATTGGTGGGGCTGTAGCATGAGATGATTGTTGCTCTGGGGTTTCCGTTAAATGTAGCTGCCATCATTCTAGGTTGTATTTTCTCAACGCTATTAAGCGTTTTTAGTGCTCTAGGTCCTATAAGTAATCCTACCCCTCCTACTGTGGCGTTGACAGAGTTTTTCCATGCGGATACAGTGGCGAGCGACCAGCCATTGCCAGTTTCGTGATATTTGATATCTTCTGTGTGCGTGTATCTGTGTTCTTGTATGCATATTATGTCTATCTTATGTTCTTCGGCCGATGCGATTAGCTCTGGGAGTTGTCCTATTCTATTTAAGGTTCTTACGTTAAACGTGGCTATTTGTAGTGTTTGCTTGCATTTTAGTAGTTTTGATTGTTTGAGCTCTGTAGCTGATTTTTCGAACACCGAGGCCAGGGCTCCAACCTCAGCAGGACGCGCCCCTTTTTTTACCCGCGCGAAGAGCGATGCGGTTTGTGTAAGTGGTTTGAGTGTGGGTCATGGTTATCTTTCGATGGCTGTTTTATTCTCTTCTATAGAAGCCACTCTTATAGAGGAGCAGCAGTAGTTCCCCGATCGAACTATCGATCCTGAGCGTAAAGTCGTCAAACTCACGTCCAGGACCCATTTGGGTATTGAGTTTGGTCGTCCATCGGTTTATTCAAATACCTTTACGTACATCATGCTGCTTCCCATGTGTACGCAAAAAAAAAGGGGGGGTAATTTTGGTTTTAAGTTTTAACTTAGTTAAAGTCCAACATTAAGGTACTTTCTTATGACGTGTGGAGCCTTATGCGTTGCGACGTGTTTATACATTTTGTATTTGGCAGCTGACGAGTCAACATCCGGTTGGGAGTTTTATTGTTAATTCCTAAATCGCCACACACCCAACTACGTTCATCTAACATTTTCGTCCAACACGAAAAAGACATCATGACTCAGCACGGTATATGCAAAGATACCGACGCCATCAACCATGTCAAACTAAGAAAGAGGAACGCATCTTAATATGAGCCTAACACAAGACACGTAAGACAAATTATTCCAGCGAATTAATTTAAACTCAGCGTACTTGGTCATAACCTACAAAGAACAGCATGAGCTTACAACTATAAGACCCTTGACACTGCAAGCTTCTAATGATGACTTTTTCGCTCGCTAATTTCTTGCGATAATTTAAAAAAATATTTCTTGTATTGCAGGAGTTTTATTTTTCTCTCATTTTCAGAAGACTTTTTAATATAGGTCAGTGTCAATTTTGTTTCACCTCCTTTCCTGAGAAAATTCAGTACACACACACACACACACACACACATATAAAAAAACGCCCAAATTGTATTAACTGAAGACGCGTTATCTTCTTTTGAATTGGTTAAGAAGGAATTAAGTTCCATTTCCTCCTTGGCACATCCTGTGCCAGATGCATCCTTATCTTTGACAGTGGACACATCTGGTTCAGCCATTGGTTCACTTCTTCAGCAGTCTGTTAACGGAACACCCAGCCTTTAGAATTTTTCTCTTGCCAGCTTAAATCTGCCGAACACCGGTATAGCACATTCAATCGAGAACTTCTGGCAATATACTTGTCTGTTCAAGATTTTCAACATCAAGGTAGACATTTTGTGATTTACACGGATCACAAACCTCTCACTTTTGCTTTGTCATCAAAAACTGACAAACACCCATCCCGCACTTTTCGTCACTTTGACTACATTTCTCAGTTCACCAGTGACATTATTTGACATTTTGCACTCATTATTACAGCCAGTCCACGTACGACTCACTGTACGGACTGTCTAATCCACGTACGACTCACTATACGGACTATCTAATCCACGTACGATTCACTGTACGGATTACTGACGATATGCTCTGTCATAAAAGCATCCAGTCCACATACGACTCACTCTACGGGAATTGAAAGCTGCAATCCAACAAGAAAGAATAAAACTGTGGAAACAGCATTTTGAAGATCTACTAGGAAACCCACCGAAAGTTACACATGAACCACTCACCAGAATTATTAGTAAGCAATTGGACATTAAACTAGGACCGTTCACTCAAGAAGAACTCGACTCGGTTCTTAGAAAAATTAAAAATATGAACGCTGCAGGGCTTGACGAGATTCCCCCAGAAGTATGGAAGACCAGACAATTCGACGACATACTGCTCCGACACTGCAACGCAGTCTATAATCAAAATCTGATAGACGGATGAAGGGATGCATCCTCCCCTTCCCTAAAAAGGGTGACCTCGGATTAGTAGAGAACTACCGAGGAAATAACACTTACATCCATAGCAGCCAAAATTTGCAATGCCCTACTACGAAACCGCATAGAACCCCATTTAGACAACATCCTTAGGAAAAACCAAAATGGCTTCCGGAGAAATAGATCCACGACCTCACAAATATTGTCCATCAGTAGAATCCTTGAAGGTGTACGGGCAAAAAACCCACAGGCGACATTACTATTTGTCGACTTTACCAAGGCCTTCGATTCCATTCACAGAGGGAAGATGGGACAAACCCTACTAGCATACGGTCTACCAAAAAGAAACCGTAGCAGCAAAACGATTCTCTACAAAAACACCAAAGTGAAAGTACGTTCACCGGATGGAGACACAGAATACTTCGACATTGTAGCAGGAGTACTACAAGGGGACACGCTAGCCTCATACCTCTTTATCGTCTGTCTAGACTACGTGCTTAGAACATCGATTGATAAAATCAGAGAAAACGGCTTCGAGCTGACAAAGAAAAGAAGCAGAAGGTACCCCGCAAAAACAATCACCGACGCCGACTACGCCGATGACATAGCGATACTGGCGAATACACCCAACCAGGCCGAAATACTACTGCACAGTTTGGAACGAGCCGCCGCAGGCATTGGCCTCCATGTCAATGCACACAAAACGGAATATATGTGCTATAATCAAACAGGCGACATTTCCACACTAGACGGAACCACTCTGAAACTGGTAGACAAATTCAACAACCTAGGTAGCAGTGTCTCATCAACCGAAAAAGACATCGACACGCGGTTAACGAAGACATGGACAGCTATCGATAGGCTATCGATCATATGAAGATCTGACCTGACCGATAAAATGAAACGCAGTTTCTTCCATGCAGCGGTCGTATCGATACTCCTGTATGGATGCACTACTTGGACGCTAACTAAACGGCTGGAGAAGAAGCTAGACGGCAATTACACAAAAATGCTACGAGCAATATTGAACAAGTCCTGGTGGCAACACCCCACAAGGCACCAACTATAGGGCCACTTGCCTCCCATCGCGAAAACTATCCAAGTTAGACGAACCAGACATGCAGGACACTGCTGGAGAAGCAGGGACAAGCTCATAAGTGATGTACTCCTATGGACCCCCACATATGGTCAAGCAAAAGCAGGACGACCAGCTCGAATATACATACAGCAGCTATGTGAGGATACGAGATATACCCCTGAAGACCTGCCGGAGGCGATGAACGATAGGGAGACGTGGCGAGAGAGAGTCAGGGATATCCGTGCTAACGGCACGACATGATGATGATGATGACGACTCACTGTACGGATTACTGACGATATGCTCTGTCATAAAAGAATCCAGTCCATATGCGATTCACTGTACGGACTATCTAATCCACGTCGGACTCACTGTTCGGTCTATCTTATCCGCGCGCGATTCACTATGCAGACTGTCTAGTCCATGGTCGACTCATTGTACGGATTAGCAACCATTTCGATCCCCTGGTTAATGTAATGTACCTCAAAAACCGAGACATCGATCATCTAGCTACCTCATCTACGGTACTAAATCCTGCTTTACCTTGACTGTTTCACTCTTGTTGGCTCATTTTTGAGTGTGACATCACTTATTTGGACGTTGCTGGCACACCCAATTTTAAGCCCTTACACACACCTATTTTGGTCTCCATCCACACCTGATTCATCACCACATTATACAAAACAACCCAGAAAGGACGGTACACTGGCCGAGAATAAACTGACTCATTTTATTTGATTCAACTTGTTTATATATATATATATTTATATATATATATATATATTCTGTTATTGTTTGTATTTTACACCTTGTGCTGTGAGACGCATATGTTCTTTTCTTTTTTTCTGTACAACTGATGTTATTGTCAAACATCATGTAGTTCCCACATTCGTTCTGGTGGCGGAGCTCTTGTAGCAGAAAGAAAGAATTTCAAATTATTATTTAGTGCAGGAATCATTTTGCCGTTGAGGTTTCAATTTATATATTTCGTCCAATGAGAGTAACTTATGCCATTCTGCCCGGGTGACCTCCACGGACAATATAAAAGCGATGTAAACGCGCTTTCATTCTCTTCTTCACTGACTCTTCTTGACGATTCCAGCAGTAGTAACAGACCATTACAACATGAGATGAGCACATTCAACTTTTGGGCCAGTGTTTCCTTTAGGAGTTCATTCTTTCATCATTTATTCATTCCTCCTAGACCCACTAGTCCTCGAAACTTCAAGGTTAGATGTTTAATTCCGGCTCTATCATCTGCAACTGTTTTCTTCCATGTACGAACTCACAGTACAAGGCTTATCTTTCTGGCAGTCATTAAACTTCTTGAAACTCATCAATATTCTCGTCCTCATTCCTGTATTTCCTTTCTTCTTAACGTAATAAGGCAGACTACAATTTGCCCTTTCGTTAAAAGACTTTGGTCCTTGGGATCTAAATTGCTCAGTAAAGTCCCATAGAATGGCGTACAAGTGAACTTCAATGCTTAAGTTCAAAAAATAAATTCATTGTGCAGTCTACTTCATTGAATTACACTGTAGCCAACAGTGAGCCTCAACCCATTGATAAATACTCGGGTTTTGATAAGCTGCTTAATTTTACTGCTAATATATTTAAGATTCGAAATAAATAAAAGCACGTGAATTATAGTCCTAGAAATAGCGCCAAAATTTATTTGCTTAAGGTAATGCAACAACAAAGCTTCGAAGCAGAATTTGCTTACCTTCAATCCCTGCAAGGTAAAAAATTGAATTTGTTCATAGATCAGAGGGGGTGATCCGAACTAAGGGTAAAATAAGTAAGAATACAACATATGAGGATGAAATTATCAACCCTGTTTTGTTAGCTAAAAACCACAATTTGACTAAGCTTATGATCACTGAAAATCAAAAAAGATGCAAACATCTTGGCATACAAGCAACTGCTATGACCTGCTGATAAACGTAAACAGATCAGATTACACGCTCGCCTTAGAACAATTATATCCGGGTACGGCCAGAAATGACTAAGCCCTTTTTTTTTCTCTTATGACCTTGACATCTCGTTACAGCTAAAAAAAAAAGGGCTAAATTAAAATTAACAATATTTACAAAACACTTCGGCCAAAAATAACTTGATAAAAATGGAACTAATAGTCGTCGCCAGCTTATAGCAGGTTACAAAAGTACATAATTGCTACACCCATTTTTTATAAAAGAATTTCCTATTCACGCGGCTGGGGCTGTGTGTCATAGCACCTTCGTAATATCAACAAGCCCTTTTTCAACGCTCGTCGGCACGTTCTTTGCGGAGCTCATACGAGGAAAAGAATCCTACGTTATTCGTGGTCGCATTCGCCTCACCGCCACTTCTAGTGGTCGATCCAACATCCTTTTTTTTTATACGGTCCTTTTTAAGGGCTATGAGAGGTCACCTTCTGCGGGTCGGAACATCTCTAACTGGTTATTAATGATCAGTTGAAATAGACGGCCAGGAGGCAAACACGAAGAAGACTCACTAAGACCAGCCGGTCTTAACCATCGCTCGGTTCCGCTCGTCCGTTCGGCTGCGCAGCGCTAAAGGCACGGGTTAGCCTTTAGTTCCCACTTCGATACCTGCGCAGCGCTAAGATAACGCCAATCTTAGCCGCGGCCCCCTGGCCTGCTCGCTCTCACAGCTTTGGCGCAAAAAAAGCCTTAGCTACTGCACAGCTTTGGCGCGAAAAGCCTTAGCTATCGTCTCGATCCGCTCTCACAGCTTTGGTGCGACAAAGCCATAGCTACCGCCCGATACGCTCGCACAGCTTTAGCGCCAAAAGCCTTAGCTACCGTCAACGATACGCCCGCACAGCTATCTGGCACGACAAAGCCATAGCTACTGTAAACGATACGCCCGCACAGCTATCTGGCACGACAAAGCCATAGCCCCCGTCAACGATTCGCCCGCACAGCTATCTGGCACGACAAAGCCATAGCTCCCGTCAACGATTCGCCCGCACAGCTATCTGGCACGACAAAGCCATAGCTACCGTCAACGATACGCCCGCACAGCTATCTGGCACGACAAAGCCATAGCTACCATAAACGATACGCTCGCACAGCTAGGGGCACGACAAAGCCCTAGCTACCATAAACGACACGCTCGCACAGCTAGGGGCACGACAAAGCCCTAGCTTCAACGATCCGCTCGCTCGACTGCGTATATGCTAAGGCCTGGCAAACCTTAGCCACCATCTATCCGTTCGTTCACTCGGTCCGCAGTACTAAGACGTGATACAGTCTTAGCAAACCACGCTCGCTCGATCCGTACGCTACCAAGCAGCCAGCACCGACTTCGACCACGACGCTGTTACAGACGCTCCTGCATTCTACGACTCGACTGATCTCAGCTCCCAGCAACGATCATCCAACCGCACCTACGACTCGAACATACCAGCTACTGACATCTAGCTGGAGACCGGAACACTACGACCACGTCTGTAATTTCTGACAATAAATTGCCATTCTTGTTGATTTGTTACCTTGCCTCTTTGTCCTCTTCATTGTCTTTGGTTGTCACTACTCGCACGCATTCAACTAAAATTCATTTGCGGGGTCGACTCGCTTATTGGCTCTGCAACGCAACTCTAAAAATCAGACTGTCAGGGTTTTGGATCCCTAAAGCGAGACAATCTGTGAAAAGCGTTATTTCATAATGTACAATATGACAGAAATTCAATAATCTGGTTTTCAAATATCCCAAAGTTACAAATCTTCCTAAAAGTCAATCTCATTAAGGCATACTGGGATCTACTACACTGGACATGTTTGGGTAAAAGGTGACCTCGGTGTTTGTTAAATGTATCGACTTATATTTACGTGTCTCAACATTAGAGCAGTATATGTAGAGTTTGTAAAAGATATGAGCATTCACTCATTTATTCTGGTCTTGATCAAATTTACAAGCATATATGGTATACCGTCTCACATTTGCAGCGATAACGCCAAATCTTTCATTGCTGGTTGTAACCTCATAGAGAAGGTTTTTGCCTTAAGTGAGTTCAATGAGTGTAGTAATAACACGGACTATTTCTCTACGCGCAAGATTACAACCCCTTGGCGTAGGAACACACACACACACACACTGCCCTTTTAGAATAAAGATGCCTTAACTAAAGCACGCACGCCTTATGTTGTCCTTAAGCCGACTAACCAATACTAGCACCCACAACAACAATATATTACGTGGTGGCAGCGGTGGGATGATAAAAAAAGACATTTAAAGGCTTAAAAAACGAAAACAACATTTAAAAGTTTAAAAAACGAAAACAACATTTAAAGGCTCAACCCACCACCCCTAAAATCTGTGTATAAAGAAACAAACCAAAGACACTTCTGGACAAAAAACTCAACAAATCAACTAAAACAAAAAAAGCAACAAAACGGTGTCTTTTTACAGAAATTCAAGAAAAAACCTATCAGGTAAATAATTCAAACTCTTTTTAATTATTGCCATGTACGTCGTTTTTTTACGTGATACCGCCATCTTGAATTTGCATATTTTTTTGTAAACACGTTCAACGTAGAACATTTATAATGGCTAATAATGGAGGTGCCCGTGGTGTAATTGTTATCGTCGTAGGAAATGAACACGGCGACACGAGTTCAAATCCTGGACGAGACTGATTGCATTTCACATAGCACTAATACCCTTGGGAAAGGTATGAATCCAATTATTCTCCCTCCAGCTATGGGTGAATAGTAGGACAGACTAGGTTCTTCAGCCTTGGTTAGGCAACTAGTCTAGGAGAAGGAAAACTCTGAATTAAAAAACCTGTTAAACTCCGCTTAGAAATTGACCTTGTATCATATCCTGCCCGAGTGGAGGGGTTGGTAAATAGGATAATGGCTAATAATTATAGACTGGCAATCCTCAAATCTAGCTGAAACATTTAAATTGTTTAAACAGCGGTTGGAGTTGTAATTTGTTGTCAATAAAATAAAATTAGAACAACAAGTAAACTACATACTATTGAGAGTTGGGAATGAAGGTTTAAAAAATACAACACATGGTTATTAACGGAGGAAGAAAAACGTAACCCTAACCCTAAACCCTAACCCTGAAATTATTTTTAATCAGTTCATTAAAGAACTCGAACCTAAAGAAAATTTTAGAATAAACCGTTTGAAATTAATGACTAATAGGAAGCTGAGGAATCGTTAGACGACTTTGTCAACAGATGCAGGCGAATGACTCAGAGATGTTCGTTAACAGAACATTAGCAACAGCAACGGATAATAGAACTCATTATCGTTAGCACTCCCATTGCAGACTTCCAAAAGGAGTTACCAAGAAAAGACAACACACTAACCCTGGCAGAAACTGTTAGTATTGGCAAGACGAAGCTTCCAAAATTCATATTAAACAACTGAGGGCTATGGTGAATAATAATAATGTGGATCATACTAATATACAAGCCATAAGAACACCAACACGTTCTACTATGTTAAATAAATGTCTCAAATGTGGTAAAAGCTTATCACCATGAAGCTTGTCCAACATTCAGATCAAAATGCAACACATGTGGTAAAGCAAACCACTGGGCATCAGTATGTTTGTCAAACGGAACAAAACCAAAACAAAGGCTGAGGTCACAAAGCAGAGAACACAAAAAATCAAAATCTCACTATCAACCACAATATAGGAGAAAACAGTGCGTGAAAACTGATGCAGTATACAACAACAAAGAAGCTGAGGAACAAATGGAAAGGATGACGTTCAATTGTATTAATATGACCCAAAGAGATGAAGCCTTCGTATTCATTAACATTAAATTGCCAAATCGAAATGGCATCGACAAGTTGCGCCTGAAGATCGACGCAAGGGCACAAGGGAACACCCTACCTGTTTCTACAATCCGTAGAATGTTCCCAGAAAAATTGGACACAGATGGTTTCCCAAACATAAAAAAAACAATCTATCAACAAAAAATTGATAGCTTATAACGGCACACCTAGAAAATGCTTTGGTAACATCAAAATACCCTGTCAATACAACAAATCAGACTGGCATGTCAGCACCTTCCACATTGTGGGCGTACAAGGGCCAGCAGTACTAGGGCTACCATCGCTGGAACAGCTCAAACTAATTACCCTTCACTGCACAGTTAAGAAAGAAGATGCGTTCCAAACTCCTGCAGCAACACGGAAAAATGCAACCAAAGACCTGATGCAGATGCATCCTGATCAGTTCGACAAAATTGGATCCATGCCAGGTGCAGTCAGACTATCGGTCAAAAAAAATATATATGCACATATTGACGCACCTAGAAAAAACCCAATTGCACTTAAAGACTATATAAAACAGGAGCTTGATAACATGGTCAAAAACAAGATAATAAGAAAAGAAACCAAGGCTGATCCAGTACTTGATCAACTACAAGGAATCATAACAGCAGGATGGCCAGATTCAATTAAGGATTTACCCCCGGTAATACGGTCATACTGGTCATATAGAGATTAACTATCTGTCAACGATGGTATCATTATGAAGGGATCTAGAATTATTATTCCTGAAACCCAACAAAAAATTATCTTGGACCAGCTACATTACAGCCATGAAGGTGTTGAAAAAACACGTCTTCAAGCCAGAGATGCTGTATACTGGGAGCGAATTAATGCAGATATCGAGAACATGATCAAGAATTGTTCAATATGCCAGGAAAACCTTCCGGCACAACCAAAGGAAATTTACTGCCACATGACATCCCCAGCAGAGCATGGGAAGTTGTCGGCACAGATTTGTTTAACTGCAATAATCATGAATATCTGATAATTGCTGTTTATTACAGTAAATTTCCAATTATACGGAAAATGAATGGCCTGACAACAAGCAATATGGTCATATCAACAATGAAGCAAGTATTCTCTGAACATGGTATTCCCAACAGAGTTGTTAGTGACCACAGTACTCCAGTGACGCATTCAAAGAATTTGCCTAACAACGGCAATTTGATCACATCACATCATCACCAAAGTTCCCAAAATCAAATGGTTTTATTGAAAGACAAATCTAAACAATTAAAAGAGCTCTTATTAAGGCTAAGCAAGCAGGAAGAGATCCTAACTTAGCAATGCTGTGTTTGCGAACAACACCAATCAATCACAACCTTCCAAGTCCAGCTGAACTCTTAAACAATCGTATTTTAATATCAAACTTAATTGCCAAAGTTCCAACCCCAAGATTTTCCAACACTGACCATATCCGTGAAGAACTGAAACGCAGACAGGGTATGCAGAAAATGTATCATGATAGAACAGCTCATGATCTACCACCACTTGTCCCTGGGCAAGATGTACGTATATTGGATGACCAAACTGGAAAATGGAAACCAGCAACAATCACAAGTAGATGTGCAGAACCCAGATCATACATCCTTCAACTCCCTGATGGATCAACAAAAAGACGAAACTGAATCCAAATAAGAGCAGCAGAAACATCCAGCCATAAACAGGTTCATTTTAATGACCACATCACTTCATTGCAAAAAGGACTGTGGGGTTTAAAAGTTTTTATGGTAGTCAGTGGCTAAGGGCAAGACTGTGTTACCGTAAGATATCTGACTCCATATTTTGGTTATTTAGTTTTACCCCACGTTGACTTGGCCGGTGCAATGCCTTGCCCAAAGAAGGTCCATAAGAAATATAAAAAGGGAAAGATAAAAACAGATAGGAGACGAAAAACTTTTCTTTCAGACTTTCCTTTATTTACCTGGTGAATGGACTAACCAACGCTATGTCCCAAGACACAGCGTGGTGCCCAAACACCAGATAGTAAAAACGGTGTTGTCGGTTCGACGTCACTACCCGAAAAGAGATAGGTTCACAGAAAACCTGAGTATTTATCTCTTTTCACCGGCTCCAAATTCGCCACGCCAAAATCCTTCTAATTTTGGCGCGACCGCTTCTCATTGGCTACTTTACATTTTATTATTTTTCTTTTTTCTGATTTTAACCGGATGGATGCGTGGAGCCTTATGCGTGGCGACGCATTTATACATTTTGTATCAGGCAGCCGACGAGTCTACATCCGGTTGGGAGTTCTTTGGTAATTCCTAAATCGCCACAGGACTCACAAATACAAACAACATCTCACACCAGAGAAGTATAAAACAGCCAACATGCAAAACAAGAAGTGGCCGTGAAATACACAGGCCAAAAAGATATAAAACAAATAAACAAGGAATATAGCAACATTCTTCTTTTCCATTGGTAAGGGGGATGTAGTAATAACACGGACTATTTCTCTACGCGCAAGATTACAACCCCTTGGCGTAGGAATACACATACACACACACACTGCCCTTTTTGAATAAAGATGCCTTAACTAAAGCACGCACGCCTTGTGTTGTCTTTAAGCCTACTAAGCAATACTAACACCCACAACAATATATTACAATGAACATTTTCCGGACTATAACATAAAACACGTTAGAATTCCTTTATATGCAGCATGGGTGGGGAGTACATGGGAACGCATGATCTGAACTATTAAGTCCTGTTTATACAAAACTATTTGACGTTCCTGAATCAATTATTTAGATCTTCTTACGGTGATATCTGATATTAAGAATGCTATAAATTCAAGGCCTCTTACGTACAGATGTTCTTCATATTCGAACCTTGAAATAATAACACCGAATTGCTTTCTTCATCCTAATGTAAATGTAGGACTAGTACTGAAAATGGATGATCAGGATGTTTGGAAAGCTGACCCTCCTCCTAGTTCTGGTGTAATTAAATCTATTGAAGCTCGTGATGCCATGTTGTCTAAGTTCCGTGAACTCTGGTATCAGGATTATTTAAGAGAGTAGTGTTGAAATCTGCACGAGATTAATTTCCAAAATAAAATAGTAGTTGATGTGTGGCGATTTAGGAATTAACAGAAAAAACTCCCAACCGGATATTGACTCGTCGGCTGCCAGATACAAAATGTATAAATGCGTCGCCACGCATAAGGCTCCACGCATCCATCCGGTTAAAATCAGAAAAAAGAAAAATAATAAAATGTAAAGTAGCCAATGAGAAGCGGTCGCGCCAAAATTAGAAGAATTTTGGCGTGGCGAATTTGGAGCCGGTGAAAAGAGATAAATACTCAGGTTTTCTGTGAACCGACCTCTTTTCGGGTAGTGACGTCGAACCGACAACACCGATTTTACTATCTGGTGTTTGGGCACCACGCTGTGTCTTGGGACATAGCGTTGGTTAGTCCATTCACCAAGTAAATAAAGGAAAGTATGAAAGAAATGTTTTCGTCTCCTATCTGTCCTTATCTTTCCCTTTTTATTTTTCTTATGGACCTTCTTTGGGCAAGGCATTGCGCCAGCCACGTCAACGTGGGGTAAAACAAAATAACCAAAAATATGGAGTCAGATAACTTACGGCAACACCGCCTTGCCCTTAGCCACTGACCATCATAAAAAAACCTTTTAAACCCCACAGATGATGTGGTTCTTGTGAAAAACTCCGGTAAGACTAAACCATTCTGGCTTCTGGGAAGGGTTCTGGAATTAATAATGGGAGACGATAACAAAGTTTGTTCCGTGAAAGTCAAAAGAAGTGACGGCTCTGTTCAGATTCATTCCATGAAATTGTTGTATCCACCCGAGTTGTCATTGACTCATGCACATCACCCTAGTATTGTTCCCAGCTCAGAAGCAGCTGGTGACGAGGGAGTCGACAACTCTGATGAGTCCCGAGAAAGTTCATGTGCTGATAGTAATCCCAACTTCGTTTCACAAAGCGCCAAAAGAAATGAAAAATCACAAGGGAAAACATAACTCTGCCAATGATAATTATATATATTACTGAAAGTAGTCATTACCAATAAGTTTTAAAAAAAACACTTTAAAAGGTTAATATTGTTATATTCTGAGTTGTGGGCGAGAAATGCGTATGGTTGCAAAACAAAGAACGTATAGATACTCACAATAACACTGTAATGATGTTATAGAAATTTTTTATAGATAGATTAAGTACAGAGAGTAGAACGGAGAAATACATTCACAGTCAAAGAATGAATTCAGTGGCAGTAGCTACAAAGTTCATGTACTGTACTTGTCTTGTGGTGAAGGGATGGTTTTCTCGGAATCAGGATACGTTGGTAGCTGCGGAGAGCGTTTGATGTATCGGATGACAGGCGCCAGACGGGGTGAAGAATCCTTAACACGGGTCGTGTGAGGGAACAAGTCTGTGGTGTAGGAACGCAACTGTACTGATGATTGTTTGGTCCGTCTATTTATACGTTTTCTGTAGGCTCAGAACGGCAATTTTTGTGCCCCGCGGGAAGCGTTCCGATTGGATATTTATTAATGTATTTTTTTTTTTTGTTAATTTATCGCAAACGGAAGTTCTGCGCGGAGCCTATGCGTGAGCGACTAACTTTTCATTTTTAGTTGAGAACTCGAAGTGTTAACTTCCGTTTCTTTTTTCTTTTCTTCTTTTCTTTCTTTTTGTTTTTTTTCAAATCAAGGCAAGATCTCGTCTTGTAACAGCTCCCCCAGATCTTACCATGATTTGAAGTTGCTATGTTGTTAGTGCTTGCTTGCGTGCGTGTTTTGTTTTGGTGTTGTGTATTATCTATTTTGTTTTTTGGCACATAACGAAGTCTTTAAAGCGTGCTGGGAGTTGCCCTCGTGTTGTTCGTTTCGTTGGGTTTTGGGTATTGTCTCCGGAACTGCAGTCATTTGCGACGAGATGCTCCCTTGACGAAAGTGTAGGGAGTTGTGACAACGGGTGATGGGTAGGTTGCCGGGGTGGACAAGGAGATAGGAGTGGTCGTGTCGACGGGTGATTGGGAATTTGGTGAGGTGGGGATAGAGCTGGAGGTGGGGGTGGTCGATGCATGTGTTGCAGGTCATTTGGTCGTGGTACGAGTCGACGGACGTGTCCACGGTGAACCCAATGCGTTTCACAGTTGTCGTTTTTTACTTGAACTACCAAACCGTTCGTTTTGGTGACCTCAAAGTCACCTATCCAAGGCAGGTGAGACAAGTGGGCTGTTGCGGATTGCGGTCGGTGGAGTAGCACCTTGTCACCGACTTGTATCGGGTCTTTGAAGATGCTGCGGTTCAGTTTGGCTTCCATTTTGTGGTCAGCCTCGTTGTTCGCCAAGGCGACTCTTTGATGCACCTGTCGGAGCAGAGCGTTTATCTGCATACCGTAAGCACCTGGGTTGTTGTTAACGATGTCTTGGCAGGGGATCTTCGGTAGACCAATGTTTGGTTGGCGGCCGGTGATAATGTAATGCGGGGATGCACCAGTGGCGGTGTTGGCTGTGGCATTCATTGAGGAAACTGCGGATTCGAGAACGTCCGTCCATTCACAGTTTCTGTCTTCGCAGATCATGTAAAGGGTGTTTTTAAGGTCCGGTGTTGCCTCTCAATGTTCCCCGAGCTTTGTGGTCGCCACGGGCAGTGAAGTTCCCGGGTGATCGAGGTTAGGTCACAAAATTCCTTGTAGGCCTCACCAGTGAAGTGGGTTCCTCGGTCGGAGGAGACAATGCGGGGAATCTCGCGGTGACGAAGAAAGAACTGGTAGAGTCCGCGGGCTGCGTCGATTGCGCGGTCTCTGGCACATGGTATGGCCATGAGGTGGCGGCTGAAGCTGTCTAGAATAGTAAGTATGTACCGCTTGCCCTTTGAGAGGGGCATTGAGACAAAATCTATGTAGACAACCTCGAATGGTTTTCCGCCTCTCTTGCAATGGCCCGTGGACCAGTTTCGGCGCATGCCGTAATTTCCCTTGCGTTTAGCGCAGGTTTGGCATGACTGAACATACGCCCTGATATCGCGATTTTTGAACTCCCACCAGTAGCTGGATAGGTGTTCCTGCATGCGGGAGATCCCTGAGTGGTTGACACAGTCATGGGCTTGGTGGAGATATTTTGTCCGGAGCTTGTAGGGTACTACCAGTTTTGGTGTGTTTGTAGTATCCCTGATCATCAATACAGATGTACCAGGTTCCAAGTAGAATTGGTGCATGTGTTTGTTATATAGCCCGGTACGATGATCTTTGGGGTCGAGTAGGGTAGCGTCCGGTCTTGGGGTTGCCAACTGAAGAGCTCTGATGATTTTTGAAAGTGAGTCATCAGAGGCTTGTTCCGCTGCAATACCCATGTGGTCAGCTATCTCTTCAACCGGGATGGTCGATGTGGCATGAAACGCGAGGAATGCGTCGATGGCCTGCAGATGATGCTGAATGTTCCGTGTTGTGTGAGTCCCAGGGAGCAGCTGGGAGCTCTTGATTTCGTCCATGCACCAGGATGGAACGTAGATGTTTAGACTGGAGCCTTGGAGTTTGAAGCGCTTCCCTGCAGGTGTGGGGTCTGCCGTAAGCTTGTCCTTGCTGTGGCCATATCTCCGACTGAGCATGTCTGCCCAGACATTCGATTCACCTTCTACATATTCCAAGACGAATTTGTAGCACGATATTTCCTCCTGCCATCGTCGTATCTTCGCATTGTTGAATTCACGTTGATCCAAGTATGTGAGAGATCGATGATCTGTGAGGACGACGAAGGGACGACTACGCAAGAAGTAATCGAATTTGGTGATGGCCCATTTTATCGCATATGCTTCGCGTTCAGTTGTTGACCAGTTGCGCTCCGTCGCGTTAAAGGTGTGTGAGGCAACTGCTATTATTTTCTTTTGGCCGTGTTTATTCTCTTGCATGAGAATGGCCCCACATGCGATATCGCTGGCGTCGGTGGTGATGGTAAAGAGTCCGGTGAAGTCGGGGAATGAAATGATTGGTGGTGAAGCGACGCGCTTCTTAATTTTATTGAAAGCCTTGTTGGCCCCTTCGGTCCAGACGAATGTTCGTCCGGGCTTATTTAGTTCGTTTATGGGGGCCATTAGATTGGAGAACATGTCGGTTCTGATGCTCTCATTAAGGCGTGTCTCGATGAATTGCCGAATCCATACGAGACGTCCGATGAGACTTTGTAGTTCTTTTCTCGTTGTCGGGGGTTTCATGTCGATAATGGCGCGGACATATTCGGGGTCGGCCTTGAACCCGTCGCTATTCACGATGCGACCGAGAAATTTAGCTTCGGACGCAAGAAAAATGCATTTTTCCGGGTTTAGTTTTAATCCGAACTTGCGTAGAGCAATAAATAATTGCTCCAGCGCTGTTACATATTCCTCGAAGGTTTTGGCGTGGACAAGATTATCGTCAATATATGACGATATGTTCGCGCGTGAGGCCACTGTGTCGAGAGCCTCAGCTATGCATCGCGAGAAGATTTGTCCAGCGGATGTTAGACCGAAAGCCAGACGAGTGTATTGGAAACAGCGTCCTTTCCAAGTAAAGGCCGTTTTATGGCGGTCACGTTCGTCAATGACGATTTGCCAATAGCCATTGCGGAGGTCGAGTGTTGAGAAGTACTTGTTACCTTCGCCAATCTTGTTGAATGTCGAGTCAATGGTAGGTATTGGGTATGGGTCGAGATCGACTAAAACCTTGTTGAGGGTTCTTTTGAAATTTGCGACCACTCGAATCTTTCCGTTTTTCTTGCGGACGGCAAAAACGGGACTGTTAAATCCTTTAGGGTCGTTGCAAGGTTCGATAACACCCTCACTTGCCATGCGGGCAATTTCCGCGTCAACATCATCCTCCAGTGCTTGGGCTATAGGGTGCTGTTTTTGGCTCCTGGACTGGCCGTTGGTTGGTATGCGTATGGGCTTGATGAAAGTGCCCCTTCTATTGTCGTCGGTGCCGAGAATGTCCGCATAGCTGATGAGTAAATCGGCGGTAGCTTCTAATTCACTACGGCTATGATGGTCTGGAAGCGATAGGCCTACGGTTTGCTTAAGCCAATGGAGTTTTTGGTTGAGAGTCAACCCGTTAGGCGATGATCTGGCTGTGGCTCGTGGTTCCTCGTTGGAAACGGTTAGGGCGCCGTGTGAAAGGTTGTGGGTCGGTTTTATCCTTGGATGGACGGTTGTAGAGAGCGGGACAGTATGTTTTAGCTTGCCAGATGGGAGTGTGCGCGCAAGTTCTACAGTCGCCTTCTGGTTATCGATAGTATAGGATAACAGTGTGTGGTGGCCGAGTATGTTCTGGCCGATCAAGATGGGAATGTCTGATGTCGTGATCAGTGTGTCGACGTTGCAGAAAGCGGGAGAAGTATCGTCACCCAAGGTAATGTCGCAGGTGAGCTTGCCCAGAATAGAGATGTTCCCTCCGATTCCTTTGACTCGGATGTTGGTTTTGGACACGTGTCTTCTTGCATCTTCAGGTAAGCGAGAAATGGGAATGATGCAAGTCGTGCATCCGGAATCCAGCATGCCTACACCGGAGAATGTGATGCCGTTGTTGCGGAGGTTGACCTGAACAAGGGGCGATCGGAGATCAGGTTGGATTTGAACGTTAAATGTGTGATGATGCTGAGTGGATACATGGACCTGGGAACGATTCATCACATCTCGTTCGGTCCCAACCGAAAATCCAGTTCGTCGAAGCGCGTCGCGTGTTCATGGTTGTGCTGATCGCTATCTATTCCAGGTAAACCGGTGTCAGTGGTCGCTATGTGTGCTTGAGCATGAGGAGGGGGAAAATATGGGCACCTGTTGCCCTTAAAGCATGCGCGGCCTCGTAAAAAAATTTTGCACATTGCTTGTTGGCTGGGTTGGCCAGCGCTTCTTTGTGCCCGGTTGTGCTTCATGTTGTAGGTGGGGGCGGTTCGACTTTTCCAGTCAACGATGGATGGGTTCCGCTTGTGGGTTTGTCGCAGTTGCTTGTTCAGATCCAGCAACTGTAGCTGTACGTCGGCTAGTATCTTGTCACTTTCAAGGCTACGAGGTTTGTCAGAGTGTGTAGGTTGGCTCGCCATCAGCGCAGTGGTTTCAGCGGCGGTGGTGATGTCCGTTTTGATACCACGATCAAGATAGCGTTGCGCATCGCTGGCTATACCACCCGCTGAGTAGTGTCTGTCCATAGTTTTGACGAGGTATGGATAGATGTTAGGTGTCCATGCCTTGATCTTTTCACTCATGAGCATGGCCCCCATTAGGGAAAATGCAGTTTCGGCCGTCATCTCAGCATTTTGTCTGTCCGACTTGAATTTTGCCGTGATGTGGACTGTGGCCTCTCGGATTGTGTTTTCAAGTCGGCCTGCAAAATCAGTGAGTTTCTCTCCCTCATGTCGCTGAAGGTCCCATGCTCGGCTTAGGTACTGGAAGTTTGTCATTTGGCTCCCGTGGATGGATATAAGGTAAGCCTTTAGTTCCTCGAACGTGGACGTAGGCTGTCTTGAGTCCTCCATCTGCTGGAATATGCCTTCGTTCAGTAGTTGCTTTGCCAGCTTGACAAACTCCTTCTCCATTGCAGGATATTCTCTTAATTCTGGCTTAACGTGTATGGTGTAAGCCTTATTAAGGTCGGTAATGAAGCGGTTTACATCGCTGCCCGGTTCGAAGGTCCGGATGGATTTTGTGGCGTCCCGAAGTGACTGCAGTCGCAATAGAAGCTCATAATTTGTGGTGTGTTGTTGCAATGTGTGCGATCGATCGTGTGCGGTAGTTTGCAGAGCAGTTAAAAGTTTGTGGAGGTCTGTTTTCAGTTCACTAATGATTAATTGTGCTTGCGGGTTGTCTGCTGGCTCCATGTCAATTTTCGTTTGGAGAATCGCTGCTTTTTGCTGTTTTATAAGTTCCAAGATTTCTGATCGAGAAAGGCCGGAGTATTCCATACTTGTTTTGCTGCACGCTTGACACCAGTGTTATATTCTGAGTTGTGGGCGAGAAATGCGTATGGTTGCAAAACAAAGAACGTATAGATACTCACAATAACACAGTAATGATGTTATAGAAATTTTTTATAGATAGATTAAGTACAGAGAGTAGAACGGAGAAATACATTCACAGTCAAAGAATGAATTCAGTGGCAGTAGCTACAAAGTTCATGTACTGTACTTGTCTTGTGGTGAAGGGATGGTTTTCTCGGAATTAGGATACGTTGGTAGCTGCGGAGAGCGTTTGATGTATCGGATGACAGGCGCCAGACGGGGTGAAGAATCCTTAACACGGGTCGTGTGAGGGAACAAGTCTGTGGTGTAGGAACGCAACTGGACTGATGATTGTTTGGTCCGTCTATTTATACGTTTTCTGTAGGCTCAGAACGGCAATTTTTGTGCCCCGCGGGAAGCGTTCCGATTGGATATTTATTAATGTATTTTTTTTTTTGTTAATTTATCGCAAACGGAAGTTCTGCGCGGAGCCTATGCGTGAGCGACTAACTTTTCATTTTTAGTTGAGAACTCGAAGTGTTAACTTCCGTTTCTTTTTTCTTTTCTTCTTTTCTTTCTTTTTGTTTTTTTTCAAATCAAGGCAAGATCTCGTCTTGTAACAATATCCTAAATTACGAATAGTATCTCCAACTTAAGATTTCTTTCTTTCTTCTTCCCCCTCGGAACTTTCCTTGTAACCAAAAAAAAAAAAAAAAAAAAAAATTAAGATTTGTGAGCTTTCTCACTCTATTGGCATTTTCTGCCTTTAAGTAGAAAAAAAATCAAATCAAATTTTGTGAACTTTCTCACTTTTATGGCGATTCCAGCCTTTAAAAACAAAAATCTTCATATGCATCATTTTTATAAAATTTTAAGTTTTGGTGAACTTTTCTCATTTTTATGGCAATTTCTGCCTTTTACAACTCATGTACAACGCAACAACAACAACAAAAAAAAAATAATTAAATTAATTTACTTATTGCTTTCCATTTGTAAAATCAAAACAGAACTCTAATTCTGTGTGAAGGTAACGTACCTGGGCATTCGAAGCGCGCACGAACGTGTCTGGCTTGTAGAAAAGAAACCGATATGGCTGCCGCGAGCATATTTGACAAGGGGAGATCTCGAATCAGCGAGAGGTAATTTGCACGTATGCAAATTTGTACGAGAGCTCACGAACATACAGATACGCACGGTAACGGCTGAACGAAAAATTGTGTTCTGAGTGCATTTGCCCGACAACGTGTTACAACTCAACGAAGGAAGGAAGGAAGGCGAGAACCAGAGAGAGAGAGAGAGAGAGGAACGTGTTACAACTCAACGAAGGAAGGCGAGAACCAGAGAGAGAGAGAGAGAGAGAGAGAGAGAGGAACGTGTTACAACTCAACGAAGGAAGGCGAGAACCAGAGATAGAGAGAGAGAGAGAGAGAGAGAGCGAGCTCGACTCGATACGCCCTGAAACCTATTGATCCTTGGTAAGTAGAGACTCAAACAAATATCCTTTCTACCTCCAAGTAACCCAAATACAATGTTGATCATGTCAAGACAGCCTTTTCTTCTTTCTCTTTCCTCCTTTCTTGTTAGTATCATTCATGTAATGATAACAATAGAAAGATTTAAACTTGAAACTTACTCAAAATTCCAACATTTTAATTGACCAAAAAATATATATATGAAAGAAAAAAAAAATTAGCCAAACAAAAATATTTTTTCTTTTCTAGTAAAACTTTATTGAGTGATATTTTCAAAAACTGGTACTGATTTTTCTTGGTTATTTAGCCAGTTTATAATTGTGTTGTCTCATTTTCCTTGGTCGAGTCTGTTGATTCTTTTTGTTGACTGTTTTTTTTGGATTGCTTTCTATAATTTGCTGGATTCGATGAAAGAGAATCTTTATGGAATGCATCTGTGCTGTTGTCTTCAGCATCCGTCTCTTCAAATCCTGCATTCTCAGCTGCATGCTTCTAATAGAAAAGAAGAAAAATCTCTTGAGGAAAATAGATGCTCACAGAATATTCTTGGAAACTGTAATTTATTATTGAAAGCAATGACTTTGATTAATTTAATGACTCTTATCTATCTTTACATATGTATTCCTTTTTATTTCTACAGCAGATGAAATTAAATTGGACCAACATTTTCTTGACCTCCAGTTTTATATTTTTTAGTATCAGTATCAGTTTTGATTTTCATTGATATGATCATTCTTTCTTTTTGATTACAGAAAAAATTCCCAATTAACAATGCTTCCATAATCTCTGGCACTATTGAATAAAGATTTAACTTGATTGTTGTACATTTTTTTAAATTTTGTTTTTATGTTACAATTTTATCTTACAATCATTTTGCAAGTGTCAAACTTTTAAAAAACGTCTCATTGTCTGAATGAAAATCAAAAAAATGTTCTAACCTGTTGAAAGTTTTGTGTATGTCTTCTATGTTGATTTGATAACAAATGCGAAAGTCTGTGTGCATTAAGTTCTTGTATCGATGAAAATTGGGATGTTGTTGACATTTCTGTGTAAATATTGTCGCTTAACACACTGCTTCTTGTAATAGGCAACCTATTCATCAATGCAGGAAAATAAAACACTTAAAATTAGTCCACAAATCTTTTAAAAATTCATTTTTTATTTTATTTCATTGACTGGAAGTAAATTTCCTTAATGAATTTCTTTGTCTTGCACATTATCCAAAATGTTTAGATTATATCATTTATAATCAATTCATAATCATATAAAAGTAATATTAGAACTTACAGCCCAAGCAGAATCCTTTCTGAATAGCCTAGAGCAAAGCAGTAGGAGGTATTAGCCTCTATATGAACACAAATAAAACAGAGTATATGAGTTTAAAATGAAAAGGAGTCATCTCCACTCTAAGTGGCAAGCCTCTAAGATTAGTTGACCAGCAGCAATATCTCATCAACTGAAAGTGATATCAACTCATGTCTAATGAAGAAATGGAATGTTATTGACAGGTTATCAATCATATGGAAGTCTTATCTATCCAATAAAATAAAACAGGATTTTTTTCCAAGGCTGTAGTTGTGTCCGTACTACTATATAGAGGCACAACATGGATGTTAACAAAATACACAACAAAAAAGCTAAATAGGAACCACACAAGAATACTGTGCACTGCCTTGAACAAATTCTGGAAGCAGCATTCCACAAAACATCAGCTATATAGCCACTTATCTCCCATCTCACAAACCATCCAAGTAAAATGAACATGACATATTCGGCTGGAGAAGCAAGTGATGTTCTCTTATGGACTCTTACTCATGGACATACCAGTGTTGATCAATAAGCAAAGACTGACTTATATCAACATAATGAAGATACAGGATGTAGCCTGGAAGACCCATAAAGATGATGGTTGATAGAGATGGATGGTGAGATCAAGTCAAGAAACTTTGTGCTCTCAAAAAAACTTAATGATGATGATGATGATCACTAGTTTTGGAGTTTGCAAATTAGGTAGTTAAAAATAGCTCAAATGTCATTGGCTTATTTTTAAAGTTGGACCATTACTGTTCCTTTGGGAGTATATAAATAACTTGGTGATTTTTTTCATGAGATGATTTGGGAAAAGTTGTAAAGCAAGGACTGATTTTTCACAGGCTCCACTGGTTTACAAGGAATGGTGTAAAATTTACTATTAACTTAGTGAGGTTTCAGAGGTAGAAAAGAAGCCTAGAATTTATTTCATTCTGAGGGAAAAAGAAAAGTTCAGAGTTCTCTCTACTCAATGTGAGTTATGGGAGATATTTTTCCAAAAAGAAAAGGATTAATAGCAATTTAAAACGAGATTGGAAGAAATTTAGCAGAAAAGGTTAAATTCCTTCCTTAAGACTCATCTTGACAGCCACATTGAAAAGGAGAACATCTAAGATGAAAAGTAAAGAATATTTTTCCAAGGCTGTAGCTGCAAGATGGCAGAAATTTAAATAAAAAAAGTGAAAAAGAGAACTTTGCATTCAGAAACTGCATGCCTCCCTACCATAAGTTTATACCTAACCCAGCAGAAATTAGTCAATAACCTAAGCCTACTGTGGTGGCTGAGGTAGTTGGGTAGTTTTTATATACACACTAAATAATAATGATATTCAAAGCTAAGCCAACTGTAGGTTTTTGAATGCTGATTTTTAGTTGAAAGATTGGTGCTACACAATCTTCCTACTCTCATTCTATTTTGAATTAGGTAAATCCAGCTATATTTGCTATTGGATTCATGTCAGACCGAGTGGATTGTAATAATTTCTTGATATCTTTTTGAATTTGACATTCTCTTTTTGGTTGTGTTGTATTGGAATTAAATTTGCTATGAAAATGGTTTTGTCCAAATAAGTGGAACTGTTAATTTTGACAATGACATTCTATTCTCAATTGACCAATAACGTATCATGTTTCAAAATCTGACAATTCTTGTGTTCTAGGAGCCTAAGTCATTACTTTTCTGCAGTTCTTTTTATTAATCAATTCAAATTGACACTGTTATTTGACTCGTGCTTTTGTATGTATATGAACATGTTTAATTATTTGAGTATAAATAGATATGATTGAGCCTAGACTCATTAAATAATTTCAAAAACTGATGATTAGTTTGAAAAGGAAATGTAAATAAAGATGTTTAAAATCATTTACTTACGGATTATGCATGTCTGCATTTGCTGATAAAATAGGTGAGTGCAGTGAAAGCAGAAAATTGTGCATGTCTCTGTTAAAAGAAAGTTAACTTTGTTATATTCGATCAGAATCTTTATGGACTTTTCATTATAATTGTCTATTCCAAAAAAATTGAACCAAAATAATTGGAACCAATAATCATGCCAGAATCAAATTTAATGGAAAAACATCAAAATGGAGAATGAAAAAAATGTCTTTTTATTGCATTTTCCTCTTCTATATTTTATTCATGGCTGTGTTAAAAATAAGTAAAACAAACTAAAATTAAACTGGGAAAGTTTATGATGATATTGGTAGATCTAAATATAGTTTTTATTTGGTTATAGAGTCCAAAATGATTTGTGGTTAGTCTAGGAATATTGAAAATCTATGTTTAGATGATTGAAAAACAAGCAAGAAACAAAACAAAAAACAAAAGGAAAAATGGTGAAACATTGTTGATTGATTGATATCTGCTTTTTCAAAGATGTTAATTTTCTGCTTGTTATTTTGAACTTCAGTGATTTGAATTGATATTTTTAAGGTAGGCAATTTTAACCTCCAACTCCAATACTAAGATGAACTTTTGATCTGTTTTCAATATCACTTCATACCATTCTATCAAGTTAGGTGGATAAAGTACATCCATCTGACGGATACATTTTCCTTTTTTTCAGTTGTAGCATTTGAACAAATATTTTCAACCTTAATAAAAATTATTTGGTCAATTTTTACCCTTTAACCCATTTTATTTTAGTGAAAACTAAAAATCAGATTCAACTTTTTTTTGGCGAATACATGTAAACAGCCAGAAAAAATATTTTGAAGAAAACCACAATATTTTAGAATTTATGGAGTGGGATCACTTTTTTTTATATAAATTTAACATAAAATGATCACCTACTTTTGGACAAGCAAGCATTACTGATGATCAGAGATAGTGGCAAAGGGATGTGGAACCAAATTTTTCTTTTTCATTTTTTGTAGGGAAATCAGATAGAGAGAAAAAACAAAAAAAAACAAACTGTGTGGTGGGGAGTAAGTGCACCTCCACCCCACTACACAGTTTGTTTTGTTTTGTTTTTTTCTGCGGAAATATTTTTTTATTTTAAGTCTTTTCATCACTAATAAAAAAAGACCCCCCCCAATATTGTTTCTACCCCTTTTTTTTATTTAGCAAAAAAAATCCCCACCCTAAATAAGCTTAGTTGACACAAAAGAAATTTGGTTACACGTCCCTTTTTTGTTATCTCTGGTCATCAGTAATCCTAGCTGGTCCGGAAGTGGGTGATCATTTTATATTAAATTTATATAACAAAGTAATCCCCCTCAAATTCTAAAATATTGTGGTTTTCTTCAAAATTTCTTCTTTGCAGATATTTTTTCAGGTTGTTCACATGTATTTGCCAAAAAAAAGTAGAATCTGATTTTTAGTTTTTGTTAAAATCCGATGGGTTAAAGGGTAAAAATTTACCAGTTATTTTACTCCCAAATATTTAGACTCGATAAAAATTATTCATTTTAATGCCAGATTTTTTTTTGGGTTTTGACATAAAAAATTATATTCTCTCATCATTTCTCCCTTTATTATATATAAATCAAAACTTCTGCTTACCTCATGGCCACTTTTGTATGGACACTTTCTATTTTTGATTCACTTGGATGAGGAGATTTTAGAAGGAAGGACTGAATATGATGCAGTTCAAAATTTTCTACACGTTTCTGTAAAAAGGAGAAAAAACCTTATTGGAATTCCTTCAAATCTTTTGACAGCAGAAGCTGATTGATAAAAATTTGGTAACTTTTTTAAACTTCAACTCAATAAAATCTGTTACTATTTTTTTCTTAAACTCCTCAGTTTAAATTTTCTTTATGTAATCATGGCATAAATGTTACCAAGAAATTTCAAACAAAGTGGGAATAACTCACTCTCCACATGTTATGACCAGAACGCCTTCCAACAATTTTTTCCATCAAGTGCAAAATTTCATCAATTAACTGAAAAAAAAAAATTACAGATATTTTGCATAGATATGTAGAAAAAATATAATAATACTGACTATTTGGTAAAAAGGGAATTTTTTTGCAGTCAAAAGCTGTATAAGAGAAATAGACATTTTTATTTGGTATTTTGAATTCTTGACAAAGTGCCCAATAACAGAATAATCAATCCATCAGTCTATATTGAAGAATATCCCACATAAACTTTGGAGATTTGTGCCTGTTGGGTAATTTGATTTCTTGATGGTAAATTTAACAGGATGTGCATTATTTTATCTTAAATTCATGAAAGAGCAAAAACTGACTTTTGAAAGCAATGAAAATAATATAATGTAAAAAAAAGAGCTTATTAAAAAAGGGCATATTTTAGATAAATAATGAAGGAAGACACATATGCTTCCCTACGGATAGAAAATTTGGGCTTCCATAATAAACTTTGTTAGCACTCTTTGCTGTCTTCTTCTTTCCAGATTTGGTTCCGAGATTTAGACAATTGAGAATTGCCATTTATTAATGGTCACATATGGATATTACCATGTTTGTTATATATGAAAGAATGGGGACACCAGATAGGTAGCTGTGTCACTTGTTGGACCAGAAGAAAGTATGGGGACACCAGGTATGTAGATGTGTTAATGGTTGGACTGGAAGAAAGAATGAGGACACTGCATATGTAGATGTGTTGATGGTTGGACCAGAAGAAAAAATGGGGACCAAATATATAGATGTGATGATGGTTAGACCAGAAGAAATCATAGGGACACCAAATGTGTAGATGTGTTGATTGTTGGACCAGAAGAAAGTATGGGGACACTGAATATGTAGTTGTGTTGATTGTTGGACCTGAAGATAGCATGGGGACATCATATCAGTATATGTGTTGAATGTTGGGCCAGAAAAAGCATGAGGACACTAGATATATAGATGTGTATATTGTAGGATCGGAAGAAAGCATGGGTACACTGGATATATTGATATGTTGGTTGTTGGACAAGTACAAAGCATGGGGCACCAAATATGTAGATGTGTCACTTGTTGGACCAGAAGAAAGCATAGGGACAGCAGATAAGTAGATGTGTTGATTGTTGGACCAGATGAAAGTGTGGGGACATCGGATATGTAGTTGTGTTAATTGTTGGACAAGAAGAAAGCATAGGGACACCAAAAATGTAGTTGTGTCACCTGTTAGACCCAAAAAAGGCAGGGCTACTCCAGATATGAAGGTGGGTTGCTAATTAGATGAGAAGAAAGCATCAGGACACTAGATATATAGATGTGTCATGTGTTGAATGAGAAAAAAGCATGTGGACCCCGATATGTAGAGGAGTTGCTTGTTGGACAAGAAGAAAGCATGGAGACACCAGATTTGTTGATGTGTTGATTGTTGGACCAGAAGAAAGTATGGGGACACCAGATATGTTGAGAGTGTTGATGGTTGGGCCAGAATGGGGACACCAAATATGTAGATGAGTTGATTTTGACCAGAAGAAAGCATGGTTACACTAGATATGTAGATGTGCCATATGTTGGATGAGGAGAATTCATGGGAACACTGGATATGTATGTTGATTGTTGGACAAGAAGAAACCATTGGGACACTAGACTTTATGTAGATTTGTCACCAATGTAACCAGAAGAAAAAATGGGGATGCCAGATATCTAAATGTATTTTTGTCTCATGAATAGAAACTTTTGTTTTACTTACTTTGTTATTGATTGTTGTCATTAAATTCTTTTTTGATTTCTTTTCCAGTTTGACCTTCAGAAAATTGACCAATGGTTGAATTGTGATTCCCTTTAAGAAATAATAAAGAAAAATGACTTTTGCATTTCATAAAGGCTGTCATCCTAACATCCTTATGAAAGTTTGTGTTTTTTTCATATGAAATCAATTTGTATTCAAGTCCAACATTAAGATCAGATTGTCGTTTAGTTGCAACTCTCGCCTAGTTTTCTACACAACAGACATAAAAAATATGAAAAATGTTAATTGAAGGGTAAAACAACTTTTACCTGGATGACCACATTAAAAAGAATAATGATTAAGACTGTTGTGATGAAAGTATTTCGGAGAGGAACATCTTTTTCATCTAATTGAAGTGAAAGAGAAAAGGCCACTCCACCACGCAGTCCACCAAAAGCCTGGAATGGAAACAAGATAGAAGCTTTTATTGAAAAATCTTAATGAATTTTGAAATTTTATTTTATTGGTTTTTTTTTCTAAAACAACATAAAAATCTCAACCTAATTTTCCTGGAAAGTCTTTAGAAATAATTATAAGTTGAAATTGTTTTAATTTCCACACCTCTATTCTTTTTTTGTCGGCATTTTGCAGTTATCTATGATCTTCAGAGATTTAGCACGACAAAGTTAATTTGTTTTTATTTTTATAAAATATGTGGTGCAAGGCCAATGGATCATCATTGTCTTAATAATTCATTTAACTAGTCACATCCACTGACTCAATCTTGCTTCATTTTTCCTTTCACAATAACATTTCATTAACTCTAAAACTTTTAGATGCAATCGCTAAAACGTTAATAACTCAATGAAATCTTCAACCTCTTTTATTTGACACAGACATGCAATCTTCATCCACTTTTTATTGAATTCCAATGAAAACAATTCTCTTTTTTTAGTTTAAGTTGATACATAAAGAAAGAGATCAAGAATTGAGATGAGAAAGTCTCACCTTTGAGGAATCCTTTCCGTTAAACTGTGCATATTACAATTCTGGTAATACCAAGTAAGCACAGTGTTTTTTCCTATCCAGTTGCAGTATCACGTGGCTACATATAGAACTGGATTCAAGAACAAAGAATAGTCTGTGCAGCTAGTGAATGATACACTATGGGCATATGTGAAATACATCATGGCACTTACCAGTGTTTGGTTTCCAAACTGAACAACGCCAGGGATAGGATACTGACAGTCTAGCTCATGGACCCTCATCTCCTTAGAGATATTCCCACCCAGAATGATAACCCTGATGTTTCATGAGAATGTTAATTTGACTGCTCTATATAGGGAGGATTGTATGAAGAGTAAGTATCTCTAGTATAGGCTTTTGTTAAAAATTCATTTTTGGAAATACCAGACAGTTACTTGAGTGCTTCAATAACCTCCACAATCTAAATGTTAATAGGGCCCTCTGAACCTGAGCCAGTTCACACAATTGTCAAGATCTGCTTTAGTTTCTTAAAGTTTTGCATTTTTTTCTTCTGGTTTAACATATTTGAAGTTAAAGAGGACAAAAGGGTTTCTTAGTTGCTGTGGTTGAAGATTTTGTTTTTTGAAAGATGTGTAGGTCCACTTTGTATAAATCCTTCTCCAACTTGTATCATAGTTTTATTGCTTTTCAAAAGAAAAAAAGAAACCAAACCACATCCTCAGAGCTACTGACACATGCTCATCTGCATTTTGCTTATAGTTACAGGAGGTGTTAATGGTATTGGTGGTGGTAGCGGAGAAAGGAGGAAGAAAGAGATATCATTTGTAGTAGTGGCGGTTGTAAATGTTAGGAGGATGGGCACCAGCAGAAAATTCTCTACACTGCTGTCTGTTGTTTCTTCTTTTAGTGTTTTAAGTGCCAGCAGCCACTTATGTTTCTCTTTTCCTGAAATGGTAAAGTTGTCACAAATTTTAAGTCTTCCAGCTTATGACTGTTGGCTCCCTCCTGTAATTTTTTGCATATTTACTAGCTAGTGCCCTTTAAGAGACAGATTCTGCAAATTAGACCTTCCTTCCACTCTTTCTCATTGTCAGATTTATTCATTGGTTACAACTCCTTTGTCTTTGGTATCCCATATATTTGACTCTTAAAATGCTTTCTTCACATTCTGAGTTCTTGAATATTATAATGACAGCTTCTTTACTGAGCAACAGTACCTCCCAAGACAAGAATGTATTCCCTGAAATGACAGGTTGCACCTTTACCTTTAGACTCAGTAATGTTTTTGGGAAGTAATGTTTGGTGAACTTAATCTTTATTTTTCTATCAATCATAAAAATGGACATTGTTCTTTTTTTTTTGGTCTTGCCTTATCTTGTCAAACTGACTATCAAACTCTTCTCTAGGACAAGTAGGAACAAACCTTTGCTTCACTTGATAAGATCGGAATGGGTACTCCAGGATTTAAGAAAGGCCCAACTTGATATTGTATTTTTTCTCCCACAACTTCTTTTTCACTCATGATGAAAAAAAGACCTACCTAAATGAAGAGGAAGGTATTACTGGTGAGGAAGGCCTCTTTAAACTGTGCTGATTAATGATGAACTGTTAAGCCTTCTTACTAAGGAAGGAACTACTGGGAGGCTAATTGATTTTACATTTCAACCATCGTTGATCAATTTGGCCAAAACCAAAATTACTATGCAAAATAGTCAATACCAGAACTACAATGCAACTTAGCTAATAGAAATGATAGAAATTTGTATAAATTTTTTTCTTGATTTTTGCATGAGGAACTAAGTAAAGGTCTTCATCATTTAACAGTGAATGCTGTCATTAGCTCGGCCTGTAGTTACAGAAGAATAATACATGACATAGAGACTGAATGTATGCATATTGTTATCAATGTAACTGGTAGTCATCCGTCAGTAAAGGATAAGAACATTGATGAGCTGTTCATGTCAGAAAACATCAATTATTTTTCTTTTTTCTAAACTTAAAAAAAAGGACTGTAAAGATTTTTACAATATATTTTTATTACAGAATATATAAAATATTTGCCAAGGAGTATATAATCATTTGAGAAACAATATAATTAATAAGGAAGACATGTGCTTCTTGGGCATTTGCCAGATTCAGTATGTTCTTTTTATAGTAAGTAAAGTTGGTAACCGTAGTCAAGGGCAACCCGAAGACTCTCTTTTCAATAGCTAGATGTAGGGGAGGGTGCAACTACTTTCCCTGGATTGCTCCAATTTACCCTTGATACATACCTTATAATGTTGAGTATTAAGCAAGGGGGTATCAAGTAGCATTTTTGAGTCTTTGGTGTAAATCGAGCTGGGATTGAACCCCGGTCTCCCGGATGATTGGTGAACACTCTAACCATTATGTCAATAGGCCAGTTATACTAGTTTATAAACTGTTATAATCATTTCCAGTTTAAGAACATCAAACGGATTGAATTAAGTGCTGGGATCCTTTGCAAGGATTTTAACTAAAAAGATATTTTCTAAACAAGCACTTGAGAGTTTTATTATTATTTGTTTTGCTTAAATCAAGATAACCAATCATGTCGATTTCTTTTCTGAATTAAGGTAAAATTTTATAGAGTATATTAAAACACACGACAAAAGTAAAATAAAGCATCATGTCAGTTTGGCTTCATATTTGTTGATCCCATTGCTTTTGTGGCCATAAAGCTTTGGAATAATCCCATTGCTTTTGTGGCCATAAAGCTTTGGAATGATCCCATTGCTTTTGTGGCCAGAATACTTTAGAATGATCTTGTTACTTTTGTGGCCACAAAGCTTTGGAATGATTATATTGTTTTCCAGTGCAACAAAAATTTAGCAGAAAATCTATGTAAATGTTTGGATAAATTGCTAAAAAAAGATGCATCTTATCTCCCATGAGATTTGAACTCTAGAATACTTGTTTAGAAGACTATTTAAGCACATATAAAGTTATCAATGATTTGAGAAAATGTTCAGGGATGTTTGCAAAAGTAACTGCAAACTACATTTTCAAATCAGATTTGTTCCTTAATTTTATATCAAATGAATTTTTTTAACTGCAGTTAAAAAATTATGAAATGATTAATGAAATGTGCTAATTTGGAAAAATGGAAAAAAACTTACCATGATAATCTGCTCTTCAAAACTGAATATTTTCATTCTTTCTCCATGAAATTTGTTTACAAAGAAGGAAAACAAAAATGTAACTGGACAAAAAGAAAATATTCAAAATCTTACAAAATGGCAATAAAAAATGATGAATGTACAGAAAGGCCAGATTGAGAAGTATGTATCTACTAATATTATCAGTAATTACTGTTGAAATGTTGGTAAAAGGCCATAATTGCCAATATTGATTCTCAAGGTAGACAGGTCCTATCCACTTGCAAGAATGGTGCAACTTTCAAACCTTTTCATTTAGTTTTGTCACTCATTAGCTTTTATAAATCCCAATATTTTATTCTCATTGCCAAAAAAACCCTCAATTACACTTATAGAAATTTATATTTACATATATGATGAAAAAAACGGACAAATTTGTTTTCAAATAATCAATATTTAATTACCAAACAAAAATCAGGGACGATTTAGTTATGAAAAATAAAAATATTCATATAGTGATACAACATTCTTTATCAGTTATTATTCAAACATGATTTTCAAGATTATAACAGATGATAAAAATTACCACACTTAAAACATGTGCACCCAGATCTAATGCACAAGACAATTTTGTTTTGTAGTTAAACATTTGGGTTTCATGAAATATAAAGCAAATAAATTTATCGATCCCTTAATATTGGGCAACAATTACAGAATCATCATCAATTAAAAAATTGTTTTGTGTTGTATTTGTGATTCTTTTATTTGCTATAAAGTAAAAAAATATCTGAATAAACATTCCCTAAGTGTGGTGATTTTATATTTTTTGGCAGCAGTTGAATGTCTGTCTTTTAGGCTTGCAATAACATAGGTACACAAGACTGAATTAATAATTTCAAATATGTGAAATGATTAAGCCTTCTTAGAATTACCTACATTGAATAAATTCCATGTGTAATCAACTTTGAACGTGTGACAGGACAAAATCAATTTAATTTGATCTCTCTAGTAATTCATAAGAATAAATCACATTTCTTATTTTTGTTCACATGAAAAGGACTGTAAAATCAGATATATTTTATAGATAATGTTCATTTGTCTATGTGTGTATAACCAAATGTATAAAAAGGTTAGAAATATTGAATTTAAAGACTTTTTACACTTACTTTAGAAAGCTTAAGAATTCTTCAAACAGAATTTCAAAGTGTCAATATTGATATCACTTAAAAGCCTCCAGGACTTACCAGTTGATCAGAAAAATAAGAAGAAATTAATCTATGAATTAAATTTTATAGAACAACTTGATGACCTGTAAATTTGTTGGTTATTCTGTAAAATTTACAGCAATCTATGCTCCTATTTAGTAAGGAATGAAGGATTCTAATTAGCATATTATAGTTATGTCTGTTATATCAAAATTTAGATTACCATATTTTCTAGTTTATAAGATGACTGGGTGTATAAGACAACCTCCAAAATTTCTAGTTAAAATTTAAGTTTTAGGTTTTACTCATTGTATAAAACTACCCCCTCTAAGGCAATCACTCAACAAGGTTAAGTACAAACTACACATATGATGGTCTTTCTACTCGAAATTTACTTTGTATTTCCTTCTTTTTACTGGTGAAGCAATGGTGTAGTCTAGTGATAGATGAATTCTTATACACGTACAGTAACGTTACCCTGGAGAATGCTGGTAACAAAATGAGAGCTTAGAATTCCCACACCCATAGTTAGCAGCTGTTTGTTTACATCCATGTTATTTTTGTAAATGGTGTTGTATGTAATGACTTACAAAAGATAGTCATATGACGATAGAGATACCGGTGGTCTACTCCAGGTGTAGACAAGCTCATGCAATCTCCTCTCTTGCCTGCCGTTAATTCATATACCATTCACATATATTTTCAGTGAATATATAGGACGACTGTGGCATATAACACTGCCCAATACATATCATACAAGTTGCAACCAGTTACATTACTCATCCTGATCAACTTACTCATTGAGCTTCACAGCACTACATCTGGTGAGTAATATCATCAGCAGTATATAATATTGTAGCTATATTTACCTCCAACAATGTGACAGTTAAGGATTGTTCTAGAAGAAATTAATTTATTATAATTGTGCAATCATACCATATGTTAGATAAGATAACTGTACTTTTATTATCCTTTTGAAATAGTGTTAATTATGGTGAGCAGTTTCAGTAGAAAGTATTTATGTTGTAATCAAGGCAGTGGTAAGCCCACCATCAATCATTACCTAGGCTAACAATGTTCTGCACACCACAGGATTTAAGGTTTACATTTTGTACTAAGTAAGATGACTGCCAATTTTAGTGGGGTATTTTTTTTTAGGTTAAAAGGTTGTCTTATATGTTGACATATATCGTATTAAAATATTATGTTCAATATGAATGTTGACCTTACAAAATTATCATTCAGTTGGAAATAGGACTGAATTTTTTTTTATTCTTTAAGTTACTGTATTCCAATTATATCACTCTAATAAAAAAAACAACTATGATATACTGGGTTTTTTCTGGGTGATTTGCTGGGTTTTGCTTTTGTATATATAAACATAATGAGAGTGTTAGTAATATATAAATTATGATGTGAATGACTTTCTTGTGATGAAAAAAAAAATCAAAATTTTTACCAATCACTCTTGAAATAATACAAGCAACCAGTGACCAAATGATGAATCCTGCATTCCATTGGTGCTCTGTTCGAGCAACAGAGATGCCCAGGAAAATAAAAATCACCAGTTCAGCTGATGTGCTAAAAAATATTGACAAAAATCAATAAAGAGGCTTATGAAATTATTAACATAATAATTATTTTGTTTTTCATGTCAGAAATTCGTTGTAAATATATTTTCTATCAGATGAAATTAAAATTATTGATGCATATATTTTTAAGCAACTATGTTTCAGAAAATATTGAAGATTGTGGGTCTTTAAATTAACAATTAAGTATCTTAGCAAAAACTCCATTTATGTCAATGTTAGAGTTACCATATATTGTACAGCAATCCATAATTCAATCCTTTGTTGGATCAGCACAATATTTTATTTGAAGGTGCAGTGGTATAATGGTTGCTGACACAAAATAGAATTAGTGAACCATATTAAAATTTCCACTAAGCCTGTTTATATTCACTTTGAACTAATGCCATTGGGGAAATGAATAAATCTGTCACTCTTCCCCACAGCTACAGGTGAAATTGTAGAGCTCTCTGACAACCAGACAAGAAACTAGTCTAGGAGAAGGAGAACCGTGAATTTATAACCAGAAGCTGGAGTCTCTTAGGAAGTCTAACGTTATCTTCAACCTCATTATATCAACTCCAAAAAAGACCTGAATGTCAAGTTGTATTATCTGTTGCTCATCTCTTGAACAAAACTAGTTGCATTGAAAGATAAGCTACATAGATAACTGCTAATATTTTCAACAAACATGCACAGGCCTGTGTCCAAATCTAAATGCAGATCCATAATCTTATGAGACTAACAGATGCCACTATTAAGTTTATTTGCCATTGCATTTGGTCAGTGACATCATTTAATTTTACTTGAACAAATAACTTGCTGTCACAAAGCATTTACTTGTCTCAAATGTCTTTCACTTTATCCAAAACATTTTTCTCTTGAATCTTAGTTGTCACAAAATCTTTAAAAAAAAAAAAGAAAAATTGACATAAAATTCTTTTTTACCTAATGACTTTGATGATGAATTTGATATTTGTCCGAGATTTTGAATTAATGTTGTGGAAAGCATACTGTGCTTGAACCAAGCCACAAACAATCATGCTAAAAAAATATGGAAATAAAATCATGATTAACTACCTGTAATACACTCTTGTTAGACTATTACATGTATGCTTTTAATCTTAGAAAAGCAATCCTAGTAATATAAATCATTAGACAATCTGATTTAGTACTGAGAGGATTTTTATTTTATCTTATCTTATTTTATCTTTTGTTATGATAAAATAAACAGTTTCAAATTTACTGAAGATTATTAAATATGGCAGAAAGTTACAACTCTGAAAGAATTGTTGAAACAAATCAAATACAAATATTCATTATCTACAAATTGTTTTTTTCTCACAAAAATGAACATAGGAATGTTTGAGATTTGACTTTACAGTAATGTAAGGGACATAACTCGCCGGGCGGTGAAAACTGGAAATCATAAGGAAGTAATTTACAAAGCGCTTTGCTTTGATGTGGCACAAGGCCGAATGAATGGGGCACCCAATGAGACTCGAACTCACTCGTGTAGGTCTGCTAGTCTAGCTTGCTAACCGTTACACCACCAGAGGTGCCCCTGGAAATCATAAGGAAGCCATATTGTGTAACACTTTATTTTTAGTTGTGGAACTTATAAAAATCACAAAAGAAATGCACTTTTATTTTTACTCAAATGCCTGATATAAAAACATAACAGAACTTTTCTGATAAGAAAAGTACAAGATGACTTGTATCCACTTTTTTGCTGTGAACCCTAAAAAAAAATTGAATTTTGTAACATAAAAAATTCCTTCCCAAAACTCAAACTCCTTGAAGTTTTTTAAAAGCAAACAGAAACAACAAGAATTATACCTGAGTCACATGACATATAAAGCAGAATTAGCTAAATTTCATCATAATTTTCAAATGGAATAAATTTAGTTTTTCACGAATAAAAATTTAATTAATTGTTAAGGAAATCATTTAATGATTTAAAATCAAATAATTTCTTTTATTTTAATTTCGAAATTTTTGTTAAATTTTTGTCAGTTTGTGCACCTTATAAGAATTTCTTAAATTTGTTAGAAATAATTTTCACTGTTTTTATTTAACTGAATGAAGTAAAACGTGAAGGAAAATAGAAAGTTTTAATCAGTTAATTATACTTTTATTTTTTATAGGGCTAATTTCACATTTCTGATGATGCCTATGTTTGATTGTCTGTTTAATTGTTCTTCATAATAAATTTCACGTTATTACCCAATTATTCCAGACAAATCCAAAGATTCTGCAATGAGATAAGAAATGTAGGCTGTGGTAAGGATGATGACAGGCTCCATGACTGAAAGAAAATATTTCAATAGGTTTTAATATTTCAAAAATATTTATGATCAGAATAATACATACAATTTGTAAAATGTGAACATAATTTAAATTTTGTTAGTTTATTCAACAAATAATTTGAACTAATATCCTCATCCCTTGTTGTTTCAATTCCTATGGCTTTCCTTTGGTGTGTGCTGTATGTGGTTGTTCCAAATTACTTTTTGTCAACCTGTGTTGATCCAAATGACAAAATTTGCTTGACAGATGTAAATAGAGATTTTGTCCAAAATTGCTTAAAGGAAGGTTTGAAAACAAAATGTTCAAAAGTAGTGATCAAAACTAAAAATGTAATTATAATAGTCTGAAGAATTAGTGAATAATGACAAGATTTCTTTTCAGAATTTTAACTAGCAAATGCAGTTTTGGAATCATGTTAAGTAAATCTTTTCTTATTTATATGTAGAGTTGTCAAACAGCTTTCAAATTAATTTTTTGTTCTATATTGTTATATACATGTTGTTTACAGCAGTTGAATTCATAGATAAATCCCAAGTCTTGCTTGTCTGCTTCAAAGATCACTCTGGCCACATACAGTGATGAATTTGCAAATAGTGGCCAAGACAGAACAAATTAAATGTTGATGACACTTAGCATTGAGTAATTCTTGATGCCTTGGTCCCTCTTCACTACACCCCTCCCTGATTTTGTGATCACAAAAGGTACAACCAGGTGCAGGTCACTTCCAATGCATACTTCTTCTGAGGGGAACAGGATCAGCTTGATCATTTTAGTGATCATGATGACTGGTGATGGGGGATTGCTTGACAAAACTGGTTTATTTGCAGAAGAATCATCATTATCAGATGATTTTGGTATACTTCTATGGAGAGCAGCAATGGCTTGATCATCTCGGTGATCATGACACTCTCTTGTGCCAGACTCATGGCAGCTGGTGACAAAGGAATCACGTATCAAACCGGCTTGTTTGCAGATAGTGTGTCACCAGACGAATCGTCATTGGATGCTTCTGGTGAGGATGATCCTACCTGGATCAGCCTCACACTTTCCTCAGAGGTGCTCTCACTTTCTGGCAATTATGGCTCTAGACAGGTGCGCAAGTCTTTTACATGACATGGGGGTCCCATCAGCTATCACTGATTGTTGACTGGTGACTCCAGTCATGTGACCTACTTTAAATCATGTGGTGCATCTACCATTCAGGTCCCTGATCCAGACATAGTCCGCCACTTTGTACAACCCTTGTTCATGCTGCTGTTCATATAGGAGAATGGCATCAATTCCTTTGACTCTGACATGGTATGTGTGTGTCATGTCGACTAGCACTGAAGATGCAACCTCATCTTTGGGAGTTACATAATGCCAGTACACAGCTTCCTGTATGCTACACTGCTTTCTGGCTGCAATGGTCTTAATGGTTCTGTGAGACCTTTCACAATTCCATTTCCAGACGGGATGTAGGTAGATTGGAGAGGCAGCCACATTCCTAAATCTTTCAGGAAATTTCTAAAACTTCTGCAAGTAAAGGCGGTGTCGTTGTCTGTTAAAAGCTTGCTTGGTGGGCTTTGCTTGCAAAAAATAGCTTCCAGGTGATGGGCTATTGTAGCAGAGTCCTGGTATCAAATTGGTTGCCATATTCAAAATTGGCAAGGTCTGCAGCCAATGAGAGTTAGGAAGTGACCACCAATGTAGTGGGTAATGTCCATTCCCAGCCAGCTCCAATTGGTGTCCACATCCAGTTTTCCCTTCCTCCTGTGCACTGGTGCTGGATCAATCAATTGACACTCCATACATAATCTTACCACTGATTTTTTGGCTGCCTTGGTTGTGGATGGACTGACTCGTTATGCTTTTCGCCTTACCTCAGGATGTCCACTATGCCAGTAAATATCCAATATCTGGCGTTCATTCAGGGCAGCAGCACAAATATCAAGCACTATGTCTTTTCTTTGTTTTATAGCCTTGAGCCATTTCTGTGGCATTCTTGTCAGTTTGTCAGCTTTGTTCTCTTCTGACCTCACATTCTTCAATCAATTGTGAGAGTGTTTGAAGCCTCCTCCTAATCAGCATTTTTGCCACCACCTTTGTTCACACCTTTGCCTTTCTGCTCAAACTGTTCTTGAGCCAATGATATGACACAATGAGTCAATTTTCAAATGTAGCACTTTGACCTGCTATTGAAGGGCAAAGTTGATGTACTTTACCACTGAGTTTGGCCAAATTGATGTGCTGGGAGTCATTGTCTAGACAACCAGAATGCATCCTCAATCACTGTTCCATTATCCTCCATAGCAAGGAAGCTTGCGTTAACCCATAAATCCACCTCCCAGTCAGTAGTGCACCACTCTCCCTCACCAGATTGTTCTGCTTAACTCTGTCAACTATATCTTGCACCATCATCTCCAAAGGAGAATTGGTGAGCACAGCATCCAACGGTTGGATACTGCATTTGTCTGGTGCTTGATGAATCAAACTGTCCTGCAATCACTCTGGATACTTACAAACAAATCTGTGATCAGATAAATGCTTCTTTACATGTGCTGTTGAGAATCTATTTTCATTGACAAAAATGTCATTGATATATGCTGACATGGTGCTCTTGATTGTCTGGTCTTGGGACATCACCGAGTTAATGATAGATCTCATGATGAGAGGCATCACGTTTAGGCAGAAACTTAGCCATGTGAGGCAATACCTTTAGCCCTTAAATACTACGGTCTGAAATGGCCACAACAATTCGTCAATGCAAATCTGAAGAAAAGCTCTCGTCAAATCCGGCAGTGATACACTCATGCTTTTCTTGCATCATTCCTAAACTTGCCAGCACAAACATTAACATTAACCATGAGCATATCAACATGCTCATTGAGTTCCCTCTAGTCCATCACTGGATGCACTGTGTGCTTGTTGTTTTGAATGATGACCATTAGGGGAACTAGTCCTTTATGTAGGCCAAGCCTTTCTTTGGGGTAGAGCAACAGCCAGCCATTGTGTATCCAACTCTGAAATTCAGCTTTGTAGCTCCTTTTGACATGTTTGGGAACTTGGTACTCTGGTATCTTATTGTGCAGAAACTCTGGTGCATGTCTTCTGGATCATTTTCCCCTTAGCAATCCAATGATTCTGTGTCTAATCAAATTCTGCACAGAAATCTGGCTCATCAAGATGAATTGCTGCACACATGGCTGCTTTTCTTCCAGCAAAGCTTACCACTCTGGCTGGCATAATGGTAACACCACCTGCTGCTCTTATTACATCATTCCCGAGTACAACAACCACCTGTCCATGACCAGGGCCTCAAAATGTACTGGTTGAGTGCTGTCTATACCCAACTAACTCGACTTCACCTGCAGCATCTCAGCGTTTTTTTGTCACCAATTAACATGCTCACTTTTCAAAACCTGGCACATATATCTGCTGATCAGTGTCTGCGTATATCCAGTGTCCACTAAGGCTGTGCACTTCCTCCCATTCACAAGTATGTCAGTCATTGGCAGTGCCTTGTTTTTCATTTTCCTGAGGGGTAAGCTTACACTGATGACTTTTCCTCCAAGGTATTTTCCAGACGAATCAAAGCAACATCCCTGATCTTATTTTATTGGAAACATCACAGCGTTCAGTGTGACTATGATAATCTGAGCATCCCAGCAAGCAATTCCTGGAAAAGTGGTTGGGTCTGGAGCACTTATGACAGATGATCTCACATTTTCATGACCCAGTCAGTGCGCAAGTCAGTTGAGTGATAGTTGCAATTGCTTCAGGTTCCTCAGTGTTAGTCATGATGGCCCGTACCTGTGCCACCAGTTGTTCTGCTGTCATGGTATCTATCTGTGATGACACTCATAGCAGCTGTCTTGTGTACAGTGGCAGTCCTGAAATGAATGCGCAAGCCATCCACCGATCTCCAACAAGCAAATCTAGTCGCCACAAGTCCACTAGATATTCAGTTACTGGATGAAGTTGCCACACTACAAATTGATCATATGCGTTAAAAGAATTGGGAGTGTAGGCAGCTATGAGCACCTGTTTTATGTGTTGCAAACTCCTTTTCTCCTCCTTGTTTAGTTGCTGGTACTCTGCAAGAGCAGCACCTCAGAGATACAATGGCAGTATCAACTCAACATCTGTTCTAAAGGTCACAGATCATCTCTACACACTGAATCCACTTTATGACTGGTTCATCTGTAGTGATGCCACCAAACTCCAGAATTAATTGGTAGTCAAACATTTTGTCCATGATGCTGAAATAGTTTGTTGTTTGCAGTAGTTGAATTAAAAAAAATCCCACATCTCGTCTGCTTCAAAAATCACACTGTCCATGCACAGGGATAGATTTGCGAATAGCGGCCATGACGGATCAAATTAAACATTGAGGATGCTTAGCATCAGGTAAGTCTTGACCCCTCGGTCCCACTTCACTACAATACATTGAACCTATACATTAGTGAGACTATAACAACCCTTTCATATTGACTAATTTACCACTTATCAAGCAACAGTTTTATAAAAGCTCACATTAATAAACTTAGATATGGTCATTTTTATTTCTAATAATATCAGACAGCACAAACAGGCTATAATATAAATTACAAAGGACAAAAAATTGCAAATCTTAGAAGCCACAATTATAAAAAAAGAAAGAGTTAAATAAAATAGCATATACTGGGACTTGGTATACTAAACATATTTAACAATTAATTAAAACTGTAACTATATCGAATTATGGTTTCCATGCACTGTAATAGCTTATTATGTCATTAATGGGAAAATATGAATGCAATATTTGACATTATTAATGCCATGAAATCCTAACGTGTCAAGGTTTCTCTGCATTCAAAAAAAAAAAAAAAAAAAAAAAAAAAAAAAAAAAATAATAATAATAATAATAATATTTTAATTTTATCTTTGAAAATAACCCATGATGTTTAAAAGTGTCTCGGAAAAAAATTGGGACAATTTAAATCCCAGCTGACATTCATAGTCTGGTATGAATACAGGAAAAATTGAGTAAAAATATTCAAACAAACCTTATCAATGGTCTTTAAGACAATTTATTTTTAAGAAAGATTGCTGCTAAAATAGAGTTCATGTTATACATGTATTTATCCACCTCCTCAGAACTAGCAAGATATGACACAGGTTCAACAGGTTTGAAATAAGTGGAGTTCAACAGGTTTGAAATAAGAGTTTTCCTTCTCCTAGACCAGTTGTCATACAAAGTTTAAAGAGCCTAGTCTGCGTTACTATTTATTTATAGCTAGAAGGAGAATAGTTGGTTTCCTACTTTTTCCAAGGGTATTAACACTATATGAACTACAAACAACCTTGTCCAGGATTTAAACTTGGGTTCCCATATCCATTTCCTAAGACAATAACTATTACACCATGTGCTTATGTTATATATGCACGTGCAGAAAGCATATGTATGTATGTATGTATGTAAGTGTACTTCAATTTGGTATAATGAAGCAGGGTAGACCAGGTTCTTTATGGAACCAGTTGAGGAGAACAACAATTAAAATCTCAGAACTGGAGTCCCTAAAGCAATTTAAAGTTGTCTTCTCCCTCTTTCTGGAAACTCCTGCAACAACAACAGTGGTGCCAAGCTGTATTGGGTGTTGCTCTCTCATTGGACAACATTGATGGCATGGTGAATTTGGTTTGGCTTGGGTTTTATGGCATATCAACCATTGTAGGTTATTTAATGCCAAATCCATTATTATACATATATATTAAATCTATATGATTTCTAAACATATTTTGTAGATAAATTAATCATTTGTTTACACACAGTTAAATGTCAAAACAGTTCAATTTTAAGCAATTCAGTTTAGCATAAGTACACAGTTTAGTTCTATTTGACTCATAGATAGGACCCTATCAGGTGCTACCACTCCAGGCCAGAGTGGACCTGAGAGCGATGACAATGAAGGGGTATTCCACATTCCCCAAAGCTCCAGCATTATTAGAACCTCACCATCAGATTGTTTAGCATCATATCTATGACACTTGTTGGAGGGGGGGATCTTACTCCTCTGCAGTGGTGCAGTCAGTGTTTTCTGCAACCCCAGCTGACTGGGTGAGGCATAGTGAATGGAGACTTGCTGCATGAACAAATGCTGCAAAATACCTACATAACCTAAACTAAGCCTACATTTCAATTCAGATGTATGTCTTGTTAATCTCTTGAGACAAACATATGTAACCAAAATAAAAGCCATTCATTTCATGAATTTAAAAAAATACTGAGCACTCACTGGGTCTTGAATGACTGTATTTGCAGATCAAAGTTGCAAACACTCCACTGCTACCTCCAATTAAACTGCTGATAACAATACACACCAGGAATTTCAGGAAGGCCAAACCAATCTTTAAAAAAATTGTCTATTATTATAATCTCAAGTTTTGCACATTTATCATATTTTGTATAAACATTGCAATACATAAATGTTGACAATAATGCAGCAACATTCAATAAAGATTTATTTTAAAAAAGAAAAAAATAATCCTCTTAGAACTTTTATTATTGATGTTTCTAATTACCACCAAATTTCATTTCCCAATTTCAAAAAATGAATCATAATCATCATGGAAATATATTTTCCAAAAAATGATCACTGTTCTCTTGTTTTATGTTGATCAATATATTCATTTTCCTTATCAGAATAAAAATCTAAAATAAAATAGAATAAAATTCATACAAACTGTTATAAAACTTGCACAGTTGACATATCCATAAAAAATGATGGAATTATATATTTATTGATACTTTTGTTTAGGATCAGAGTGTAGTATCTATTTGCTCTATATTGAATCCATTTTTGGCACTTCACAACTTTTGTTTAAGAAGAATGTAGAACCTCTGCACTCTGTGAAAAGTGTAACACACACACACACACACACACACACACACACACACACACACACACACACACACACACACACACATATGGATTTCATGCTCTTTAAAATAATGCATAAATAAGACAAATGATAATAAACCTTGTATCAATTATAAAAATAGGATAGAAATTTAAAAAAAAAACATTGGCCAATTTCAAAGCAAAAATCAAACTCACACAGATATAGTTGTAAAAAAACCCATATAATTCCAAAAACGTTTTGTTTCAATCAAAAGCAATAAATCACCAAAAGTATGAATGTTAGTTGATTTACTAGAAAAGAGCTAATAAAAACTTCTACAGTAGAAAATGTTAGACCATCAAGAAGGCATGAAAGACAACAGAAGATCATAATCAACTCTAAAAAGACAGTGGACAATACAAGATAAGCAGTCAGTAACCAGCCTAATGATTCACTTTACCTGCCAGTGTGTCAATGTAGCCAACAGATAAACTAGTTCTTTAGCACACAAAGAACACCAGCAGACATACATTTGCTCATGAATAGGTCACCCCACAGAATTAAATAAATCCAGATTCTAACCTTGCAAGTAACTCCCTTATTGTTGTCAGTAAAATACTACATGCTCACATAGAAGATTTTCTTTTTAAATAACATTTTCTGTTGCAAGGACATTGACACTGGCACACAAAGAACATTTCCTTACAGTTTAAACATCTCATCTATTTTCCCTTGAAAAATAAATTTACATTTTGTTATTGTCACAGTAGATTTGTAGTTAACTTTATGTTAGAAAAGACATGTTCTAACACACCACTTTTTATTCCTCCCCTCCATCATTTCCTTACTCTTCTCACTTGGTCGACAGGCAAGTAAGTGAATTTGGAGCATTCTTTTTTAATAAAATTCAAACTAATCCTCTTTATTTTTAACTCTACAACAAATATAAATAATAATAATAATAATAATAATAATAATAATAATAATATACGTAATGTAAAAAGTAAAATTTTCATATACAGTTATGATTTTAAATTTCATCGCTGTTGTGTCCCATCCGATAATCATATGGGTACTCAAGGTTTATGCTTTTTATTATCATTTCAACTGAGGATGTAAGTGTATTTAAGGAAGAGGAGGGAGGATACACATCGACAAAAGATTTTATAAATTATATCCTTTCCATTTTATCTCTTTGGGGTAAATGGCATAGCAAAAATTTATTTATATCTCAACACATTGATATAAGTTCAGTTGTGTGCTTGAGTAATCTACAGGCATCTGCATATTTTAAGATGCCTTGCTTTTCTTGAAAGCCTTATATGCTAACTTTTTGTCTTCCTTTATAAAGTGGCGTTTTTTTATTATATGCCATTTGACAATGCGTGAATTTATTGTCTATTATTATTTATAGACGGCTTGCCAGCATGATGGTGTTGCAATATTTTCTATTTGCAAATTTCATTTCATGGTTTGGGAATCTTTTTTTCTATTTTGTCCATTTCAATTTGGAATCTTTATGAGTGTTAAGGAGGAGGAAAAGATATATTTCAGGCCTACTGAAAAAAGCTGGTGAAAAAGGATAGTACACACATAAAATGATCCTCAAAAATAAAAAAATATGAAAACAGCACCATATTTTCAAAATAGTTTTGGATTGTGAAGGAAAAAAACCTATTATATCATAGTAGATTGTGAAAAGAACCTAAGTTTATTGAGGTAGAAGCAATCAGTGTGCTTTGAGCTGAGAAGAGAAACCATATATCCAAATGTTTATGGATAACCATAACTTGCTAAATAAAAGAAGTGAGTTAGTGGTTAGATGCAAAAACCAAATTTTCATTATCCCTTTTGGCTCCACATTAAAATTACAACATATATATAAAGCTTTCTCTCTTGGATGTTGAGTGTATATGTGTCTGTGTATGCCTCTGTGTGTGTGTGTATATATATATATATATATATATTATTTTTCCTCCCATTTTATTCCTCCTGATATCTTCTCACTTTCTCATAAGTTCTTGCAATATCACCCATACAAATGGTTGCTTTTATATCTCACTTTTATTCCTGTATGTCCATTTCCCTATTTGAAACTTGAGTAACAGTGAAAAAAGTGAAATAATTGCTTTTTAGTCTTTATACTTTTCTGCTTTTGACCAATGCCAACACTTACATTTTTATTAATATATATATATATATATATATATATATATATATATTACTTAAAATGTTAAAACTATTTTTTGTTTTAAAAACTAAAGCATATAAAATCTAAAATGTTAGTTTAAGAACTAAAATGGTGATAAACAGTGTAAAAACAACAAAAAAGAAGCCTTTATTTGTAACATAAAATTGAAACCTGATGATTAGAATTATGAAATTAAAAGGGATGGGTTATATGATATTTTCAATTAAACCGGGACATTGGCCCAGCGGTTAGAGTGTTCGCCAATGGTCCGGGAGACCTGGGTTCAATCCCAGGTCGAGTCATACCAAAGACTTTAAAAATGGAACTTGATACCACCTTGCTTAACACTCAGCATTATAAGGTATGGTTCAAGGGTAAAGTGGAGCAATCCAGGGAATGGAGTAGCGCCCTCCCCTACACCTTGGTGTAGTAGCTATCGAAAAGGGAGCCTTCGGGTCACCCTCGACTATGGTCGCTAACTTACTTACTTATATATAAAGTAAAGTTGGCCATCTATAGTATAGGGCAACCTGAAGGCTCCCTTTTTCAATAACTACTACATAGAGGTGTAGCAAGGAGGCATCAAGTACCATTTTTTGAGTCTTTGGTATGACTCGACTTGAGATTGAACCCTGGTCTCCAGGACCATTGGTGAACACTCTACCCAAATAGAAAAATATTAAAGAAGCATGCAGTCAAAGAAGAATAAAAAGAAATATATATATGTGCATATCAATAAAACACCGATTAATGTCAGAAAATAAAAGCAGAGATTACATTTTTTTTAATGCATGGTAGTGTTCTTGTATATGTATATGTGTATGAGCAAGTTCTTGTGTGAGCTGGAAAGTCTTTGTGTTTGTTTAATATAGTCAGTGTGTTTGTGTGTCATAGAAATTTATGTGGGAGAAAGAATGAGAGTTCTTACATTGGAAATGGGAATTCTGATTGTGATGATTGGCTTCAGTGTATCTAGTTTCATACAAAGTGGCTTTTGGTCAGATGCAGGCAAGCAAGGCTTCGTGTGTGTGTGTGTGTGTGTGTGTGTGTGTGTGTGTGTGTGTGTGTGTGAGAGAGAGAGAGAGAGAGAGAGAGCAGGTGTTCAGGTGGGGAACTGGCTGACAAGCTGATTTTGCCTTTATTTATACCCACAATGTGGACAAAAGTGTCTCCCAGACAAAGTCTTTTCAATTTAGAAGGAATCATTCTGGTTGGGTAAGAAAATATAATAAATTTTCCAAGTTAATTTGTAAGGATGCATTGATTGTTACCAAAGAATTCTGTATTTGTAAATATGTGTGAATATTTTTTCAAATCATTAATCCATGATATCTGAATGTTGTTTCAATGAAATTGCCATTGCATTATTCATCATTTGAAGTATTTTATTGCTTCTAAAATGGGCAAAAGATGCCAAGTTTCATTTGCCATCTGTACAACTGGTTGTGTTGATGCATTTGATATCCAATATTTAAGGGGTTAGTTTTTCTTGAATTCAAGAATTTGTGGTCACAATTTGTTCTTTTTTGGTGTTGGAATAGCAAGTATTAAAAATTGATCATGCTTTCTTTTAAGGTAATTTGGTGTCTGCATTGTATTCAAAATTTTCGGAAAGACAGAGAATGACTTACATGTTCACCGGATATTTGAGTCATTTTGTTAATATTAATCATGACTCGATAGAGTACAACACTGACACCATCTGAAAAAGACAACAATGAAAGATGACATTTATGCTAATCATTGGTGGTGATTTATATTAATAAAAACAGTCATTATCATCATCTTTATTATTATTCATCATTATCTTATAATAAAGACCATCAGTCTCAGTGACAGCAAGTCTCTTTGGGTCTTTTGAGTATTCTAGTCAATCTTAACAATGCTGTTGTCTGGAGGGTTTTGATTCTTCCTTTAATTTCCAATTTGTCCAGTCTTTTTTCGAGACCTTTGGAAACAGTTCCAAGTACATCCACTACTATTGGTATCACCATCATCCTCATGTTACACAATTTTTCGAATTTTCTGGTTAGGTCCAAATATTTATCTCTTCTCTTTCTTTGATTTTCCTTCTGTAGTCTACTGGAATGGTGAAATGACAAGATTGTTTCTTCTTAATTAATATTAGATCTGGTCTTTTTGTCAGAATTAGGTGATCTATTTGTATCTCAAAATCCCAGAGAATTTAATTCTCTTGGACAGATTCTGGTTTGTGCATATGATTATTGTTGTTGTTGTTGTTATGATAATTATTATTTACTTAAAGGCCATTTTTGATGAATAATTAGTTCAGTGTCAAATTACATTGATAAAATTTATATTATAATTAATTGCAAATAAATAGATCAACAGAGGAATATGTTCAACAATTTGTATTTAACAATTTGTATCTCACAATTATCAATCATATAGTAAAGTAGATGCCACATTATTATCAAGTTGCACATTGGACTGGAAATTACACTATTCAAGGGAATAATTTAAATGTTGTTCAGCAAAGATTTTTACATCATTTTTCTTGTGTTATAGTAACATGCACATAAAAATTTGATTATTATAGTATAGGTTTTTATATTATTATAAATAAGAACAGGAAAAACAATTAGGAAATTTTGTTTGTCTAATACTAAAAAATATTAATTAAATTTTTTTAGTATTGAACAAACCAAATTTTCTTTTATTTTCTTTATAAACCAAATCATAACAAATATTTTGTATGGTTCATATGAATGCTTTCTTCAAATTACATTTAATTCTGATTCAACAGAATTTTTTTTGTACCAAATATTTTTCTCTTGCAGTAATAAGATTCTGAGAAAGAAATGTAGTGCTGACATTTTTTGCTGCCTAAGACAATTGGCTTCCGTGGGACATTCTCTTATAAACTCCTACACATGGACACATCACTGTTGGCTGACCAACAAAGGTGTACATTCATCAGCTCTGTGCAGACATTGGATACCGTCTAGAAGACCTGCCAAGAATAATGGCCAATAAGGACTGATGATGTGAGTCAAGGGAATCATGGCTGCCAGCATGACTTGATGATGATGATGATGGTTGTTTTGCACTGATTTTATTTGGTCTTTAGAAATCCCCAAAACAATAAAAAAATTTACTCTTTTGACTCAAAACTAAAAAGAATGCAAAGTTTTATGAGAACCACATCATTCCCTTTTGTTTATAAAAGTGGGATTAATATCCATCTTCGACTAAAAACTAATTCTTCACATTTTTGAAAATGTTGCACAAAATTCATCTTTTAATCAGTTCATCCAAAATCAAGTGTCAGATTCATTTTGATGACAAAGGCAAATCATTTAAGTGTTTTTAGAAACAATTAGCTTCCTGAAGAGACCTGGAAATCAATGTCTTTCCACTTCAAAAAATCTAATACTTTATTCAACTGCTATTCGTGAAATACATTTGAAATCAGCAATTTAAAGTAGAAAGACATTGAATTTCAAGACTTTTAAGAGGAGCAAACTAAAACTCTATCAGTTGATCCATTACAAAATTAAGGAGAAAAAATTTATGTAACTGAGACAAAGAAAGTTCAGAGATCATTTTGTACTGACAATGCAGTACAAAAATAAGATACTGGAAAAATCAGGAATCTCTCAAAAATGTCTTATGAATAGTGGAAATAAAATTCTTGGCAAACAACCATGAAGTCACCAAGATTGGTTTGATGAACATTATAATAAGATCAGAGCAATGACTGATGCTAAAAATAAAGCTCCTAAAAGCCTTTTTAGCTTCCGAGCCTCTTGATCAAAAACAGATACATGCCAAAGGGCAGGCAGAGACTTACAAAAAAGTAGATAAACCCCAGACGCTGAATTGTAGGAAGGCAAAACTGAGGAACTGTAGTACCATGTGGATACCAACAATTCTAAATGATTCTATGGTTTAAAAGAAGTATGGGAACCTTGGATGAAGTAACTAATGCAAGAAAACAGAAGCGGAAAGAAGACTTCTCAAAGAAAACTTAGAAATCCTTTGTCACTCGATGAACAGTTTAAAAACCTGTACCGAGAATAGAGAACCAGTGTTTTGTAGTCAAGACATATGGATGGCTTGATGAATCTATAAATCTGATGGAAGTTTTCCATGAAGGCAGTTAGAGTACAAACTAGTATCAAACAAGGATGCAACACTCTTTTGCATTTACTTAGCTGTTTATTGAAAATTCTTTCAATTATGCTAAAAATCACATACTCATACGGACCAGAACAAGCACTGACTTGTTTAACCAAACTAAAATATTACAACATAAAGGAATTTATATTTACAGATAATATATTTCTTGAAGCTTGCACTTTGGTGGAAGCATTGGACATTATAACTGGTTTTGGTCTATAGATCAACATGAAAAGAACTGAAGTGTTCTATCAGTCAACTGCAGGATGGCAAACTAGCTCTTTTGAACCATGTCAGTAACTTTGTGCATCCTAGTTGTATGATGACAGTGGAAAACAAAGTAGATGGAGAACTTTAAAGATATATAGCCAAGGCATCATTGGCTTTTGGAAGATTAAGCAAAAGACTGTAGAAAAATGACAATGTTCCTGTCAGAGTAAAATGTAAAGTGTATCGAGCTGTTGTGATTTCCTGTTCTGAATGATGGACTCAATAAAACTTAAGTGAAAAAGATAAATGCTTTCATCATGAGACATCTACACACAATCATGAATATCAAATGGTAGTAACAAGTTACAAATAAGGAGATATTAAAGTGAGTCAGCTACCAAAGTTTGCTCAGTCAACTAATACAGAGGAATCTAACAAGTTGGCCATGTTACAAGACTAGAAATAATCACCGGGCAAAACAAATCCTGTTTTTCACAACTAGCTGGCAGATATAAGGACATTTTAAAATGAAACCTGAAAGACTTTCAAATATTTGATTTGATGAAAGACTGCAATGGATGGAGAAACTTGATCCATAGCAAATCAGAAATAAGTGGAGACAATGAATAAGATAATTTTAGTAGAATCACTTCTGTGAAATTTCCTGCAAGCAAATAGGAAATGAAATACTTGCCGTTGAGAAGAGATTCACCAAAGACAACAATATGCAGTGGTTTATTAACACCAAGTTCTGAAAAAACAGCTAAAACCTACAATAACAAAACGACATAATTAAAGATGAGAAATTATAAAATCAAATCACAAAATATTAAATTGTAATTATTTGACCAAAATAAAAAATCTTGTCTATTGTAGAGATTTCATTCTAATGATGCAAAATGTTATTTTCATTTCCAAAAATCAATTAAATTTGCCACAATTCAAAACAAAGGCAAATCATTCAAACAGTTGCAATTGTTTATTTTAAAGAGAAAAAAATTATGTTTCAGGAAAAAAGATTTTTAGAGAGAAACTAAATTGTTATTTTATATCATTCTTACAAGCCAAATTTCTGTGCTGAATAGAAGTTGTCCAGAATTGAGTCTGGTAATGCTGTAGAGTTGTGACCCTATGCTACAAAAGAAGGCTATTTGTTTAGTAGTGCCTACAAGACCAAATGCTGGTATTATATAGGACTAATCTTTTATGTTAGAGAGGAGATATGTCAAACCATATAAAACAGCAGGACTCATAAGATCACTGTAAAAGTTTAAAAAATATAAAATATCTGATTTCTCAAATTCTAATTCATATGGGATGCAACAGATGTGGAGGCTTCAGTTTATTAAGAAAACTATGAAGCTATTTTTCTCAAAGAACTTTACATGGACTATATTCTGTATTATCACCAACTTTATCTTATTTTATTATCCCCGATTTTACTTCAATTTCTCGTTACCATTTCTTATCAAAATCTTTTTATAGACTCATTGCTTTCTGGTAAAATATCAATTGGAACATTTTTTTTTGTGTCTTCCATTCAAAAAATTTAACGCATTTTCCATTTGAACTATTCACTTAATTTTTCACTTTTTAAATACCATGGTAGTAACTCTACCTATTTGGATGGGAAACAGTTACAGTCGCTTGTATTTCTCTTTCTTTTTTAATACTTTCAAAAATTGAAGATTCATTTTTACCATAAATTTTTTCAACTTCTGCATACAATTTTTTTCTTTATGAAATCAAGAATTAAAAAAAAAATTCCAAAAGGAAGTGCTTTATTATATATCAGAACTGTTTCTATCATCACTTTAGAGCTTTGGTCACACTGTTAATGAAATATTTCAGGTGAAGCTACTTCATTATACCCCATATGTCCATAAAATGAAAGAGGTAACACAACTACACCCATTAAAAATATATACTTAGTTTGCATGAAAAACCATCTGTAAAATGAAAAGACAAAAATATTTCACAAGTCAATGAAAGAAACTTTCTTTTATTAATTAGAAATTTTTTCTAAAGGATCCAGTGACTCAAACTTTGATGGCTTTGAAGACAATTAAATAGATTATTTTTTTGATATTTTCAAAATATCTTTATTTTTAATGATTTATGTCTGTGCCTTAATTTTTGTTTATATTTTACTTATGTGAAATATATTTTATAGATTTAGCTTAATAAAAGTTTTAAATGAAAATGTCTTGGTGATTAGGTTAATTGTGGATAAGAAAAACCATAGTTGGTGATTCTAGGAATGGTGAAGTCCTTATATATATTTATATATATATATGTATATTTATATATACAGAACATAGTACTACATGTAGGACAGATAGAGAGAGGGATGGTGGTAGGAGATTGTGTCATTAACAAATGATCTTAATGGAAGAGGAAGACCTTATTCCAATCCTTGATTATCAACATTCAAAACTATAGGTTTTTACCAGGGCTACAACACCTCAGCCCTCAACTAAGCCTCTTTATATGTTGTGTGTATATATATATATATATATATATATATTGAATCAAAAGTAATTTCTGCTTCAGTAAAATATGATTTATTCATGAATAATTCAAGTATGAATTTTAACAAATAATATAATCACCATTAGTTTGAATCATTTCTTGCCTCTTATTAATTTGCTGATCTGTGATTATGGTGAATAAGGCAGAACAGACACGTCTAAATTCAAATTTTTTCCCGTGTGAATCTTGCTGAATTGTGGCCTTGTTTTATCATAAAGAAGAACAACTTTTCACCTATTGACAAGTATGGGGCATTTTCTTAGAAAATTTTCATGTACAAATTTCAGTTGATGAGAATATAAGTCTGCATTGAAGGACAGATTACTGTTTAAAAACTGAAAATGCTGCAATGATCCCATCATACACACAGCATAACTTTTCTTCCACAAAGCTCCTCCGCCTTCAGAGTAGACTGTGGAGATTCAATATTGTCAATCCATTGCCTTTTGCATTGAACATTGTCATAAAAGACCCATTTTTATCACCCATAATGATATTCTTGAGAAACAGGCCATTTCTCTATCTTGAAAGAAGGCTTATCACTATGGATATGTGATCTTCCTTATCCTTGTTGGATTGAGCAAGTCAGTGTACTGCTGTGTTGAGCAGCAACAATAACTGATAAGTTAATTATTAGTTAATTCCTTTATAAAATTACAAAAAAATTTACAAAGGGGAGCATGAAGCCCCAAGTTATTTGGTGGCAGAGGGGAAGGAGAGTGGTCATGCTAGACTATGAAACTAAGGGTCCCTAGCTAGCCACATTTGCTGACCCATTCATACTATACAATAAGGCATTCATCTTTCACCAAGCATGCTGCAACCATCAAAATACAGCATTTACTCTATGAGAAATCTCTACTTAAAACCCTGGATGACAAATGTATGAATTTTATTCACAAAGAATGATCTATATACAATTGATGGATAGGATGGGAGATAGGAGAAAAACCCTATAGAAAAAGTAAAATAGAACAAAAGAAACACCCGTTTGGTTACCCTCCCATCTCCCCATCTATAAAATGGAGGCTGACTGTTTTCTGGTCTTCAAGTGGACCAAAAACAAACCGGACCTTCCCTAATGGGGAAGGGAACTAGACTAAATGGGCAAAAGAAATGCAGGGTAGGGTGCGGTGCATGAGACTTATGTGGGTTACAGAGATAAAATTATGGTTATGAAAATCCAAGATCTTCAGAACTAGCTAAATACAACTGCCTTGATGTATAAAGCAATCAGTATTTATGGTATTCCGGAATATCCTATTTCTGCATCTGGTTGATCTCATTCCTCGAGTCCTGTTCGGTGGATATTTATTTATCCCCATATCTACACTGAAACCAGCGGCCAATCAGGACTCAAGGAATGAGATCAACCAGATGCAGAAATAGGATATTCTGGAGTACCATAAATACTGATTGCTTTATGCACCAAGGCAGTTGTAATTAACTAGTCAGTTATTGTTGTGAGGTTATTTCTGAATTGAGTTGAGGAAGTTTCGTTGTTTGTAGTTTTTTCTGATTAGTTGGTGATGGGAGTGATACTGGGGGTTCTTTGGCTAGTCTTAGTATGGCAAGCATGTCATTCATAGTCCTGATGCCCAGCTTCTCAATCAATGCCTGGTCTCTCATAATCTTCTTACTAGAAAATGTCTGTGCATAAGTCTTGGCAGAGGCAACAAAGATTCCCACCTTGATAAAGGTGCTCTCCCAGCAAACCCAGTCGAGTCCTGTTCGCAGTGCCATGTTGGATTGAGTAAGTGTACTGTTGTGCTGAGTAGCATCAATAACTGACAAGCCAATTACAACTGCCTCGGTGCGTAAAGTAATCAGTGTTTATGGTACTCCAGAATATCCCATTCCTGCATCAGGGTGATTTTATTCCTTGAGTCCTGATTGGCTGCTGGTTTCAGTGTGGATATGGTGTTAGATAAATATCCACCCTTCGGCATTATGTTCCCAGTGACTGTACTTAGTTATGGCTTGTTACCTTGAATGCCAACTGGATGCTTGTTAGAATTCCACTGCGATGGTGAGTACCTTATTGCTTTTAATATGTCAGGGAGGTAACTTCTACAATTCCTCTCACAAAGAGTATGAGGAATCCAAATGGCCTGCTTGCTCACCTTTTCTTTCTTTTTAATTTGAGGCAAATTATGGATTGGGGTGTGTTGAGGTCAAGTCCTAATTCTTGAGTACTTTTGTGTGGATTGCATTACATCAATTCTCTTAAAGCATTTTTATTGAGGTCTGGTTTCATCTCCCAATGATGTATAGTCAAAACAAAAGTTTGAAAACCAGTTTTGGACTCAGTGGTCAGTAATGACACCTTGGCCATGAACACTACAATTTTTCTAGATTTCTTTATTTGAAGATAATCTATTAATTCAAATCTTTTATGAAAATAATAAGATATATGATGAGGCCCTAGAAAAACGTGGATTTAAGCAAAGATTAAAATACCTAGAAATTCTTCAAGATAATTTTGAGACTTGTAACAATGAAAACAATAACAATAGCAACATTAACAACAATAATAATATTAATAGGAGGACTAAGAATAGTGAGACAAATAATAGGTTGAATAACACTAGTGACAGGAATAACAATGTTAGCAGCTGTAGAAATAATAAAACTAAATACAGGAAAAGAAAAGTAATATAGTTCCTCGCCCTTTGAAATTATCTACTTTTAATATAGGTAAGTACGTCCTAAGGCTTATAGATAAATATTTCAAGAGAAATAACCCATTGAAAAAAATTATTAACATGAAAACAATAAAAATCAGTTATTCATGAACTAATAATTCATACAATATCACTAACAACTGTAATAAAAATTTAATCAATAAATCATGTATCGACTGACAATATTTGAGTAAATCATTATGCAACTGTAGGGTTAGAGAAGAGTGTCCTGTTGGTGGTAAATGTAATTCCGAGACAGTAGTGTACAAGACAACTATTTTCCCAATGGAAAACAGAAAGGACATAAAAATATACTTTAGAAATTTCTTCTGGAAATTGGAAGCAGAGAATTTATAGTCATAGGCATTCTTTTTCAACCCTTTCCTTAAGAAACCAAACAGACCTTTCTAAAGGGTTCTGGAAATTGAAGGATAGTGGCCTTACACCATTAGTTAGATGGAATTTTATTGAAAGATCAAACACTCCAAGTAATTTCAGAAGTAGATGTAATCTCTGTCAAGAAGAAAAAAATAGTATTATAAAATATAGAAACACCAGTAAATTACCAAATCAAAGGAATGAATTGAAATGTTTTTTGGTGATTGTAGTGCATATTATGAATGATATTTTTGCGATAATGTTGTAGTACAAGGTCATCATCATCATCATCATCATGTCGTGGTGCCAACACGGACCTCCCTGACTCTCTCTCACCACCCGTCTCTATCATCCATTGCTCCCTGGAGGTCTTCCAGGCTACATCCAGTATTGGTACAGAGCTGTTGTATATAGGTTCTTACCGGTCGTCCTGCCTTTGCTTGTCCATATGAAGGGGTCCACAGGAGTATGTTGCTTATGAGATTATCCGTACTTCACCAGCAGTGTCCCACATGTCTGGTTCATCTAACTTAGATAGTTTTCGTGATGGGTGGCAAGTGGCCGTACAGCTGCTGCTTTGTAATATGCTGTCTCCAGGACTTGTTCAATATTGCTCGCAGCATTCTTGTGTAGTTGCCATCAAGCTTCTTCTCCCACTCCGTTTCTTCGGCTCCTATGGCTGTCACCAGAGGTAAGATGGTGTCCCTTCATTCTGATTGGTCCTAACAGACGCATCTCTGTGTTTACTACTAGGAGTGGGGGGTTCTGTAGTATCTGTTCGCCAGTGTTTCCCTCTCACTTCACTCTTCAGTCACGTCGTAAATTCTTTATCTTTAATTTTGTCTTAGGTTATTTTGTTTTTTAACGATCTTTTCTCACCTTTCAACAACTTTTTTGCTCATGTCAACCGAATACAATATGCTCCATTATTACAGGTGTGTAATGTGTGAATAATATCTTCCCAAATTCGTCAGAGAATATTTGGAGTCTGTTATTTTTCCATTGTTCTGGGAAGATAAAATGTTTTATTCTCAGCTGTCAACTTCACCCCTTCCCAAACCTAGCGATAACTTTCTTTACTCATAAACACAGCAATGGTTATAGCTTTTTTGTGTTGATAATTTTTTTTCTGGGTCTTCCATTTCTTTCTTTCTTCATTCACTGGAAAGAAAAAATAACTTTTTTCGATTGTCGATGTACAGTCTCGATCTTCTAAAATCCAGGTATTAACGTAATTCTTCTAAAATCCACTATGTCATATCAACAGTAACTGGTATAATTTTAATTTTTACTTTTAATGTGATCAATTATATTGAATAATAAAAAAATTCTAGTATGACAATTGTCTTAGTTTTTTTTTTATTAAATAGTATTAATATACTATATAATATTTAATAATATAATTTAATCTTGTTAAGAGGTTATTCACGCTTATTCTTGTTAAAAAGGAAGAATAACCTCTAGATAAAACCCAACTAACCAACTGAAAAACATTCAAACAGCAAACAAGTATGAGTTCAAGTCTCACTGAGTACCCCATTAACAAGGCCTTGTGCCACATATGTTCTCTGACGAAAGCAACAAGCTGGAAGCATACACATATATAACACGTATGTAAGAACAAAATAAATGAATTCAAAAAATACAAATCTCTCCGTGGACCTACCTATTTTAATATATATATATATATATATATCCTCTTGGATTTAAAGAATTAATGCCATTTCTACAGACAAGTTATGAATAAATAGAATAACTCAATAAAGCAGTTTTACATTATCTAATGTTATAGATACTCACCGCCACTGGATCAACAGCCACAATAAAAGCTGAAAACACAAAGATTTGTTTGAATACATTGGTTGATGGTAGAATCAATGCTGAAGTCTGGGAGAGTCCATAAAGAAAGGGAGCTGCAAGAATAAACAAAAGATCAATCCAAGAATCAGTCAGATTAAAAAAAGATCATTCTATTGTATTTTAGAAGAAAAGACAATTAGAACACTTGACCATTTTTACAATTGTCAGTGTTTAAAGAATTTGACTAACACAATTTTTTTCAAAGACTTGAATTAATTCAATAACCGGTTAATTTTCAAAAACAAATTAAATTGTTTTTGTGAAAAGCCTATGATTATGGGTTTAATTCAGAAATCATGAAGCAGAATATAAGCATGCATTCATGTTTTTTGGCCAATAATATTTGAGCTATTGAATTAAAAATACTAGACAAAATAATAAGTGATTTAATTGATCTATTATTTCAGGATCAATTATTTACTTAGACACAAATTGGGTTTGTTCAAGTTTTGTGTATCTATTTTTCTTGAATCTATTTTGTCACTTTCTATTAAGCTGAAATGATATAACTGGTCAACATTTATTTCATTGCAAAGTGTATGATAAAGTTGGACAGCCAAATGCAAATTTGTCTGATGCTTAGTTTATTGTTGTTGGTTTTGTTGATTGCAGCCATCTTTCTGCATTATTTCCTTTTCTTTCTAAATGTTTCTGGCATAATACCAGATTTTTTCAATTAAAGTCAATTAAGGAATATTATTTTCATAAGATGATTGTTCTGAGTTGATATTTTAAGACCTTCTTTTGATATTACAGAAGTTAAGGTATCATCATCACACCACCCAAAATTCTTTTTTTCCCAATACCATTATTGTTTTGCTTAAGACAAAAAAAAGAACAACAGACAATGTCTCTTGCAAAGACAACGTCAGCAAAAGGATGAAAATGTTCAGACTTTTTTACATGATTATATTACCTGTTTTCTGTCCAACAACCACAGGATACAGTAAATGAATATGTTGAGCCTTACAAGTTAAATAAGTAAAAATATTCTTACCTATTAAAAAACAAGCAGCTGCTGTACCCTGGAGAAAAATAAATTTCCTTTTTAAGACATTTGGGATAAGAGGAATGTAATTCATCAACAAAAAGTTAAAGCAAGTATGAAAAACATGCTTTTAGGGAATGACTTTTTTGATTATCAAACAAATATGGTTAATTTTGTTAATACCAGACATTGGCATAATGGTTAGAGTGTTCGCCAATGGCCCGGGAGACCTGGGTTCAATCCCAGGCCGAGTCATACCAAAGACTTAAAATTGGTACTTGATGCTATCTTGCTTAACACTCAACATTATAAGGTAAGGATCAAGGGTAAAGCGGAACAATCCAGGGAAAAAAAGTAGCGCCCTCCCCTACACCTCGGTGTAGTAGCTATCGAAAAGGGAGCCTTCGGGTTACCCTCGATTACAGTCACCCACTTCACTTACTTACTTTTGGTAATATTTGATGCTCCCGAGGGTGGTGTAAACAAACATTGAAATATATACAGAATCAATCAACCTTGTTTGGAAATAAAATATCAATTAACTACAAGTATATTTTTCAGTATGAAATTCATCCTTCACATTAGAAATAATTTGAAGTAAAAATCAATTCTTTTTTGTTGTTCTTATTTAATTTCAAGTTTCAGCTAAACATACATTTTTTCAAAAAAGCTCATTTGTTTAGGGAATGAAGATGGTAGACAAAAAGAGGACTGCATTCCAAAATAGAAACAGAGGAATGTCCATTTAGTCAATGGCCGAGTTTGGCTTTCCTTCCCTCTCATTAATTCAGTTTATAGATTGGGTTATTTGTTGCTTAACTAATGATTTCATCTTAAAAAGAAATCATGAAATGGAATCATAAGCTACTGGATTGTTGGGCAGAAAATGCAATGTTTCAGAAACGATCATATTTCGTCCAACTGTCTCAATTGCTACTTTTTGTATCGATTGAAAACAAATTTTACTTTTGCCATTTCTCTTTAAGAGAGGCTTTTAGCTCTGACTTTTCTCGATGCAGTTTGCTGAGATTCCTTTATTTGTTAGACTCATTTTACAACCCTTAAAATTAAAACTTTACCACAGACCAATATTTCTGGTGTCATTATATTTATGAAAACATAAATCTGTTTATTTGATCATCATCATCATGATGTTGCGCTACCAGCACGGATCTCCCTGACCCTCTTCTGCCAACCTTCTCTATCATCCATCGCTCCTGAGAAGTCTTCAAGGCTACATCATGTACCGACTCAGAGCTGTTATAGATTTTAGCTGATCGTCCTGGTTTTGCTCATCCATATGAAGGAGTCCACAGGAGTATGTCACTTATGAGATTATCCCTACTTCTCCAGCAGTGTTCCATATGTCTGGTTCATCTAACTTGGATAGTTTTCGTGATGGGTGGTAGGTACTATTTACCAACCCCTCCGCTCGGGCAGGATATGACACAAGGTCAATTTTTAAGCGGAGTTTAACAGGTTTGAATTCAGAGTTTTCCTTCTCCTAGACTAGTTGCCTCAACAAGGCTGAAGAACCTAGTCCGTCCTACTATTTACCCATAGCTGGAGGGAGAATAAGGGGGTTCATACCTTTCCCAAGGGTATTTGCCCGAAAGTGAACATAATAGCGCGACTGGAGTACGAACTCGCGTACTACGATTCCGCAGTTCATCGCTTTAACCATTACACCACGAGGACACGTGATGGGTGGTAGGTGGCCGTACAGCTGCTGCTTTGTGGTGTGCTGTCTCCAGGACTTGTTCAATATTGCTCGCAGCATTCTTGTGTAATTACCATCAATCTTTTTCTCCATATGTTTAGTTAGCGTCCATGTAGCGCATCCACATAGTAGTATCGATACGACCGCTGCTTGGAAAAAAACTGCGTTTCATTTTATCGGTCAGGTCTGACTTCCATATGACCGATAGCCTATAGAGAGCTGTCAACGCCTTTGCTAGTCGCATGTTGATGTCTGTCTCAGTTGATGAGTCACTGCTTCCTAGGTAGGTGAACTTGTCCACTAGTTTCAGAGAACTACCGTTTAGTGTGGAGATGTTGCCTCTTTGATTAAAGCACATGTATTCCGTCTTGTCTGCTTTGACGTGGAGGCCTATGCCAGCAGCCGCTCGTTCCAAACTATGTAGCATGGTTTCGGCTTGGGTGGGTGTATTTGCCAGAAGCGCTATGTCATCGGCATCGTCTACATCCGTAATTGTATGTGCGGAGTATTTTCTGCTTCTTTCTTTTGTCAGCTTGAAACCGTTGTCTTTCATTTTATCAACAGACGTTCAAAGCACGTAGTCAAGACAGATGATAAAGAGGTATGGGGCTAATATGTCTCCTTGAAGCACACTTACTACAATATCGAAGTAGTATATGTCATGACCCACACTCTGTTTATTTAATCAAACCAAAATCTACAAATGACTTTTCCTTATTAAAGAGAAAATACTATTGCAGTAATAAAGATAGTGTCAGATTAATCATTTATCATTATTATCAGTTGTTTGGTTTGGTTTGGTTTGGTGGGTTTTATGGCATATCAACCTTTGTAGGTTATTTATCGCCAAATCCATTTTTATGTAAATAATCTGTTCTATTTAAAACAATTCAGTTTAGCATGAGTACACAGTTTAATTGTCAAAAACATTTCTATTTCAAACTATTCAAGCAGTTATATGTAACAATTCAGTTAAGTGTAAATACAGTTTTAATGTCGAAAAACAGTTCTATTTCAAATAATTCAGTTAAGCATAAGCACGCAGTATAAATGTAGGTACTGTTTAATTGTGAAAAACATGTCTATTTCAAACAATTCAGTTTAGCATTAGTATGTTGTTAGTTCTATTTAACCCATAGATAGGGCCCTATCAGGTGCTACCACACCGGGCCAGAGTGGACCTGGGAGCGATGACAATAAAGTGGTACTTCGCATTCCCCAAAGCTCCAGCATTGCTGGAACCTCACCAACAGATTATTTAGTGTCATATCCAGGACACTCGTTGGGGGGGGTCTTACCCCTCTGCAGAGATGCAGTCGGTGTATTCTGCAGCCCCAGCCGACTGGGCAAGTTATCAGTTGTAGTAGTAGTTTTAGTAGTAGTATGTATGTAATGACCCTTACCAACACTACTGGCAACTCAGCTGAATTAAGAAGATATGATTGGTTGGTAACGGGCCAGGATTCAATCCTAGATGAAACAATTATGAGGAAATAAAAGTCATGTGGGCATTCATTCGTTGGCTAGAGATGGTCATGTGGTATTTTGAGCATTTTAGTTTGATCCAAAAAATTCGGACAGTTGAGTTTTAAGCTCAAAGAAAGAAAGACGACTAATTTAGGGCTTAAGCACCCCATCAAGGTGGAGGGTAAGTCTTATAAATGAAAAAGTAAATCTATCCTTCATTAATTAAGCAAATCATGCAACACCTTCCCCCGTGAGACTGGTTAATAAAGAAATGTTAATAAACGGGAATGGTCTTTGTAACCAACGTGTTTGTTCTTTTATCACTAGGATCAAGAGACAAACATCTCTTCGTCTACCTTTCTTTGAGATTTCCCTACTTTCAAGTCTCACATGATATTACAGTAATAATAATTGTAAATAAAAATATAAATTAGCAGGAACTATACTGTGATTACGAAGTTGGTAGTGTTCGATTTTATCATTATTATAATTATTCTGTTTCTCCATTTACATATTATTCTTAAAAAAGGTTCTTTATTCTTTGCAAAATCACTAATGCTGTATGACATGTTTTGCTGAGAGATTTGCTGTCAAATTGCAAAACTAGAGAAGCAAGAAAGGAAAAATGTTGGCAATGTTGAAAGCTATGAAGATGCAGATAATAATCAGTTTGGGGATTAAATTAGGGTGGGCAAACATATTCGCCTACACAAATGCCAAAAAAAAACCAAAAAAAAAAAAAAACCAAAAAAACAAAAACAATCTGGGTACATAGTACCCAGATTTTGACTTGAATTCAGGAAATTCACCAATAATTCATCCATAAACATCTCAACATTACCACAGATATACTGCTTGCTAAAATATAGGAAGAAACTGTATGGATAATTTCATATATGTATTTACCAACCCCTCGGCACAAGAGGGAGGTCAATTTCTAAGCGGAATTTAACAGGTTTTCCTTCTCTTAGGTCGGTTGCCATGCCAAGGTTAAAGAGTCCAATCTTCTATTTACTCATATTTGTAGGGAGAATAATTAGATGCAAATATTTCTCAAGGGTATTAGTGCTATGTGAAATGCAAACAGCCTCTACCAGGATTTGAACATGGGTTGCCATGTCCATTTCCTACAATGATAACCATGATTCAGTGAGGATATATATATATATATATATATATATATATATATATATATATATATTCCAATTTGTGCTTTTCCTCATTCTAAATCTTTGTTATTTTTTGTCTCTCTTTCCTCATCTCTTGTTTTTCATATGTTTTGCTTTGTTTACATAGTTGTTTATTCGGTGTTTCCATCTCTTTCTGGGCTGCCAATACAATGAGAAAATAATGCAAAATAAAGTACAACTTGTGACTGATGAGTGTGGACAATATGTTAGCAATAAGCATAAACTAATGTTATTTACATAAATGTAATTAATTCTGCTAGCAGAGACACTTGGTCTGTATATGACAATTCTATAACATGATTTCTTCTCCTCCTTCTATTAAGGTATCTACGTAAACCTTAATGTTGGTGAGTTTTCTTTTCATTTTGGTTCTCCCTAAGTATCTGCTTAATTTTGGGTTCTATGCGGTTGCGTATTTGAGCATTGTAGATCTTGGCCGCTATGGATGTAAGGGTTACACATCGGTAGTTCTTGGCTAATCCGAGGTCACCCTTCTTAGGGAAGGAGGGGATGCATCCCTTGTTCATCTGTCTATTGTGCTTTGATTATATACGGCGTTACAGTGTCGAAGCAGTATGTGGTCGAATTCCCTGATCTTCCATACTTCTGGGGGTATTTCATCAAGCCCTGCTGCTTTTCTATTTTTATTTTCTTTAGTAATGCATCGAGTTCTTCTTGCGTAAACTGCCCTAATTTGATGTTTAATTGTTTACTAATAATTCTCGTGATTGTTTCATGTGTAACTTTTGGAGGGTTTCCGGGTAAATTCTCGAAGTGTTGTTTCCATAGGTGTATTCGTTCTTCTTGGCTGGTAGCTTTCAGTTCTGCTTTCGCAGTACGCTTCCTTCTGCTCACTTCGTTTACCGTTTGCCATCCTATCCTAAATTGTCTATCTTCAACCGAGTCTATTATCTTATTGATCTGATTTTGTATATGGTCCATTTGTTCTTTTAGGTATAGGTTAGCTAACTCATTTTGTGCCTTTTTAAGTTTTAGGGCATTGATATTTGTTGGGTTCCTCCGATTGCAATTGAAAGCAGTTTTCACGTCTGCACGCTTTGTTCTAACCGCTAATGTTTCCCTTGGGACTATGGTTAGCTCTTTGTTGAGTTGGTATGTGTTGCGGAGCCGATAAGCGTGTTGACTCTGCAAATGTTTTAAGTCTGATGCATGCGAGTAGTGACAACCAAAAACAATGAAGGGGACAAAGAGGCAAGGTAACAGATACGACAAAAGTGACGATTTATTGGCAGATTTACAGACGTGTATGTAAAGCCCGTGGCAGTTGTATGTGGTCTTCAGCTAGATGGGTGATGTCGATAGCTGGCATGGTCGAGGTGTAGATGTGCGCAGCTGGACGTTCGACGAGGGTAACTGGCGTAGGTACTATTTACCAACCCCTCCGCTCGGGCAGGATATGACACAAGGTCAATTTTTAAGCGGAGTTTAACAGGTTTGAATTCAGAGTTTTCCTTCTCCTAGACTAGTTGCCTCACCAAGGCTGAAGAACCTAGTCCGTCCTACTATTTACCCATAGCTGGAGGGAGAATAAGGGGGTTCATACCTTTCCCAAGGGTATTTGCCCGAAAGTGAACGTAATAGCGCGACTGGAGTACGAACTCGCGTACTACGATTCCGCAGTGCATCGCTTTAACCATTACACCACGAGGACACCCCCAAAGGGTAACTGGCGTAGGTCGAGTCGTTGGATGCAACTGGAGGATCGTAGCGGGAAGCTGACGTCGGTCGAGTCGTTGGAATCGATGTCCCGGTTTTGACAGTCTCGTTGGGTTAACCGGGGGCGTGCCGATTTGGTTGCTAGCTCGTACGGCTAGTTGTACTTGAGCTAGTTGTTACAATGCTAGGGCAGTCCGTAACAGCGAGTCGTTACGTAGACTGGATGCTGCATTGCTAGAGTGTCGTGGTCGGTAGGTCGATATCCCGGTTTTGACAGTACGTTGGGTTAACCGGGGGGTGTCGATCTGGTTGTTAGCCCGTAACAGCGAGGCGTTACGTGGGCCAGATGTTGCAATGCTAGGGTAGTCCGTAACAGCGAGTCGTTACGTGGAATGCATTGCAGGAGCATCGAGGTCGAAGTCAGTATTGGCAGCTTGGTCGTGTAGAGTCGAGCGAGTTGGTGACTAAGACTGAGTCTTGTCTTAGTACTACGGACCAAGTGAACGGACGGGGGAACCGTGGCTAAGGTTTGCCAGGCCTTAACACATACGAAGTCGAACGAACGGATCGGTGAAGCTAGGGCTTTATCGTGCCTCTAGCTGTGCGGGCGTATCGTTTACGGTAACTATGGCTTTGCCGTGCCAAAGCCGTGCGGACGTGTCGTTGACGGTAGCTATGGCTTTGTCGTGCCAAATAGCTGTGCGGGCGTATCGTTGACGGTACTTATGGCTTTGTCGTACCAAATAGCTGTGCGGGCGTATCGTTGACGGTAGCTATGGCTTTGTCGTGCCAAATAGCTGTGCGGACGAGTCGGACGGTAGCTAAGGCTTTGCGCGCCTAAGCTGTGCGAACGTATCGAGACGATAGCTATGACTTTGTCGCGCCAAAGCTGTGCGGTAGCTAAGGCTTTTCGCGCCAAAGCTGTGCGGTAGGTAAGGCTTTTCGCACCAAAAGCTGTGCGAACGTATCGGACGGTAGCTAAGGCTTTTGGCGCCAAAGCTCTGCACTATCGAGCGAGTAGGCCAGGAGGCCGCGGCTAAGATTGGCGTCATCTTAGCGCTGCGCAGGTAGCGAAGTGGTAGCTAAATGCTAACCCGTGCCTTTAGCGCTGCGCGGCCGAACGGACGAGCGGAACCACTGGTGCATACCAATGCGATAAAAAAAAGGAGAGTGAATCTATAACAAGAAGTGGGATTCAGCCTTGTAGTAAGGCGGTTTCTAGAGAAAAAAAGGTGTTGAATCTGCCACTAGAAGTGGCGGTGAGGTGGATGCAACCACGATAACGTAGGATCCAGCCTCGTGGAGCCGAGTGGCCCCTGAGAGCATCTGCGTAGACCTCTATTATTTATCGATGCGTCCCACCAACGCACGAATATGGCACAAGGTCGTTTTTAAGGTGGGTCCGGTCGCAGGGCCGAAGCCCACACGCGTCCGGCAAGGTAAAAAATATCTGGCCCCTGAGGCCGGAGGAACTCTCCAGTGCCGAGGCACACCCGGCAGAACCACCTAGAGGTAAAACAGCCTTCCGAATACGACCCAACAACTGGAAAGGAAAGGTCACACACACCCTAAAAAAGAGCGGGGACCTCTGAATTTTTTCGCCACCGAAGCCTTTTTCATATGAAAAAAAGGGAACTCTACCACTACCGCGCCACATAAATAGAAAGTTCTTCTATAAAAAATGGACGTAGAAAATAAGTACTTCTCTATCCCGGTATAGGCTAGCGAAGAGTATTACTTCCATTTTTATAGAATTATTTCTGGCAGAAATGTTTTGCAAATGTTGATAAATGTTAATTTATCCCTTTCTTCGCTGTAACGGCCGGTTAGAGTCGAAAAAGGGCTTCGTCATTTCCGGCCGTACCCGGGTGTAATTTTTCTAGGGAGAACGAGTAATCCGATCTGTTTACGTTTGTAGGCAGGTCGCGGCATATGCATTCTGCTGCTGCTTCTAAGCGTACATTGACGAAATTCTCATATTCGTCATTCAGAGTATGTATTTCTGATTTCTCCTGTAGTGCATCGAATTTGTTTCTTAGTGTTAACGTATATTTATCTCTAATATCCCGGTTGTTAAGCTGGGACCAGTTATAATGTACGATGGTAGTTGTGTGGGTTGCATTCCCTCGTAGACTCAGTCGTATCTTCGCCGTGACAATTCAGTGATCGGAGGACACACCATGGAAAGATGAATATGCCTCGCAATTCAATGTGCTATTATTCCATTTCTTATTTATAAAGACGTAGTCTACATGTGCTTTAGTAATATTTGTATTGGTGTAAGTCCATAGTTTTCCCTTTCTTTCATGAAATTTAATATTGAGGCATGTTAATCTATTTTCTAACGTGAAATCTGTTAGATGTTCCCCATTTCTGTTTGACGAGTTGTGTAAGCTGAATTTGTGGTTTACGTTTTTACCAATTTGGGCATTCATGTCTCCACCAATGACGAGAACGTTGTGTTTCGGGATGCTACGAACAAGGGAGGATATCTCACTGTAGAAGGCGATGAGGTCAGTTTCTTCACTTACATTGGTAGGGCTGTAGCAAAAGATGATTGTTGCGCTGGGGTTGCCATTAAAAGTAGCTACCGTCATCTTCGGTTGTATTTTCTCGATGTTATTTTGTGATTTTAGGGCTCGTGGTCCCATAAGCATACCTACACCCCCTATCGTGCCATTAACCGAGTTTTTCCATGCAGATGCAGTGGCTAACATCCATCCATTGCCGGTATCGTGATATTTAATATTCTTGCTATAAGTGTACCTGTGTTCTTATATGCATATTAAGTCTGTTATGATCTATCGCCTATGCTGTCAGCTCAGGTAGTTGACCTATTCTATTGAAAGTTCTAACGTTGAATGTCACTATTTGTATTGTGTGTTTGCATTTTAGTAATTTCTGTTTTGGTTTGAGGTCTGTAGCAGATTTTTCAAACACTGAGGCCAGGGCTCCAACCTCAACAAGACGCGCCCTTTTTTACCCACGTGAAGAGCGACGCAGTTTTGACCGGTGGTTTGAGTGTGGGTCATAGTAATCTTTCGATGGCTGTTTTTATTCTCATCAATAGAAGTCACCCTTATAGATGAGCAGCAGTAGTTCCCCGATCGAACGATTTGATTCTGGCCGTTGAACCGTATGATTCATACGCCCAGGGTATTGTTAGGCATGGCATTAAACCATCAGAGGGTTGGTCTGCCTGCCTTTACGTCCACCATGCTGCTTCCCATGGCTTCCGAAATAAAGAAAAAATTTCCCCCGTCTTCTGCCGGTAATAAGTTTTAACTTAGTAAAATTTCACAATTAATTTCTTTTTTAAATTTCATCGGAGTCCTTAATTATGGTTCTCTACATCCTTATAGCCATTCTATTTTACGCTTAGGTTTTCATTTTCTAATTCTAATTGGTTTCAGAAGTCTAGTCGAAGAGGAATCAACCTATTGGGCGCTAGTCAATTTACTTAACTTGCAAAAATGAACTGATGGATGTTCACCAATCAGACATCTGCAAAATGCTGCTCTTTTCTACTTTAAACTTAGTCTCTTTTATATTCATCAAATCTCGCCACTTCACGGAGGCTTATCTCGTTCTCCTCCATAAAACAAGTCACACCTCTTGCGTCCTTTTCTTCTGGTTTCCGCGTGCCGGTAGCAGAGAGAGAGCACACCTTCTGTTTCTTCGAGATAAGATTGTTCGTGGCATTACTACTACACTCCCCCCTGATCCTATTATCACACATGAAACATTGGGGAGGTGGTCTTTTGAGCCGTGTGCTTCTTCGCGGCAGTACAGTTGCTAGAAAGTGTTATTGGAAGAGGCATCACCTGCATTTGTGCAGGATGCCTGTTCACACGGTCTCTCTCTAATTACAAATCTTTCACTCGCATTCTCTGAAACCATGTAAGAACAGACCGTCGGCTGGCCTGGTCCCACTATGGGTCGCAGATCTTTCACATGGCGTGGCATTCCGTCGACCATAATGTTCTGTGCACTGGTAATTCCGGTCACACGCCCCACTTAATATTTTGTGGTACATCGTCCATTTGGAGACTTTACCCACACTCAGTCACCCGGTTTGAAGACAGCCTGCTGTTGATTGTATGTCGGTGCCGATGTTCCATTGATTCCTTTTAGGCGTATGCGGTACCGATAGACCATATTGGCTGGTGCTGTGGCAGAGGACACGTCATCCTTTGGCGTGACATTGTACCAGTATACTGCTTCCGGTATAGTACACCGTTTTTTGGCGGTGATACTTTTTACAGTTCTGTGACATCGCTCGATGATGCCGTTACCAGAGGGGACGTATGCACAGCGGAATCAAAGCCGGACTCTCCACTCATTTAGGAAGGTCTTAAGCCGGCTACTCCGAAAGGCTGTGTCATTATCTGTCAGAATCTCTGTCGGTGGGTCCCGTTCATAGAAGAGCGCCTTCAGTTGGTTTATTACACTTGTCGCATCTTGTCGAGGAAGACGTCGTCAGATGGCAAACCGAGCGGGGCCGCAGTCGATCACCGTCAAAAATGGACCCCGTTACAATGGGTAATATCCATCGCTACCCGGTGCCATTTTTGTTTAACATTCAAAGTCCCCTTTGACCAGTGCACGGATGCCTGATCGATTGACTGACACTCTTCACATTCTCTGACGGTTTTCACATAGGCTTTAGAGACCCCAGGGGCAATCTGTTTTACAAAATAAAGTGTCCGCCGCACACCAGGATGACTGCTTTTTCGGTGAACAATCTTGATCTGGTAAAGCCCAACTGAGCTCACGGACGCAGTGCAAGCAGGTTGAACAGGCCCAGTCTTACTTTTAATTGCATCAAGCCACCTCTGAGGCACTCTAGTAAATCGACCTGCCTTATTTTGGCTAGATTTGACCAAGGACACATTCATCAACAGCGCGTATTCTTTCACTAGTTTTATTATCATGCCAAGCCGCCGTCGAATGAGCATCTCGCTTGCGGCTTTGGTTCGTACCCTGGCCTTGCCAGTAAGGGTGTCCGAGATCCATTTATGGACACAGGCAGAATCAGTGAACAAATGCAAAGTGGTCGTCTTCCAGAGGATTGCCAAGTTTGTTTCTTTGATAATGGCATTGAGTTCCGCGAGGTTAATATGTTGGAAGTCCTTTTCTGGACGTAACCAACAATCATCCTCTACTACAGCCACATCATATACAAGCGACACGCCGGTAGCGAGAGAGCTTGCGTCGACCCATACACTAAGGGCTTGGCCGTCGACGCATCATCTGCCACACGCCGAGTCTTCCTTGCGCACTCTAGTGATAACCTCTTTAATCATGGTGTTGAGAGGGGCGTCGTCAATTTTGTCATCCCGTCCAGCGGTGACGTCAGATGCTCTCCGCTTGATGAATGCCACAGCTACACGAAGCCAACCATCCACGGGAAGGTGCTCAACCAATTTGCCGCATAGTGAAAATATGTTCCGTCGCGTGACGACACGAGGCATATCCGGGATTTTGTTCCCTTTTCTCCAATACAGAGAGTTATCTTCTCCCCAGACCTGTAACCCAAGCACTCACACACCATCCTGTAGCCTCTCCGGCACCTTGCTGAAGAGGCCAAAGCTGTAGAGATGCTCCTTCACACGTGCTGCAGGCACAATACTGTCGTCCACATACACATCATCAATATAGGCAGATGTTGCCTGCTGTATGCGCTTGTACTTCGTCAAGATAGCATCAACAATTGTCTGCATGATGGATGGTGCCACATTGAGACCAAACCCCATGTGGGTCCGGAAATACCTTCGTCCCTTGAATAGTACAGTTTGATAGGACCAGAGTGATTGGTGCACACGTACTTGAAGGTATGCCTTGCGAAGGTCTAACACGGATACATTCGATCCTGCTCGCCGCCATTCTCTCAATTTTTCGGTACATATGTCTGCACGAGCCGTAAATAGATCCACGTGATCATTTAACTCCCAATAGTCGAGCACCGGCCTTATCTTTTGTTTATTCTGCTGAATGACTGAGATTAATGGGATCAGGCTCTTCGGGGGCCCCAATTTATCTTCTGGGTAAGGAACCAACCACCCATTATCAATCCAGTTTTGTAGTTCTTTATCGTATTCTGCACGAACTCTTGCTGGGATGGTGTACTCCGGTACTCTGTTGTATAATTTTTCTATTGGCTGATCACCAGACCACTTCCATGACACTGTCCAGGATTTGGTGCGTTGGTCGAACTCTGCGCGAAAGTCAGGCTGTTCTAGCTCTATTGTTGCACCCAAAGCGTGAATCGCCTCAGCAAAATGTGCCTTGCCTTCTTCGTCGATGTGCACGTCGCCTAATTTCTTGATGATGTCCATTCCCCGAAGGAGGTCAAATCCCAATGGCTTGCTGTTTACAACTAGCACGTTCGTATTTAAGGGATTTCTGTTGGTCACTGTTAAAGTTATACTGCCAACACCATGGCTTAGAAGGCACTTCCTGCCAGCTGTCAGAATTGCGGTACTTTTCCGTACTTCGGGTTGACATAACATTCCACTCACAACGGATCAGGAGCAGCCGGAATCCACCAACGCTATCCGATCCATTCCATTGACTTTCACCTTCATTATAGGAAGAACTTCTAGTTTATGTGGGGAGAGAGTAGTACCGGCCTCTCGCTCTTGCCTCGTTTTCCGGACACCTCGATGCGACATGTCCTTGTTGCTGGCAGTGATAACAGCGTACCTCCGGGAGCGCTCTTCGTGATTTGCCCCTGGGCTGCCGGCAGTTTCTGGCAAAGTGATTGGGACCTCCACACTTGTAGCACTGCACTGTGACTGCATTCTGTTTCTCGGGGGTTGAAGGTGGGCCTACGGGCACACGAGGAAGAACTTGACGTCGCCCGGCCGTCACAGCAACAGGCTCATCGACCTCTACCTCTTCCGTCATGAGAGCTCGAGCCCTGGTAAGAATCTGTTTTGGGGTCATGTGCTCCATCCCTGAGGACCCACGCAATTTTCGTCTAACCGGACCGGGGAGTCCTGACATGAAAGCGCAACTGAGCCATCGGTTAGAGGTGTTTTCTTCGATTAGACGTGCTAGGTCCTGTAGGTCACCCAAATATTCGTCCACAGTTTCCCCGGGGCGCAAATGACGTGAGACAAATGTGTGAAATGGAACAAAAGGATCCGGCGCAAAAGCCACGAGGAGAGCTTGTTTTACCTGCTGTAAATCCTCCCTCTGATCACGGGTTAACCGTCGGTAACCTGACAGAGCCCTGCCTCTCAGCCTGAGTGGTAGAACACGTTCAACGTTGTTAACACCACACATTTCGCACACCAGCTCCACCTGTTCCAACCATTCTGACACGGTGTGGTCGGATGAGACGCCATGAAATTCGGGAATCAGCCGAATGTAAGACGCTTTGCCTGCCATTTGAGTCTGGTTACACGTATGCCGAAATAGCTTCTAGTTGGTTTCAGAAGTCTAGTCGAAGAGGAATCAACCAATTGGGCGCTAGTCAACTTACTTAACTTGCAAAATGAACTGATGGATGTTCACCAATCAGACATCAGCAAAACGCTGCCCTTTTCCACTTCAAACTTAGTCTCTTTTATGTTCATCAAATCTCACCGCTTCACGTAGGCTTATCTCGTTCTCCTCCATAAAACAAGTCACACCTCTTGTGTCCTTTTCTTCTTCTGGTTTCCGCGTGCCGGTAGCAGAGAGAGAACACACTTTCTGTTTCTTCAAGGTAAGATTGTTCGTGGTATAGGGGGACATGTTATTTGGTAGATATATTTAGTCCCCCAAAATGTAATTTTGTGGTTTAGTATATGTTTAGTTTAGTGGTATGTTATGTTTGGAAAAAAGGGCACCTGGAAAAAGGGTAAAATAGGCAGATGGAAACAAATGTAGTAAATGAAGTAAATGAGTAAAGGATATGAAACGGCGCGGACAAAACGAACATTCAAAACGAGGCGACAAACAAAACAAATTTATATTCATAACAAAACATGCAATGATACATTTAAAATATTGCTGTGGTTCTATATTGTTCGTAACATAGTCCTGTGTGTGTGTGTGTGTGTGTGACAAACACAACTAAAACTACAGAAAGGGTTAAATAAAAAAGTGTCCTATTTATGTTGACTATGTATTTCTAAATGTTCGTTTCCTTATGTGGTTCGAAACAATTGCAGTTTTCGAGGCTGGAGAAAGTCTCACAGACAAGGAATATTGGGAAAAAGAATGTTTACGTGGTTTATCCATTTTGTGGCTTTTGACGTCTGTTGGTGAGTAAGAGAGTCACACTTGAGAGAGTGTGTTAGCGCTGCAATAGAAATTGGGAAAAAGAGGAAGAGTGTTTGAAGACGAAGTATTTATAGAAAATACGTGTCTTGGAATCGGCTCCAAAAAACGCGGGACGAAATTCAGATGAGGAAATAGTTTTAAACACTGATCACATGGTTCTCATGGCCAATGGTTTCCTGAGACTGAATAGTTGCTTGCGTCCGCCATCTTTGTTGTGGGAACAAGTGGCATACCGCTCAATTTAAATCATAGGAGTGTAAGTCTTATAGTGGCATTACTACTACACTGATAAAGTCCAATAGTATTAGCCTCTCTTGACCAGGTTCAACTGTTACTTGGAATTACAGTATTTGTCTTTTTGCATTTAAAGCGCAGATAATATACAACAGTGATTTTACAAATCAAAAAATAAAATCATTCATGCATTTGAAAATGACACTATAGTAAAAGACAATATATATCTGACTGTGATTTGAACTCTGTCAAATGTGGAGTGGATTTTCTTAGTATTTTGGTAGTAGGTTTAACACAGTCCGTGTCGTTTAGGCACCTAAATTTCTTTTATACAGATATACATGTGTTTTCTAGCAATGGGGGCATCCAGTTATTCCTTTTCCCTTTTTTCTTATGGGATACACATTTTTCTAGTTTTAAAATAAGCAATAAAAACATACTTAAGAACATTCTAGAAATTTAGGATCAAAACTGCATTAGCATTTAAGTTACATTTTTATATTTTTCAACCAATCAGCTAAAAACATAGAATAGAACATTCTAGAAAAATAGGATTGGAAGTCAACTAACAGAAAATATTTAGGCTCGAAAATAAAATAGTAAAATACAAATCTGATTGGTCAATAAATATATACGCGCCAAATTTTAGGACGATTCTTTGATCCACCGGTAGGATATAAATAACACAGAGCTAGGGAGCCATTAACGAAGACAAAGACTAAACCACAAGCCACTAAGCCAGTAAAGCAGTAGCCGATACTGTGTCCGGCAAATTCCTTTCCTTCATCAACTAAAGTTCATGACCTAGCTTCAGATGGCCGCGAATCACATTCAAAAGAAAAAACCGACAAACTTTCTTTCATCAACGCGACACGCTGTCGCCACAATCATAAAACCTGCTATGGACTTAATTTAAGTAAGATCGACTTATTTACGGACTCCGTTAACATACACACATCTTTAAACAAATTTATTTTCTTCTTGCCAAACTTTATTTTCCAAAAGGCCATTTACACATCATGTATTTTATTTGTTTTCATATTCTGTTATATGCATATTAAATTGTTTGTTGTTTAATGTTCGTTGTGTTCTATTCCATTTCTTTCACACGATTGTAAAGTTTTGTGTTGTATTTGTGGTGGAAATAATTTAGAGAGCAATACCCGTAAAGTACGGACGCGTATCTACTGAAATAACCAAATAACATACAACCACCACATTCTTCCTCTCTCTTTTCTTGACATGTACGGTCTGTCTCTGTCATTTTGCTGGTGTAAGGCCTAGTGTATAGATATCAATATCCTTGTCCATTGGTCCATATGTCTGACTTCTTCCCTTTTCCATTTTAAGAATGGTCCGAAGTACCTCACAAGGAGGATTTGCCCAGGTGTTTATCCTTTTGATGAGATTTCTGTTGCAGAACTTTTTAATACTGAGTAGTTTTCTCATTCTTCTTCGGTACAATTTTCTTATTTTCTCTTTCATTTCCACTTGTTTGATTGTGTCTGCCTTCCAATATCCCCAAGTAATTGTAGTTTTCCTTTTCTCCAATTGTTCTGATTCTTTCTTGAGTTTGGAAATCTATTCCTTCCGTTGTTTTTATTTTCCTACTTTTCATTATAAGCATAGTGCATTTTTCAATGATAAATTCCATTCTTATATTTCATTTAGTTCAATGATGTTACCTGTTGGGATATTAATAATTTGTTTGTCTTCTTGTTTTCCCTCTTTCCAGTTTTCTTTTAGTTTTTGTTCCTAAAAGATGGTAATGTAGTCTTCTTTTCAGTTATGACTTTCTTTATTAACTCTAAATTTATTCTGTCTTCTCGTGATAACATTTGTTTTGTGGTGCTGGATTCTGAGTTGTTTTAATTTTTAGTATTTTGCATTTCAATTCGGATAAGAAACTCTTGCTTTTTTGTATTTAGCATTTCAATTCGAATTGGGGTTCTTCTTCATATTCTTCACCACTTATATATCCTCATATTTATAGTATCTCAAGGCCAAAAAACCAACGTTTCGTTAAAATCATTCAAGCTTATTGGTTTGTATTAAATTTAGTGGATTTTGCCGAAATCTTTCTTTTTCTATACTCTCTTTGTGTAGAATTGCTGTTGAAATAATAGTGAAATACATTTCATTTGTCTTTTCAAGTTCATTTTTGCCTATAGCATTTCGGGAAATTGTTAATTTCTCTAGCACTATATTTTTTAGACAACACAAATGAATAACAAAACTTCTTTTAACAACACAACAAAGTAAGGTTTATTTCAGTAGCAGGCGTGAAGGAGTGAGAGTGAGAAAGTGTCTCTTTTGCGTCGCTGGTCTGTATGTTGGTCCTTGGTTCGTAGGAAGCGTGTTTAAAGCTAGCAGTGAGCGAAGTGTTCCAAGTGGAATCAGTGCAGTCATGTGAGAGAGATATGTTTCTTCTGCTAGCTCCAGACTCTCTCTGACGTTGTCCGTTCTACAGAAAAGGGATCAGAAAAATAGTTCCTGAGAGGGAGAAGGAATTAATGCGCTCTGCCAGTTGATTGGTCAGTGAGTGACCGACTCTCTTAACAGGGGCATTGATTCGCGAAAGGAAATAGATCTGTGGCTGCTACATGCCTTTGGTGTCTCCCAGTTGAGCTGTTACTTTGGTTGTTTGTATACCGGAAATTAAAACCGCTAATATTCGCTGGAGGCAGAATAGGTTCCCATGGAGGCTATCATGGGAACACCTGCTGGTTATTACAGACAAATCAGTTATCTGGGTCCTACGTATATTTATATTTGGATTAGATATTTTCATGGGTTGATTATTATCGCTACTTCTATCACAGATATGACCTAGTATTTTTCAAAGGAAGAAAACATTTCAGTGCCCTCCCCACACAATAATAATAATAATAATAATAATAAAAAGAGGGAATACTTACACCTTAAAAAGAATCAAGTTTTGATTTAGTAAAAGTCCACATAACCCTTTATTCGTAAATTTTTGTGTCATTTGTGCTGCTACTTCGTTTTCAAAGCGTTTTACAGATAAGATTTCTTTCCACTTTTTTACCCCTTTCTTCTTTCGAAAATTATTTATGAAAAAGACTGCAAAACTCCAGATACATGTAACCAACTTCAAATTTATAGAGATTAGTTCATCGATAATAAAGACGAACACGAAATTAGAAAATAGTGATAGGAAAGCTTAAGTATTTTCCAACTTACAATTTTCTACTCTTATAAAAAAATTACAAGTTATCCTCTAGACGGCTGTGTACCCACCCGGATGTAGGGAGGCCGAGGGTAGAGGGAGAAGTCAGGATAGAAGGGACTTGATGACATCACTTGAGCACGGTGTAACACTATATGGGTGGCCCGCCAAGCAGACGATTCTTTTGTCTGTTTTGGCGCGAAACCAGACAAAAGGTTTTCGGACTTGAAATCTCGGCATGTCTGGAAGTGGTAACGGAGCGGCGAAAAGAGAGTTGGTTGGGAAAAGGAGCTGACAGCAGTTGGCGACGGGGACGGACAGATGCGGTCGACTCCGGACACAGTAGCAGAGAAGATAGGGTCCAGCGAAGAAGATCGAGACAAGATGTCGGCATTCCAGTTGCTTTGTGGAATTTTCGCTAGTAATCCATGCTAGTGTTAGTCCATATATGCTATCGGAAATGTAGTGTTGCATAACTCCTTCTGCTCTTGGTTAACCCCCAAGCATATTGTTCGTGTTTGTTCGTTTGTTCTATTGTCCCCTCGATCGTATTCTTGTAGCGGTAAAGAAATGTGCGTTACCCCCCTCGGAACCACGAGTTGATCACCGGCCAAGAAGTGACATGGTTAGAAGGGGATGTAACGTATGTGGGGGCGAGGGGTGTATCGTCACAACGGGACTTCGGCACGGCCAAACAAGGCAGAGGCGATTAGGGTTTCCACGAGATGAGACGTGGCTAAAGACAGCCTAGTAACAGAAAAGGGTGTTAGCAGACCACCCAACCCAACAAACAGAAACCAGAAAGCAATTTTGTGCCCAACGAAACCAAATGTCCACAGCCCTCTTAAAACAGTCTTAAACACAACCAGAAAATATGCAGAAAGACAACAGGACATTCACCAACAACAGATAAGTTTATTATAATTTTAACTTTGTTCTCTTAAAGACTAGTGACCACTAAAGGAATATGATTTAGTAACTCTTTTGAACTTCTTTTATAAACCTATTTAAACGTTTTACCACGTTGCTTATTCTTTCTTACTATCCATATGGGGGTGTCGTTAAATTTCCCATACACTTCTATTATCTTCAAGTGAATAGTTAAAGTTGGAATTTATTTTAGTTATATTTTTGATCAAATCAATTGCTTTACTATGTATTTGTCACGACCTGTTCACAAACGCAAACAGATTGAATTACATAAATCCCTAGAAAAGTTACATCCGGGTACGACCGGAAATGACGAAGCCTTTTACGACCCTGACCTACAGTTACAGCTACGGAAAGGAAATACATCTCAGTTTATAACATTTACAGAACACATCTGCCAAAAGTAACTCTATTAAAATGGAGTGAATTATCTTCGGTAGCCTGTATCAGGCTAAAGAAGGACTTTATTTCTACGCCCATTTTTAATTGACGAACTTTGTGTTTACGTAGCCCAGCAGAGTGATATAGCGGCGGAAAAAAACCTGAGTTCGTTTTACGAAGCTCTCAGGAGCCCGCTCTCAGAGCGAGGTTTCCCAAGGCTGAATCCTACATCTCGTGGTCATATTCGGCTTACTTCCAGACTGAGTCCCACTTCTTGTGGTCGCATTCGCATTCATTCACCTAGATATGCAAAAAGGTCCTTTTAAGGACCACTAGAGGTTACCTTCTGCGGATTAGAGTATCTCTGACGGTCCTCACTGACTCGTCGAAGCAGACGGCCAGGCGACACACACGAAGAGGACCCTAAGACCATCTGGTATTAACCAACTCGATCGGTTCCGTTGTCCCTTGGTTAGCTTGGCTGCGTAGCGCAAAAGGCACGGGTTAGCTTTAGCTACCGCTTCCCTATCTGCGCAGCGCTGATACCGCCAATCTTAGCCGCGGTCTCCCGGTCTGTTCGCCCGATATGTCCGCACAGCTTTTGCACAGAAAAAGCCTTAGCTACCGTCTCCGATACGTTCGCACAGCTTTGGCACGGCAAAGCCTTAGCAACCGTTCCCGATACGTCCGCACGGCTAGGGGCACGACAACACCCTAGCCTTACCGATTCGCTCACCCGACTTCGCATGTGCTAAGGCCTGGCAAACCTTAGCCACGTATACCCTGTCCGTTCACTTGGTCCGCAGTTCTTAGACATGGTTAAGTCTTAGGCACTACACTCACTCGACTCTACGTGACTAAGCTGCCAACACTAGCTTCGACCACGACACGCTCCAGCAATGCAGCACCCAGTCCACCTACGACTCGCTGTACGGACTGCCGACCACAATGACGGCACGCTCTAGTATTGCAGCATCTAGCCCATGTACGACTCGCTGTACGGGCTAGCAACCACATCGACACCCCCGGTTAATCCAATATACTTAAAAAAAACGTGACATCGATCTTCAAGCTTCGACCAACATCAGCTACTTTCACCGAACGTCCAGCTGCACCTCTACGACTCGACCAACATCAGCTACCCGCATCGCACGTCTAGCTGCACTTCTACGACTCGATCAACATCAGCTACTCGCATCGAAAGTCTAGCTGCACCTTCTCTACAACTTCAACCATCCCAGCTACCGACATCACCCGTCTAGCTGAAGACACAACAACTACCACGAACTTTACATACGCCTTTGTAAATTTGACAAATAAATTGTCATCTTTGTTATATTGTTACCTCGTCTTTGTTTCCTTCATCGTCTTTTGGCTGTCATTACTCGCATGCTTAACTTAAATTATTGCGGGGTCGATGTGTTTATCGGCTCTGTAACACATTTACTGTCAGGATTAGGATGAATTCATTTTTTTTTCTTTCATGGGATTACTTTTGATTTTTTTATCGTAGAATTCAAATGAAGATTACAGCACTCCACATTCAACTTGGCACTCATTAATTCATCAATAATCAAGACACATACGAAATGAAAAAAAAAAAAAAAAAAGAAAAGAAATTGATATTATTATTATCTTCTTTATCAACATAGAACAAAAACTAAAACTAATGGAAGAAACACTCATTCATAACAAACCATAAAACAGTTGAGAAAAAAGAAAGAGAATAAATAGTAAAACACTTACCAACACTGCAAACAATAAAACAACGCCAAGGTTTTCATAAAAGACCCGATTATTCAAACTGTATGAAGATCCCAGTATTATCCTATAAAATACATATTGCAATAATTATACTTCATGGGTTGTTGTAGCACAAATCACTGGCTAAGATTTTACAAGTAGACAATAGCAGAATAGTGAGAGATAAAGTCTTAAATAGAAGGAGTGGTTAGCAAAAATAATTAGAAAAAATAATTAGGGATGATAAATCAAATTAACACCTGGATGCATTCAAGAACTACTTGGGTGTGATCCCAAAATTAACTTTGGCTCAGCCTTGTTTGGAGCAAAACCAGTAACGTCCAACCCACCAAGAACTGAAAATACAGTTTGCTATCATAACTTTTAATAAAATTTATGATGTTGCCGTTCAATTCCATGAAAGGCTGTAGTTTGAATAGATAAGTGTTTTATGGCACACAATATAACCCACATATTACTTTGGGTTTCCAAGGGTGGAGAGTTTACTCTTTGATTTCAGGCCCTACACTTAAGTTGGAAGGAACAATAGATTGAGATAGATTGTATTTGAAGATGGATGATGAGAAAAGTTATTTTCACTTAGTTATGAAGAGGGATAGATCAATGGAAATGTAAGACGATAAAAAGGGTGAGACGATCACCTACCATCCAGCTTCATCGTACATTTCATTTCGGTGATATGTACGTGTGTAAATATCGGCCATTCTCACCGCAATTTACGAACTCTCTGTCTGAAAACCCCATAAATGAAACATTCAGGTTAGTTTTAGAGTGTTTCTCACGTCAATCTACGTTCCTGGGTGGCGAGACATTAAAGTCAATCTTCAAACTATCATCGACTACAAACTTTGCCAAACTCTCGTCGTATAACAAATAAAATTGAGTTTGTATCTGTTTGATGGCATTCGTTCTTTGATTATTTGTGAGCCTCAGTCCAAAGCAGCCAACTAACTACCAAGAAGTGAAATAACAAAACCACTTCACAATGAGGAAAAGAATATTAATCTTTTCAACCCCGCTGCTACGAGCTGTCAGAGCTAAAATGGAAACAGTTTGCGAGAGGGGTGGGTGGAGGGTAACATAGGTCATATGATCTCATATAACCAATAAAAAGGCTTTTTTTGTTAATTTGATTAAATATAATGAAAGTTTATGAATATTTAAAAACAAAAACAAAATATACTCATAATTCTATGTTTAAAAGAAACTCCAGTACACTTTATTCACAATCTTTGCATGAATATTCATCATTGATTCTACTCGTACACATTCATATATTAACGACAGATTTATTAATGAATTTATTCATAAATCATGCTATTAAATGACAACCAAAAGGTCCCTTTTCAGATTGAGAAAATTCTTCCAGCGATTTTTATTGAGCCGCAGGAATGAAAAGTTAAAATCAATTCACAAAAGCAGATATTACAAAAATAATTTTGTCTTTCGTGAAAAAAAAATTGTCTTTCGTGAAAAAAAATAATTTTGTCTTTCATGAAATCATTAAAAAATGGGTTGGGGAGATTTCATCAAATAAATCAACAAGTAAATGGAATGTTATTTGAAAATGTAAATAACAGTTTTGTTGTTTTGTTTTTGCTTGTTTTCTTGTTCTATGTTTTTGGAACTTCTTAATTAATTGGTGTTCTAAGTTTTAAACAATCACCATAGAATTTCCTCGGAATCAGCCGATAGGAAATACTGAATAAATCTTACGGAACAAATTTGATTTCAACCTAGAAATATTTTCTTCTTTTATTTAAAATTAATAATTGGCGGTGAGAAAATAAATAGAAGGCCTAACACCTTGTCGCGACCGGTTCACAAACACCCCTAGAAAAATTACATCCGGCTACGACCGGATGTAAAGCCTTATATAACGCTGACCTGCCGCTACAACTAGAAGAAAAAAGGGAATAAACGACATTTACATCATTAATAGGGATCCTCTATCAAAAGTATCTCTATCAAAATAAAGTGGATTATCTACCGAAGCTAAAGAAGAACTGTACTTCCACTCCCATTTTTTAAAAGATGAACTTTACGCTTAAGGAGACCTGTTACACAGTTGCTGCTACTGCTGGATATCAACAAGCCTTTTTTTCGACGGTCGGGGCGCACCTTTTTCTTAAAAAGCACTTCGGAGCCTGTTCTGGACTTCGGTTCAGAGCGTGGCTCCGAAAAGGAACAATGGCAGACTTGAGGCTCCCAGTTTCGGCTGGGCTACCTCCAGGTGGGCGAGCTGCATGATTGACTCTTTTTGTAACCGATGTATGGCACTAGACCTTGCTGTCTAGTTTAAGCCATAACCTGGCATACGTGCCCGGACCCACATTTGGGTTCGTGAAACCACTTGGCTCATCAGGCTCACATTGCACCAAGTGAGCCGATCAGCAACATAGACCAGCAGGGTTCGAGTCTCGGCTCGTTCCCGACCTCCCCCTCCCCTTTGTCCCCACTTTAATCGGTGTTCGGGCTTTGACCTTGTGTCAAGCCTTGTCTGGTGAGAGACATTGGCAAATATGGGCGCGCTTTTCCAGCGTTCTCTTATTCCTTTGACCGCTTGGTTGCTTTTTTGAATGCTTTTGATTGTTTCTTTGCATATTTGTTGGAATTACTCTTGATTCTTTGATATTTTTTTTTTTTATTATTGTCTTGTTTTTGATTGTTAGTCTTGGTTGTTCACTGTATATATGTCTTGTATGTTTTGGTTCAGTATTAGGTTACTGCCACCTTTTTTTGTCTGGCAACTGGAAGCTAGTTGCTCCCCACTTCCCTACCCAAGCTCCAGTTTCTGGGCGGTATTACTGTCCCCAGTTTCCTGGTCGCGAAGGTCTACTCTATATCCCGCAGAAAGATATAAGTTACCTCGCGGCCAGTAGCCAGTAGACCCACCCCCTTTTTTTCTTTTCATAGTTTTTTCTGGGGGGGTGTATTTAGTTAGGTCTCTTAACTAGAAGCTACGTTTATCCTCCTGGTTGCTATCTTGCAATCATGGAGGGTTCTTTCCCCCCTTCCCCTTATAACCCGTCTTCCCCAACTTAGGAAGTTTCAAAGGCTGTACCTCTTGTCAGCACGAATGAAGCCCTCTCAAAGCAGTCGGAAGAACGAGGGGTACTGGAGACCCAATCTCCAAATACATCTTTAACCAGTTTAATTGGATCAAATTGGCTGTCACAACCAATCCCTCCCGAGTCAGCAAGCCCTATTCAGCTGGGATAAAAATCTAACAACCTAAGTCCGACCAGATCACCATGGAAAATACAGCAGAGAGATCCAGAAGAATATGAAAAGGACAGGGTGGGCAAGTATGCCGAATATTTCAGAGGCAACGAAATCTTGCCCACCCCCGAGATCGCCCAAAAACTTGAACCAAGGATTCTCTCGTTGGTCGTGACTGACATTAAGACAAGACGGCTGGTTGGTCTGAAGAAAGAGGGATTCGAGGACCTACTTCGGAAAGCAGGCGCCTCCTGCCAGTATTTCTGCCGTAGGAGTTTCGCGACGTGGGACGTCCTGCTACCCTCTGAAGAACAGGCTGCCAAGGCCGCACCAAGTAACATCACGACCAAGTTCTTCCGGCTGCTGCCGGAATATATGGGAACCTGTAGGATTCGAGTGACGTCCCGGCATTCATCACTGGGAGGTTCTGGCCTCTTTCCTCAGCGCTTATGGCTGCGTTGAGGGAATAAACCTTTTCAGGTCCGCTGCTGGGACGGTCTACGGGGACTACACATTCCGGCTATGTTTGACAAGAGAGGGCTTTCAGGCCATCCCCGAGACTATCGTCAGCAGAGAGAGGCAAATGATGGTGGTGGAAGGTAAACGTCTGCGCTGTTGGGGCTGTAAGCAGCTTGGGTATATTGGCAAATTCTGCCCCCGCAAAAGATCAACAGAACGCTGCAGTCACCACAGTCACCACAGCCACTACAGCTACAATCGGCAGTGAGCACCCGACCAAGGTGACGAAAGAAAAGGATCCGGGTCAGGTCCAGTCTAAAACCATTGATCATCCCAAAACTGATGAAGGCTGGGCCGAAGTGACCCGGAAAAAAGAAAACCCCCCAAAGCAGGGGAAACCAGGTCAGACAATGCCTCTCCAGCAAAGAGCCCAGAACCAGAATCAGAACCAGTTTCAACACCAGAACCTGCTCCAGAATCAGCTCCAGCGACACTTACATCGGAACCAGCTTCAGAGTTAAAATCACCAGCGACAACAGTATCACCAGCAACCAAGGCCTCTGCCAAAAAGAAAACTAAGCTTAAAATAGCCCCAGGATCATCATCACAGGAGACTCCAATGGACACCACAGTCAACTTGAATAGAAGAAGGGACAGTGGAAAAGGAACCTCCAAAAAGATGTGCTCTAGTGCACCTCACCATAAGGATCCTTTAGTAGGCCCCTCCGATACATCTTTTCAACAACCTCTCAATGTCATCCTCTCCAACAGGATCTTCCCCAATATGAACTTTCCCTAGAATCCTCCCCAACAACCTCGTCAACATCAACTTTCCCACCAACCTCGAGAACGATCCCCTGAGCGTGACCTACAAATGCCCCCTCACACTCCATTTCTCCCCTCACTCAATCCTTCCTCCTTCTCTCCGGAACTGTTCCAAGATCACCCTCCAGTTGGGTCCGAGGTGAGACCTCCTTCTCGGAATACCTCGCGCAGGTCAAATAACTGCGCTGGAGGGGTCCCCATTTAGGTTCATCCCTCTCTTTACAGATCACTAAAGGTGCGGTTCCCGCTTGATGTTGGCGGATTGTTCAGGGATGGCCGAGTAACCACTGTACTCGGCACTGGCTCTTTGAGACAGGCCATCGGCATCCTCATCCCCGAGGATTTCTGAACCATTGTCGACACTGGGTAGGTAAGTGTGCCAGTATGTCTTTAAACGTTGCCAGTTTAAATGCGAGGGACTGAGGGATGCAAGCAAGTGTGCGCACTTGCTTGCTGAACTCTCGAACCTCTTGGTCGTTGTTGCTTCTGTGCAGGAGACTAACATCAATTGCGAGGCGGACTGTCGGGTGCTGGAGGGCGACATAGTCGTTTTTTCAGCATTCGGCAGCCACCTCAGCGCTGGGGTCTCTCTGCTCGTTGGACGCAGCCTTGATGCGATTTTCAATCTTGTTTTTGCAGGTGACGGGGGCCGGCTGCTGGTGGCTGATGTTGCCGTGAAAACCTTCGAGTTTCGGATAGCTGCGGTTCATGCGCCCAATACTGTCGCAGAGAGACGCCCCTTCTTTCGGCGGTTGGGGTCGTTCCTGGATGTCTCGAAACGGACAGTTCTAGTGGGTGATTGGAATGCGATCCTTGATCCCAAGATAGATAGGGCTGGTCGGGGCGCTAGTTAGTCGGGAAGGTGTGACAGCAGCCTGGTCAGTTTTTTGGCCGAGTTCGATTTGATTGACAGGTACCGTTTGGATCACCCTGGGAGGGAGATGTGGACGTGGATAGGAAGTTCGCCCTCTGGCCAGGTTCGGTCTTACCTGGACAGAGTGTTAGTTAGAAGAGCTGACAGTGATCTAGTTACTTGTCCCACGTTCCACTGGTTAGGGCGGTCTGACCATAAGCTTGTTAGGGTCAGCCTGCGGTTAGTTAATAGGCCTAGTCTGGCCAGCTACTGGAAGTTCAATACCTCCTTACTGGAGATATGGGACTTCTGGATGCAGCTGGAAAACCTAATTCAGCGGGCGTTAGTGGGGGTGGTTATTGGGAATAAGTGATGGGCATCCCTTAAATATAGGATTAGGGTATTCGCCATCAAATACAGCCAACAGCTCCAACTAAATAGGGCTAAGAAAGCGAAATCTTTAGATGATAGACTATACCGAGTGGTGGAAGGGAGGACTCCGTAGCCGTTGATCTAGCTAAGGGGGACCTTGAGCGCGAGGCTAGCGAGCATTACAAGGGTTTCGTAGTTAGAAATAGGTTAAAAAGAGTTTCCAACGAAGCCGTGAAGTGCAACGCATTTATGCGTGAAGAAGAGTTGCGAAGGTTCCCTCGTCGGTACATCGAATGCGTTAACTCCCCGGATGGGCGCGTGCTGAGATCGAACCGTGAGATACGTGAGGCTTTTCGGGCGCACTTTCGCGATCGCTTTGCCCGCTATCCTGGCCTCCAGGTTCAGAAGTTCCACAAATGGATCATCATGCTCTACCCCAACCCGGTGGTGGTGCAGGTTAATGGAAGGCGTTCGAAGGCTTTTGCGATTGAGCGATCGGTCCGGCAAGGTTGCCCTTTGTCCCCTCTTCTCTATGTCCTCACTTTGGAGCCCCTGCTCCGTAGGCTTAGGGATGAGAGGAATCGTCTGGCCCAGCGCGGAATCTCCCTGACCAGCAGCGTCCGTGCAAAGATTTCCGCGTTTGCCGATGACATCACTGTCTTCGTGTCCCGCGACTGGACATAGCGGTGAAGACGGCGGTTGAGAGGTACGAGAATGTGGCAGGTGGCAAGGTCAACTTTGACAAGAACGAAGGTTTGCAGTTGGATGCCTAGAGGAGTGACGTCCCCCTGCCAGGGCCCTTCCGCTGCAATGACTAACCCATCCGCATCCTCGGGGTATGGTTCGGGCCCGGCCTCCAGCTGGAGCGAAATTGGTTGGAGGTACGGGCTACGGTAGAAGTGCAGGTAGTTGCCTGGCTTCGAAGGCGGTTGTCCTTGAAGGGCAGGGTGGAGGTGAGCGCCGAGTACATCTTCCCCTTGATTCTTTACCGTTTGTGCTAAGGCATGGCAAACCTTAGCCACGGATACCCTGTCCGTTCACTTGATCCACAGTTCTAAGAAAGGGTTAAGTCTTAGTCATCACACCCGCTCGACTCTACGCAACCAAGCTGCCAACACCAATTTCAACCATGACACGCTCCAGCAATGCAGCATTCAGTCCATGTACGACTCGCTGTACGGACTGGCGACTCCAACGACAACATGCTCTAGCATTGCAGGATGAAGCCCACATACGACTCGCTGTACGGGCTTGCAACCTCATCGACACCCCAGGTTAATCCAATATACTTCAAAAACCGGGTCATCGATCTACCAGCTTCGACTAACATCAGCTACCCGCATCGAACATCTAGCTGCACCTCTACGACTTCGACTATACCAGCACCGACACCAACCATCTAGCTGAAGACGCAATACAACTATCACGAAATTTACTTACGCCTTTGTAAACACGACAAATAAATTGTCATCTTTGTTATATTGTTACCTCGCCTTTGTTTCTTTCATTGTCTTAGGGCTGTCATTACTCGCACGCTTAACCTTAAATAATTTACGGGGTAGACGTGTTTATCAGCTCCGCAATAACCTTCAATTAACACGAAAAACATTCTCATATACAGCCTGTCTGAAGTTATGATACTAATCAAATAAACCTCGTAATTAAAACAAGACGTTTTATACTACTAAAGTAGCTTTTATGAGTTAATTTACTACATAGTTACATTTCCCGTCTTTGACACATACAAGTAGTTCTTTTACTCTTCTAAAAGAGAGTTACGAAAGAGGAGATAATACCAATTCTCACGAAAGGAAAAAATTAAGGGTTAATATTACATTCTAACCTCCTATTGATCTGTTACAAGTTCAGACGCTGGTGAAGTTTTACTATTCTGGAAGATTCAACAGTATTGGACAGTCGATTTTGGTTTGTGGTGAGGTAGATGTATCAAACTCTGCCAAGTTGGATGAGGACTGTTCATTAGTCGTGGCAGACTCATTTTCAGGTAAAGATTCAACTCTTTCCGTAGGCCCTAAGTGAATTTCAAAGGTTTCCTTTATTATGTCAGTATTTCCTGCCTCTAATACTGAACATAGTGTCAGATCTCTTAACGATATTGTTATATCAAGCGTATAGTCGCAAGGAAAGGACAAAACACAGAGTTGCAAATCAAACAACAAGAAGACAAATGAAAAATTGAACATCTGTATTAACAAACAAAAGAAACAAAAATGTTCTAATAATTGTGTTGGTGAGTGTGAGAATGTGTGTGAAATTGGGAAGTAAAGTGTTCGGTAGTTATATTGGTAGGAATTAATTAATCTTAGGAATTTTGACGTGTGTTGAATGGTAGTAAGATTGAGAAATAAAAATGTTCCAATATTTGAGTTGGTAGGGGTGAGTCACAGACTTACGCAATCAACCAAAGTTTATGTCAACTGAGAAGGAGAATGCCAGCGGTTAAGAAGTAGAATGTAGGTGGGGGTGGTGATTCTCGGGTCATACGGCTTCCATCAAAAGCCGCAGTAGGAAGGTTAAGACGAGTGTTGTGTGATGTTGAATGTTGCAGGTGTCGACAGTCGATGTTCTAGCGTCTGGCTCTCTTCTTTCTGTCTGGACCTCGAATCGGATAAACTTTGGCCTTTCTTTATTTTTTACTGCGAGGGTCATAGATTGGTCGAAAATTACTTTTAATTTAATTTTTGTGATAAATTCCATCAACGTTTTACCGTGCGCGGAACCTATGCGTGGAGACGCATTTTTTCCATTTTGAAAAAATCTCGGCCCAGGCAATATCCGGTGAGTGTTCTCCTGTCCTGTTAATTGAAATTTCATTATTTTGTTTGTACGATAAATTAAAAGAGATCTCTATCAGCCATATAACAATACCGTTGATTCTCATTAATCTTTATACTTAATAGTAGCATAGTTCAGGTTTGCATCCACCAGTTCAACCTCATCCACTAGTGGATCATTCTTGTTCCTGGCAAACCGGTGAGGAAGTACTGCTCCTGGGCATGTTAGCCAAGTTGTTAGAGGTGTACCAAAAGAAAAGCGTCTTTTGAAATTAAAGAATCGTTCGTTTGCGATGGAGTTGGTTGCAGTTAATAGACGTGATCTGATGGAGTGTAGGGCATCGGGAAATACTGACTGCCAATGACAGTTATCCAGATTGTTTGACTTAGGGGCAAATTTTATAGCCTTCCAGATGATATACCATTGTACTTTTCCATCTGGTTATTGCGACAGGAGTGGTCGGCTGTTAGTTTAATTGTGGGAATGTTTCTATTTAATAGGTAAGCGTTTATTTCTTTTGATAGAAATGAGGTACCAGTAAGTGCAAATAACTGGTCAAGACATTTGATTACCATTGATGTATGCATATTGGAGGAAGGAAAAGCAAATGGAAATCTGGAGGATTCATCCACTATGGTGGGGATATAAATATTATTTAAGATTCAAGATACAGGACCTTTAAAATCAATACCAAGGTGTACCAATGGCTGAGTAGCCTTAATCAAAGTTCCATTTTCCATGTGAAGTAATTTTAAATTCTACCCTAGGTCGACATGAAGAACATACTTTCTTCACTTTTTCAGTTGAGAAGCGTAGATTTTAAGCACATTTGAAGTGAAGCATTCGTTTTATTCAAGGATGACATAGTACTTGGTGAAAGTCACTAAGTGTTATTGCATTCAATGAAGCACAAAATGCTCAAGTAATAGTGTCTGGGGCGACATTGTCTTTTCCAAGCCGATATCTCATAGAGTTATAAAAAGCAGCCACTTTTATTTGCCAGTCTAAAATTTTATAATTTTTGATTTTAGTCCATTTGCGATTATCGAGCATAAATGCCACTGAACATTGGTTAGTAATCAAGGTAAAATACTGTCTTTCAAGAAGGTGATTCCATTTCCTAACTGCTTCAATTATATATGTCGCTTCTTTTTCTATAGATGAATAGTGTAATTCACTACTTTGCAGTATCCGTGCCATAAAAGCTACTGGTCTTCCTATCTAGTTCAGAGTAGCTGACGCTGCTACACGTGAAGCATCACACTCAACAACAAATAGCAATTCTTCATCTACGTTTTGCAGTGTAGCATTCTCGAGTTGTTTCTTCAGAGTTTTGAATGCTTGGATAGCTGTTGCATTCAGTGGAAAGTTCTTGGTTTTAATTAACGGCCATATCTTGTCAAAGAACCTCAGTATCCATTTAAGATAATATGCACACATACCAACGACTCTCCTTTAGGAATTCAGGGTTGTTGGTACGGGTAGCTATTGAAGTGGTCGGAGTCTTTCAGGACTAGGTTTGATGATAATGTCATTACCTATCCAGTAGCCTAGAATATTAAGAGTTGGATACAGTTTTAGTTTCTTTCAACATTAGATTTTTCATTCTGGTCATGTTCTTCTTGGTTGCCAAGATATGAAAACGTATCTTCTATACCTTTTTCAGTTCAAAATGGGAATAGTTCATTTCAAAATGGGAATAGTTCAGTTCAAAATGGGAGTAGTTCAGTTCAAAATGAGAATAGTTCAGTTCAAAATGGGAATAGTTCAGTTCAAAATTGGAATAGTTCAGTTCAAAATGGAAAAATTATTATAAGTATAAATATAAAAAATATTTTTAAAATTATTTTAGCAATAAAATTGTTAACATTTTATAATATAAAAAAAAAATTCTTCAAGTCATTTATTAGAACACTATATCTTATAATGCTACAGCTGCAGGAATTTTAGATTGAATTCTAGCTATGAAACGATTACATACTTCTGGTGTAACCCTTCCCAATTCTTTCTCAATTAATGAAGTCAAAGCTCTTACCCTTTGTTCAGTAATTGACAAGCCATCTCTTCTCTCCATTGCAAGAATACTCACAATTTTAGCAGCCAATTCCTGCTTGACGTAAGCTTTGATTAAAGACCATACTTGTTCCCTCGGATTAAACATTGGACTGCAAGTGTGTGCGCTTGCTTGCTGAACTCTCGAACCTCAGTGGGAATATTGCTGTAGTGCAAGAGACTCATTTCACTTGCACTGCGGACTGTCAGGTGCTGGAGAAGGACTTTGTCGCTTTTTCATCATACGGCTGCTGCAGTAGCGCTGAGGTCTCTTTGCTAGTTGGATGCAGCCTTGATGCCGATGTAAACGTTGTTTTTGCTGGTGACGAGGGCCGGCTGGTTGTGGGCGATGTTGCCGTTAAAAGCTTAAAGTTCCGGGTTTAATCACCTAATATCATTGCGGAGAGGACTTCCTTTTTTTTGTCGGTTGGCGTCGTTCTTAGATGATCCGAAACAGCTAGTTTTAATGCGATCCTTGATCCCAAGATAGATAAGGGCGGGCGGGGAGCTAGTAGGTTGGGAAGGTGTGAAAGCAGCCTGGTCGACTTTATGGCTCGCCATGACTTGGTCGACAGGTTTCGTCTGGATCACTCAGGGAGGGGAATATGGACATGGCTAGATATCTCACCCTCAACCTGAGTAGGATCCTTCTTGGACAGAGTGTTATTTAGAAGAGCTGACTGTGATTTCGTTAGTTGTCCCACATTCCACTTGATTGGGCAGACTGACCATGAAATTGTTTGGGTCAGTGTGCAGTTAGCTAATACGCCTGGTCTAGCCGGCTACTTGAAGTTCAATACCTCCTTACTGGAGATACAGGACTTCCGAGACCGGCTGGAATCCCTAATTAAGCTGGCGTTAGTGGAGGCGGTTACCGGGAATAGGTGGTGGGCTTCTCTCAAATATAGGATTAGAGATTTTGCCACCAATTACGATCGATAGCTCAAGCTAGATAGGACCAGGAAAGCGAAATCTAAAGAAGATAGACTTTACTGGGCGGTGGAGGGGGGACTCCCTAAACATAGAACTAGCTAGGAGGGACTTTGAGCGTGAGACTAGAGAGCGCTATAAAGGATTCGTAGTTAGATCTAGGTTAAAAAGAGTTCTCAACTTGGGGCGGCTAGCTGCGAGGGTTTGGTTACTGAATGCGAAGTCCATGATACGTTGAAGCAGGTCGGCCTCAACAAATCGCCAGGACTAGATGGTTTACCCTACGAAGTTTACTTGCGGCTACTGCACATGTTTGTGCCTATTCTGACGGATATGTTCAACCATTGATTCGCCCAGGGAGCCATCCCTGGTAGTGTTACTAAGGGCGTGATCACATTGCTGAAGAAAGGTGGCAGGCATGTTTGGGAAGGATTAGATGATTACAGGCCCATAATTCTACTAAAGATCAATGTACGATCATCATCATCATGTTAAAGATTTTAGCCCGGGTCTTTGCGAACCGCTTACAGGTTGTCATTAGCGATCTCATCGGCCCTGAGCAGACCTTCGCTGTGAAGAAAAGATTGATCCAAGACAACCTACACTTGATTCGCGAGATCCTAGAAGGCTTAAAAGATGGCACCGAAGCCGTGCTGATCAATTTAGATCAGTCCAAGGCCTTCCATAGGGTTGACCATCGGTTTTTGGCATCTGTTTTTGAGATTGTCGGATTCAAACCGGAGTTCAGCAGATGGATTAGCATAATGTACCACAACCCTCAGGCAGTGGTGCAGGTAAACGGAAGACGTTCGAGGGTGTTTGCGATCGAGCGATCGGTCCGGCAGAGTTGCCCCTTGTCTCCTCTTCTCTATGTCCTCGCTTTGGAGCCCCTGCTCCGAAGGCTTAGGGATGAAGAGCAAATCTGGCCCTGCGAGTTATCCCTTTTGCTGGCTCTCTTACAGCAAAGGTTTCCGCGTTCGCCGATGATATCACAGTCTTTGTCCCGCCGCCTGGACATAGAGGCTGTGAAGAAGGCAGTTGCCGAGTACGAATGAATAGCAGGAGCCAAGGTCAATTTTGACAAAAGCGAAGGTTTGTGGCTCGGTGCCAAGACGGGTAGTGATACCCTGCCAGGGCCCTTCCACTGGGGTGACGGACCCGTCCGTGTCCTCGGGGTGTGTTTCGGGCCCAACCTCCAACTGCAGCGAAATTGGTCGGAGGTACAGGTTAAGGAGGATGCCCAGGTGGGAACCTGGCTTCCAAAGAGCAGGATGGAGGTGTGCGCTGTGTACATCTTCCCCTTGAGCCTTACCAATTGACTGTATTTCTTCTGCCTAGGGCCCGTCGGCTGGCGCTTCAACGATCCCTCACCAGATTACTCTGGGGAGGTGGAAGGCCGATGGTTCGTAGACAGGTCTGCATTCAACGTACGCGCAATGGGGGTCTGGGTATGCCTGATCTGGAGAGCCGCTGGCTCGCTGAGGACTTTTCTTCGCCTCAAATAAATTCCAAAGGCTGAAGGTCGACGTAAGCCGAAGGACGAAGCACCGTTTGTCCGCGAATACAGTAAGGCTCTTCGTAACCTTTCTGGGTTCAGTGACCTTTCACGGCCTCGGAAAGAACTATATCGGGAATTAGTGGTGGGCTCCGCTTCTGACCCTCTCAGTGAGCGGCGCGGCTGGACGGCGGAGGAGGTCCGCTCCCATTGGAATTGGGCGCCAGGTTCGGGCTTCTTGAACAATTCCGAGTTCTCGCTCACCTGGTGGCTTGCACGGAACGCGTTGCCACTTTTCAGCTTGAACTTCAGAGCGGGCCTAGCAGACATGCCTGATTGTGCTCGCTGCTGCAGTTGTTTAGAAGAAATAGCTGAGCACGCCTTCTACCACTGCGAGCGAGTTCGTCCGTTCTGGGAGTGGACGGCTCGCATCGAACCCAAGCAGCTCGTGCTGCTCGACGTTGGTTACGTCGTAGACAACGTTCAGGGTGAGAAGCGTGTGGTGTTTCTCGTGATACTAGCTGTGGCCAGAATGGTGATTTGGACGACGCGAAACAAGGATTGTATGACGATGCAATTACTTATAGCATGACTGCTTCCTTTCCCCTCCCCCACAAAAACATAAGACCTCGTGCCTTCCATTTTTGTAAAAAAAAGGAAATAAATACTCCCCCCCCCAGCGCTGGGATCGGCCACACTTCGGTCGGCCGTATTAGTCGGTACACGGATCTGGTCGGGTGTGTCCTGGTTCCGCTGGGAGTTGGTCGTGGTGCGCCATCCTCGTGCCTCAGGGGCCGTCCCCCAGAGTCTAACCCTCCTTGGAAGGGCTAGGTTTATTGCCTGGCGCCCGTGGAGCTCCTTTTTATGGGAATGCTGACGGGGCTCGAGGCATTTTTGGATCAGCTGGGCGTGTCTAAGTTCCGGTCTTGCGCCTGGACCCACCTAAAAAGGCCTTGTGCCACACTCGTCCAGTCGGTGGGACGAACAACAAATACCGACTTCTTCCCAGCAGTCGAACCTGACAGTTTTGGACGAACACTTCGACCTGCTGAACTAACACTTTTATTTTGTATATATGTTCTGTTTATTCTATACAGTTGTTTCACCAACTTTCTCTTCGTCCGTCTCTTCTTTCTGGCCCCTAACGTAGCGACGAAGGATTTGCGAGGACCACCGGGATTAAAAAAGGAACTCTCCTAAAACACTGGCATACAAGTTTTCGCGAAAAGCCTGTCAGTAAAAAAAAAAATAAAAAAACTAGTGGTACACAAATAATTAGCAAACAAGGATTCGTACTACCACGAAAAGATCGTCAGAGAAAAAAATCGTCAGCGAACAAGAATTCCCACCAATTCTGTTTACAACATAAAAATTTGGGAAAAAAGGACTACGTGGTAATTGCCAATTAGGAATTGTTATAATTTTTTTTTGTCACACTCTTTTCATTTTAAAAGCATCTGGCAAAACCAGAAAAATGGGGTGTCCTCGTGGTGTAATGGTTAAAGCGATGGACTACGGAATCATAGTAAGCGAGTTCGAACTCTAGTTGTGCTATTACGTTCACTTTCGGACAAATACCCTTGGGAAAGGTATGAACCCCCTCATCCTCCCAACTATGAGTTAAATAGTACCGCTACTGTTCTTCTTTGAGAATGACTTTGGCATTAAATAACCTACAAAGGTTGATATGCCATTAAACAAAGAACCCAAAACCAGAAAATTAAAACCGAGAAAAAAAAGAAGAAAAAAGTGTTAGCAGAAGGAAGAGCACTGCCAAAGCTAAACTGAAAGCTACCAACCTACAAGAACGAATACACCCGTGGAAACAGCATTTCGAGAATTTACTCAGAAACCCTCCGAAAGTTATATATGAACCAATCACGAGAATTATAAGTAAGCAATTAGAGTTGGCTGGCGAAATTAATTAAAGGAAATTAATTAATTTTATTAAATCATGATAATAAGTATTTTATTAAAAATAAATTCATTTTGGGTGTCCAAGTATTTTTTGAGAACCGTGTATAAAATAAATATCAAGTGATTAAGTACGAAAAAGTTTGAGATCCGATCAGGGCTTGTTGACCTATAAGTCTGTCACCAAAAAAATAAACATTCGCACAACTGCAAAAAGCTGTCAAGAGAGCCATCGGATTTCAAACTTTAAACAAAAAGATGTATTTTTAAAATAGCGGACAATTTGGGTTGGTGTCACCAAGTTTGGCACAAGGCCTTGAATCACTAAATCATTGGTCGGCTAACCACGGGACTGCTCCTTGTGGCCCCTCCCAATGACCGTGGCTGATTGGCCGATTGTCTAAACCAATCAGGGGCAAACCGGGGGGATTGTTACGATGATAGCCATTGGTCAGCAGTCCCCATTGGCTGACCAATCAGAAACTGATTATTCAGGATTCGGGCCCATAAATGGAGGACACCCAAAGCGAAAAATTGAGTTGGTTCAGGAATTCGCCGCTTAAAGAACCAAATCCGTTGCCATTGCATTCGCCATTGTGACACTGACTAGTTGCAGTTAAAACTCCGCCAGTCAACTACTTTCACTCCCAGTTTGTGGTGTTTGACTAAAAATTATCTAAACAACTGTGTAAATAAACGTTTGTTACTGTTTATAACAAACGCCTTATTTTCGTCATTTTTTAAAATTTGCTTGGCAACTTTTTCACTTCTCCAACACGAATTCCAACCTTCATCGACTGGACCTCAACCATCTTCTCTTTCCTCGGATCTGAAAGCAACGTGGGCGTGGAAAGAAACAGAGAAAGACCAGTCGACACATGTGGTAATCACGAAACCAGCGGCCAACTAGGTGTCGTGAAGCTATAGTACCACACATCAAACTAGGACCATTTACTCAAGAAGAACTCGACTCAATACTTAGAAAAATTAAAAATAGAAAAGCAGCTGGGCTCATTGAAATTCCCCCAGAACTATAGAAAACCAGACAATTCGACGACATACTGCTCCGACACTGTAATGCCGTATGTAATTAAAACCCGATAAACAGATGAATGAAGGAATGCATCCTCCCTTTCCCTAAAAAGGGCGATCTCGGATTTGCCAAGAACTACCGAGGTATAACCCTTACATCCCTAGCTGCCAAGATATACAAATCTCTACTATGCAACTAGATAGAACCCAAAATTGACAACATACTTAGGAAGAACCAAAATGGTTTTTGGAGAAATAGGTCCACAACATTACAAATTTTGACAATCCGTGGAATTCTTGAAGGTGTACGTGCAAAAACCCTCGAGGCAACCCTATTATTTGTCGACTTTACCAAGGCCGTTGACTCCATTCACAGAGGAAAGATGGAGCGAATCTACTCGCTTACGGTCTACCAAAACAAACCGTCGCAGCCATAATGATTCTCTATAGAAACACCAAGGTAAAAGTCCGTTCTCTGGATGGAGACACAGACTATTTCGACATTGTAGCAGGTGTACTGTAAGGAGACACACTAGCCCCATACCTCTTCATCAACTGTCTAGATTACGTGCTTAGAACATCTATTGATAAAATCAAAGAAAACGGTTTCAAGCTAATAAAGGAAAGAAGCAGAAGGTACTCCGCAAAAACAATTACCGACGCCGACTACGCCGATGACATAGCGCTTCTGGCAAATACACCTGCCCAAGCCGAAACCCTGCTACATAGTCTGGAACGAGCCGCCGACAATGCACAAAAAACGGAATATATGTGCTTTAATCAAACAGGCGACATCTACACACTAAACGGTAGCCCTCTGAAACTAGTTGACAAGTTCACCTACCTAGGAAGTAGTGTCTCATTAACCGAGACAGACATCAATACGCGACTAGCAAAGGCATGGGCAGCTATCGATAGGCTATCGGTCATATGGAAGTCAGACCTGACCGATAAAATAAAACGCAGTTTCTTCCAAGCAGCGGTCGTGTTGATACTGCTATATGGATGCACTACATAGACGCTAGCTAAACGGATGGAGAAAAAGCTTGACGGCAACTACACAAGAATGCTGCGAGCAACTTTGAACAAGTCCTTGCGGTAACATCCCACAAAGCAGCAGCTGTACGGCCACCTACAACCCATCACGAAAACTATCAAAATTAGACAAACCAGACATGCGGAACACTGCTGGAGAAGTAGGGACGAGCTCATAAGTGATGTACTCTTGTGGATCTCTTCACATGGCCGAGCAAAAGCTGGGCGATCAGCTCGAACCCACACACAGCAGCTCTGTGAAAATACGGGATGTAGCCCTGAGGACCTGCTCGAAGCGATGGACGATAGGGAAGGGTGGCGAGAGAGGTTCAGGGATATCTGTGCTGATGGCATGACATGATGATGATGATGATCATACACTGATCTGGAACTCAAGATTCCACGTTACTAGAATCAGTTTCTTTTTCGAACGAAAAGAAAATTCTCGCTAAACCTTTTTTTTTATTAGGACAATAGTTTTGTGTTTTATTCACCTCGAACAAAAGCACTCGTATTTTTATTATTTTCTCGTCTCTGGTAAGGAAAATTTAAGGTTTTTTCCTCCCCCCCCCAAAGAAAAATTTCATATTTTTCGGTTTTTCTTTATTAAAAGACACATTTATCATGGAATATTTCAAAATTATTTTATTAGATCTGGTAAAGTACCAGAATACACAGCAATTGCAGGTCCAAGAAAGAATGGAAGAGAAGTGGCAAAAACAACTGCTCTCTCAACAGGAAAAAATAGAAAAATTACTTCAGCAAACTCAGAAGGAAAATCAAGAGAGACAACTCGAATTTCAAAAGCAAGTTTTAGAACTGACAAGCCGTAATAGTCCCATTGAAAACGAATTTTCTTTTTCGCAAAACGTCATTTGGAGTGCGATAGAGAATTTTTTATACTCTCCCAAGGAAGACGTAACCTTTACGTCATATTTTATGCGATATGACGACTTATATACAACATATTGTGCAAATTGGAGTGACTCGAAAAAAGTTCGTCTTCTTCTGAGGAAACTTGACACAACGGAACACACAAAATTCCTAAATTACATTCTGCCCGGAAGGCTAGCGAATTGACATTCGCCGAAGCAGTGGAATTACTCACGGAACTCTTCAGTCCAAAGACATCTCTTTTTCATAAGGGATGGTGATGTCTTAATCTAACTAGGAAGGAAGGGGAGAATTATACCACTCTTGTGTCAGTAGTAAATAAGCACTGCGACGATTTCAAACTTGCGGAGTTAAATGCGGATAACTTTAAATGCTTGATGTTCGTGCAAGGGCTAGTTTCAACAAAAGATGCCGAAATTAGGCGAAGAATACAAAACAAATTGGAAAATGAGCAGAATATAACTCGTCAGTTTGCTGAAGACTGTCAAAGGTACGTGAGCGTAAAGCAGGATTCTTAAAAATCGAAGAATCTGGTATTGCTCACGTCAGAAAAATTGCTCACGCTACAAAAAGAAACAAAGTCGTTCACTAAAATTAATGAAACAAAGAAAAAGCAAAATAATTTGACCCCTAACCCATGTTCCGGATGTGGGACTCTACACTGGTACAAAGATTGTACTTTCCGGAACAAGAAGTGCTTCATATGTAACCGAGTCGGACACATTGCCGATCTAAATATAGAACCAATAGCTACATAAAGAATACAAAGTCGGAAGAGCTAGACGGTGCTAGTACCATGAAATTCGTGCGCGTAAAAAGTTAAACAAAAGTGTGAAATTTCAAGTAGATTCAACACTGATACTTGACACTAATAAACCTGTAGACATGGAAAATATTGGGTAAGCCTACGATAATAAAATCTAGCAAGATCAGCAACAGGGGGAAAAATTAAATTCGTGGGAGAATTGATTATTAATACAATGTTCAACGGGAAGACTTTTGAATTAAAATTGTTCGTCCTGAAAATACAAACAATATATTTGGCACCGACTCGATGACAATTCCAGCTTTGCGAAAAAAATCGAAAATTTGGATGTCAAAGCTGAAAAACTAAAAAAGAACTGAAGGAAGCTTCTCCAGAAATCTTTTCTGATAGGTTAGGGAGGGGTATCAAGATGATGGCAAAATTTTAGCTACAAGGCGACGTCCAGCCAATGTTCAAAACGAAGCGAACTGTGCCCTTTGTCTTGTTGGAACAAATCAACGAGGAACTTGACAGATTAGTAAAAACTGAAGTTCTATCAAAGCCTGAATACAGCGAATGGGCCGTACCAACGGTCTATGTAAAAAAGAAATCTAAAGAGATACGCATTTGCGCTGATTTTTCTACATTTAATCTAAATACTTCTCTGAAGGAGTCCAGAAGACATATTTGCGAAGCTAACTGATCGGAAATATTACTCGAAAATTGACCTTAGTGACACTTTTTTCAAATTCCTGTTGAGGAGGAGAGTTCGAAGCTATTGTGTATAAATACACACCGCGGATTATATAAATTCGAACGTTTACCGTTCGGGGTCAAGGTGGCGTCAGCAATTTTTCAGCAAGTGATGGATATTATGCAGAACGGCCTTGACTTCTCAGTCGCTTATTTAGATGACATTCTGATGAATAGTAAAAGCGTAGTCGAACATAAGGATGACGTTCACAAAGTTTTTGCTAAGATACAAGACTATGGTTTCAAAATTGAAGTGACTGAATGTGATTTTTTCATGGAAAAAATCAAATACCTAGGACACATAATTGACAAGGACAGCAGGAGACCAGATCCTGAACGAGATGCCGCGATTAAAGACATACCGGCGCCCGATAACATCGCTTCGTTGCAGAGCTTCCTTGGACTAGCAAATTATTACCAGGTATCCATGCATGATTTGCGTGCCCCCCTAAATGAACTATTAAAGAAAGACAAACCTTGGGATTGGACAACGAAAAGCTAGGAGGCATTTGAAAAAACAAAGAAAACACTGACGTCAGACTTATTTCTTACACATTACAACCCGGACTTGGAAATTATAGTAGCCAGCGATGCTAGTTCATATGGTGTAGGGGCATGCATTCTCCACAAAATGACTGATGGGACATTAAAATCAATAGCTGACGCGTCGAGAGCCTTGCTTCTTGCAGAAAAAAATATTCGTAAAACGACAAAGAGGCTCTTGTGATTATATACGCAGTTTCAAAATTGCACCGCTATATTTACGGTCGACACTTCACTCTATAAACAGACCACAAGCCACTACTCACCATTTTGAGCTCAAAAAGGTCTTCGTACGCATACAGCCAAGAGAGTGCAGAGATGAGTTACAATCCTGTTAAATAACTTCAAAATGGAGTACTTACCATCGAAAAAATTCGACCATACGGACGGATTGTCAAGACTAATTCTCAAGTACAAAGAACCACTGGAAGATACAATGATCGTCTCCCTTCAATCTGAAGGAGAATTAAAAACTACTCTTTGTAATAGAGTAAGGGAACTTCCAGTGACGCTTGAACAAATAAAACAAGAAGCTCTCCGCGATGAGTATATCAAACAAATAAAAGCTGAATTTTTGAAAAGGACCAGCGAACTACGGATGTCTTTTCTATATGTGACGAGGTATCATTGTACAGGGAACGTGGCGTGATTCCGTCAACACTCCAGATGTGTATCTTGAAAGATTTCCGTGCTGGCCACCCAGGGAGTACTCGAATGAAAAGTTTGATTCATAGCTATGTCCATTGGCAAAACATGGACAAAGATATAGAAAATGCTGTCAAATCATGTAAAACAGATCTACCATGGTCTAGAATTCTCATTCACTTCGCCGGTCGTCTTGAAGGATATTATTACCTCATTGTAATCGGTAGTTTCTCGAAGTACTCAAGTACAAAAAAAAAAAACAACAAAAAAAAAACAACGATTGAAATTAGGATAAAATTTCTACATGAAATGTTCGCCAGATTCGTAGTGGACACATTAGTGTCCGATAATAGAAGTCTGTTTACGTCTGGAAAATTTAGAGACTTCTGTGAAACATATCAGACTGAACACACCACGATTGCTCCGTACCATCCGAGGTCAAACGGACCAGCTGAAAGATTTGTGGATACTTTGAAGAGAGCTTTGAAAAAAGCTAGGGCTACACAAGCTGAAAAAGCCATCAAACAATTTCTTTAAGTATACAGGATTACATCTAATAACAAACTACCATCCTCACAATCTCCAGCCGAGGTGATGTTCGCACGTCGGATACGGTCCGTTTACGACAAACTACTCCTAAAACAGACGAAGCCTGAAAGAATATGCATTGTACCCCCAAAACCTATAAAGCAGGATTCTTAAAAAAAATTCTTATCACGGAGATAAAGTCTCTTTCAGAATTTTCAAAGGCAACAAAACTTTTGGGAGATGGTAACGATTGAAAAAAGAGTTAGGAACCTGATATATATCATAAAGGGTCCACAATTTATTCATAAAAGACATTTCAACCAACTTTGGAAACGCCTAAGTGATTAGGCTGATAGCGAGCCTCCTGAGGAAACAGTTATAGATGTCATGTACAACACTTTCGATATTCCAACTCCTCTAGCGGCTCCCGAAATGCGCCGTTCTAAGAGAAAAAGGAAAGCAACTGATTTATTAGTTGTCAACCTAAAACGTATAATGTATTGAGACCAAAAATAAATAAAAATTTCTCAAAGCCTTTCTACTTTGAACTTGGTAAAACAAATCAGCCAAGTTTTAAACATCCAGCCAGTTGTAAAAAATTAAACAAGTCAGGCAGAGGAATACCAAGTCTCGGAGATCCAAAAATATTCCTCAAGATTAATTTTTGTGAAACCCTTTCACAGCAACATGTACAGCCTCAGAATTTCAATCTAAGAAGAAAAAAACATTTTTCTTCTGACTCCTGTGGAGTTAAGACTTGGGGGGTGGGGTGACCTATCTACACGATAATGAACTATTCCTACTTAATAAATACTATTTACTCTCGGAGAGACTTCCTCTGTACTAACTCTCTAATTTTGTATATATGTTCTGCTTATTTAATACACTTGTTCCACCTACTTTCTCTTCTTCCGTATCTTCTTTCTTGTCCCTAACAGGCCACGACTGTAATTGAGTGAGGGAATTTTTATATTTTATATTTTAAAACCAGTACGTATTGCAAAAATAAGAAACGATCACGCATAAATCGGATCAGAATAAGTAGAATAAAAAAAAATTGTAACTCAGTAAAAAAAGAATTGGAGCGAAATTAAATGAGTGGTTTCTGGAATCTGATTGGATAGGGTAGTCACGTGGTACATTTTCGTTTACGTCCGCGCTGTTGAACTCCAAATAAACCTGGTACTGGGATGATTTCCTGAACAGATTTAAAAAGTTTTCATTTGGAGCTGGTCACGTGATCAGGAGATCTATTAATTCACATTTCCGACAGTAATGGACACACACGGCAAGCGACCGGACATGCGAACGCTCGATAAAAGTTCTCTATAGTAAACACACACACACACACACTGGCAGCTGCATGGACATGCGAACACCCGAATAAATTTCTCTCTCGTTACTATGATAACACATCAGTGTTATACTACAGAAATCAAAATCTTTCCTAATTCATAAATTCACTCACTCAATACACCCCCTCACCAGTTAAATTAAAATATTCAGGAAGAGAATCCAACAGACATATATTTGGTTGAAGGAAGCTAATATCAACCGGGTGTTGACCCGACGGTAGCTACTAACACAATGAATAAAACATATCTCAGCGTATGTAGACTCCATGCAGCTTCCGGTTGAAAAACTAATTTAACAGACAATCAACAATGTACTTTTTCAACCAATCATAAACTTCCTCAAAGTTTTTCGAAGCCAATTTCGATCTTTAACATGGCTATAAAACGGTCAACAAAAAGTCGACACCGGGACTGGTACCCGAGAGAATCTTCATTCGTCTCATTTCGGACAAGATGAAAGACCGCTGATGAAAGACAAGATGAAAGACCGCCTACCAACCCACACCGTATCACGACGCCGCATACAACCAAGTCACCCGACCGAGAATAGATTTACACCCATTCCTCTCCTGACTCCAACCTGGTGGAAGAAGAAAGTCTGTATCTTTTCTAAATCTACCAACTTCCGTTTATTTAAAACAAATAAAATCAACCCAATCCTCCCCCCGTTGTCTTTTTTAACCATACGTTTGTCTATAACACCAGTCAACTGTGATTTTACATATCCAAAAAATATTCATAGAAGTGGCGAAAGTAAACCTTGCCTTCTTTTTGTCTGTCCACTTTCTTTTGGAACCATCTTAATCAGATTTCACATCTCCATCCACACACATGCACATTTTATCGGCAGCTAAACATACACACACACACACACGCGCGCGCACGCGCGTTATATTGACTGATACAAACTCTTAAGAATATTGATGAACTTTTGAATTTGTGGTCTCTTATGATCACAACGCAACAAAGCAAAAATTAATTTGTAAATTATAAATTTTCATCTGTAAAAAAGTATTATTATTTCAATCTGTTTTTCTTCTTGTCTACAAAATATCTTTTCTTCGTGTTGTTTTCATAAATTTATGCTGTATTTGTGGACAGGACATTTGGATATTAATTCATTCCTTCTTAATCCTAGTAGACTGACCTCACAATGTTCACTTAGGAGATATCAAAGGAATTTGTAGAAATCCTCAAACGATAAAGAAGGCTATTAAAATATATCTAAATTGAAAACTCAAAGCAAAAGAAAAGGCTTTACGGACTTGTTTTCACGGGATGAACGTAAACTAAAGCGAGTTAGAGCGAAACAACTACTTTTGACCAGCGCTCAGATCAAATGCCTTGACACCGTTTTCTTTGAAAACGGTGTCAAGGCATTTGATTTGGCCAGAGTGGAAAAGGGAGAAGAAATCCCAGACAATACGGCACCAAAAAGCTACCTCCCACTATTTGTCAAGAACTACTATTGGGTCCCTCAGTATACATTCGGGGACCAGACTGTAAAGGCAGGAAAGAATTGCCCGCAGAAGGTTTCGTCGCTTCTTGAACAACCGATAAGTTTTTCAAACAGGCAAGAAGCTTCCCAAGAAATAAAAGTAAAATTAAACGAAAGTCGAATACTGAAAGAAAATTCAACCCGAGAATTACGCTAAAAAGATAACTTTACAGAAGACTCGAAATTAAAATTAAAAGGGAACATTTCGACAAAACTGAAAAGAAAAAAAAGTACTCAAATTCAAAGAACTTTGTTTCCCGGACACTCTCTCAGATAAGTTCCTGTAAATTACACTAAAATTTGCATCACTTTATCTTTTCCATCCCTTTTTTCTTGTTTCTTTTGCATAAAATTCCTTTTTAAAAAGTGTATTGTCTGTGTTATCTTTTCGAATCAGTATCCGAACTAGAATACTGCAGAACTTACCATTTGAACTTGCCGTTTAAAATTACATGCTAAAGTTTAAATAAAAATAAAACAGAGAATAAAATACGAAAATAAGACTAAAACAAGTCAATTAAATACAGAAATAGAATAAAAATATATCATAATTCCATTCCTGCCTAAAGTTTAATTTTTCAGCTCCAAAAAGGACTTTGTGGTTGTGTGTTGTTATTTGCAAACAATATAAAGGATTTAGACAAAAGAATAGTCACAGCAAAGCAATCCAAAACAAAAATAAATTTATATATGAACAAGTAAAAAAAGGAAACATTACAAAAAGATTATGAAGGTGTGACAGTGAACGAGAGTCAAATGGAGAATCCAGAAGAAAGAGGACAAGACTTTGTTTATCGTGTAGAGCAGAGAAATAAGAAGACTTACCTTAAATTCGATGTCGGCGAAAATGTAGAATAGTAGTGAGCGGAATATGTACAGACGAGGCCTACATTGTATGCAAATTTTTGTTGCAAAAAAGTAGGTTCTGCGATAAAAACGTGAGAAACGAACACCAGAGAGCAAGCGATTAATTGGAGAGAAGAAGAGAGAAAGAACGGACCGGATGAATGAGAAGCAAAGTGGGAAGTTAAGATACTCTGCCGATATAACGGCGGACTAGTATTATCGACTCCCCTCTCAGAGACGAACATTTTTTATTAAAAGGCGAATACCGTAATCAATTTAATTTGTTACATATTCGTGTGTGTGTGTGTAACTAACACGAATATTATGGTGAATGGGTATTTTGTTCAGGAACGAAGGGTGAGAATGTCAGAATTCTAATTTACATTTATGTGTTATCATCTAGGTGTTTCAAGGTAATTTATGCTGTGTCGTTTGCTATTTGACTCCATTCTGGGTTATTCCATTCTTACCCCACGTTATCTTGCTGGTTTAGCTTCTTGGATATGAAAGCTGGAAGGAATTATATGAAAGAAGACAGGAAGAGAAGATAGAAGACCAAGATATCTTTTATATTTTGTCTTTATTTCTGGGTTCAACATCCATTCAGTGGGCGAGGAAATTCTTCCTGAACACAAATGAAATGGTTGCATCTCCCAGTCAAGGTGTTAAAATGTGTTAGTCGTTCTTGGGTGTATATATCCAAATTTGGTATTTAAAGCGTTAACAACGTGTTAGACGCTAAATCCTGTGTTTTCAGTTGTAGTTGTTTAGTTCGTTATATGGTATCTTAATTGTGATTCCGACGAATCCATTATTTAGAGTTTTTAGTCGTGGGTCGTTGGTAAAAGAGACGGCTGCTACTAGTGGAAAGGTTAGCCAACGCGTCGTCTAAAGACGGCCGCATGGCGCCTTCCACCAGTAGCAAGAAAGATTTAGTTGTTGTCACTCCGCTGATCACTGCTGAAAGAGTACTGGCTTCTTTCTTTTGCTAAGAGGGTTCCTTCTTTGCGCATGCGCCGCCTCTTTTCCTGTCTGGGGCTTCTGGAAATTTCTGCATTTTTTGTATTTATTTCTGATTTAATTTTATTTTACTTTTGTGTTATTTTTTTTTTTTTTATTAATTCCCACATGTATACGAGAAGACTAAATATTAAAAGTGTCCTGTATGAATACATGTGTATGTTGACTCAGTATTTCACGCGAAGTTCAATACACAGGAAAATGACAATGTATTTTAGAAGGGCGTTTTTTCCCATGTTAGTCGTTTGTCTCTTTCAGGATTTGACGAAATGCATGAGGCCGTGCGTATGTGTGAGATTGGAACACGTTCAGCCGAAAGGCAGAACAGGAAAGGAAAAATGTTGCAGACTATATACGCACCCAAGTTCGTGTCTTTAGCTATGTGTCGCTAGCTGGCAAAGCGAAGAATGAGAGAATGAGAGAATGAGAGAGTTAGCTATCGAAAGTATAGAGTATATATAGGTAACCATGTCATTTGACCAGCACCAAACACGGCATTTATTTTGCGCGGGACAAAATCAAAGGCACGGATGTAGTTGGAGTCACAAGGCACGTAATTTCTCTGACCAGTAGGTTCCCAAAACTAATTAATTTACCGATGTCCACCACCTTTTGTTTCGAGAACAAGTGAATCATAGCTCCAATTTTCTAGATTTTTTGTACCATGCGGTCATCGACGGTCATTAAAAAATATAAGAGTGTAAATCCTATAACTCAATCTCTTTCGGCTACTGTTAGACCATTGGGCCGACGTGTGTTTATAAATCTCTTGAAATGAGCAGTCCATATTATATACGAGGATCATTAAATAGGTTTCCAGACTTTTTTCGTATGGGCACTTTTATTGATAGTACACACATGAAACTCTAGTCCCCTTCGAAGTAATCTCCTCCGGCTGCAATGCACTTGTACTGTTCCAACAACTTCTGAAAGGCCCCGTGGAAGTCCTCTTGTGTGAGCATGTCAATGACCTTCGTCACAGCCTCTTTCATCTCCTTAATTGTCTCATAACGACAGCCTCTGAGCTTAGGGAATAACCAAAAGTCACAGGGAGCAAAGTCTGGACTATAGGGACAATGAGGAACTGTCTTGATGCCCATCTTTGTCAAATAGTCTGTGATAAGGATGGAGTTGTGGACTGGTGCATTATCCTGGTGGAAATGCCACTGACCCGATTTGAAGAGTGCTGGCCTCTTCTATAGGAATCTCTTCCTGAACTCCCTTAAAACCTCAACATAGTAACCCTAACCCTTACCATTTGGCCAATCAACTCTGGTGTATTGACTTCCTTACTCCTCCCACACCTCTCATCATCCCTCACAGACTCCCTGCCTTCCTTGAATCTCTTATGCCACTCAAAAACTGATTCTCCATTCATGCAAGATGCTCCAAAAGCAGTCTGAAGCACTCCATACGTTTCTGTGGCATTTTTTCCAAGTTTAAAACAGAATTTTATTGCATATCGTTCTTCTAAAATGTCCTCGCGTCCAGATTGCATTTTTGAAATTCACCAGCTGTTACAATTAGGCTTTAGTAGGGTGTATTCCAATTGCTGCTGTAGCTGTTCATTTGAACGTGAAATCATAAAAATTGGTCAGTCATCTCATAAGATGTATAGAATTTTCAAGAGTCTACGACAATTTTAAATGCTTGTACAAAAAAGTCTGGAAACTTATTGAATTCACCTCGTAAGTTTTATAATATTATTTCATGGGATAAATAAGAAAACGTTCAAGAGAACCCCATAAAGTAGTAAACTTATAACAATGTGTATTCTCTTGAGTGATTGTGAAGTAGTTATCTGGGGGGAGTAAGAAATACAATCTGTAACGATTAATTTAAAAGGAGTGACCATTAAAGAAAACGTGAACTTGTGGAGTAGTGGAAGATGGTAGTAAACTTATAATAGCAACATTTTTATATTAATTTCCCTGCAAGTAATTACTTATAAGAAGTGTATAAGATATGAAATCCTATATTCTACAATGTGTAAAAAATACCCACACATAAAACGGATCAAAATCATAAAACAAACTTTAGTACAAATTAGTAAAAAATTAAATCAGTTGTTTCTGGAATTTGAATGGACAGAATAGTTACGTAGCGGTGTTTTCAACTATGTCCGCACAGTTGAACTCCAAAGGAACTTGTTTGGAACTTGTCTCAGGCAAAAATAGAATCTTTCATTTGGAGCCGGTCATGTGACTAGGAGACCTATTTTTTCATGCTTTCAACGACAACAATCTCAGACAGCAACACAGGGACAGTAAACAACACGTGATACTACCCAACAAAACATTTCCATAATAATGAAGACACACTGCTACATCGACATCCTAACACCATCTAAAATTTCCCTTTATTACAATGACAACTACGAATCCACACATCCAGAAAAACATCATTCATCGTCACGACTAAAGTAAGTTTACGATCTTTCGGTCTACTCATTTTCTTATTGAATCGCCGGTCAGATGTCCCCACCCTCACACACCCATTCAATCAGCAATCAAACATATACTTCGCTAATTTGTGCTTTTTTATCACACGCATATACATACACGTTATACTAACTTTTCATCAAGAATATTTTTGAACTTTTGGTTTTTTCCGATCACAACATATCAATACGCTAAAAAGTGTGTAAATACAAATGTTAATATGTTTATAAATATTTAACAAATTCAATTTGGTTTTCTTATTGTTTCTTCGTGTTGTTTTATAAATATGTGTTGTATTTGTGGACAAGATAATCGGATATATTTTTTTCCTTTTTAATAAACTGACTCCACAAGTGTGAATAAAAAGTATCGAAACGAAAATTTTCAATTTTTGAATTTGAAATTCAAATGACCCCTTATACAAAGCTGAATAATTTATATAATGAAGGGATAACTATTCTCGAGATTTGTCAGAGTCTCGATACTTTTTGAACGAAATGCTTTTGGCAAAACATTAGTCTGTACAAATACACAAATAACAAATACAAATACTCTCCATACTACTTTGCGGAGACTTGTTACATCTTAGGACTAAGATCTGAGTAAGTGGAAGACATTAAAATGAATACGATGACGTAGCTTCAAACTTTATTTGAAAAAAAAAAAGGAAAAGAAAAAGAATTTCAGAGGTGCTTCAACCAAAGAAAAACTCGCTGGAATAAGTGTGTTGTATGGCAACGGGACTATCTTAAAAGAAAATTAACATTTCATTCATTGTTCATTTCTTTCTCGGTAAATACAGTTTCAGTTTCGACGCCATTTTAAACACTTCTTGTATTGTAATATAATTAAGGATGTTAGTTAATCCTATTAGGTAAGTTTTTAGTTGTATTAATAAATTTTCAGTTCGCGGGGGACTTTGAATGGAAGTGTAAGTCACTAAGATCGCAAGCACCAAGCGTCGGTAGGATATCGGGTTAACAGGTTGTTTTGGTAATCCCCTTGGACCGACGTATTGGAGATTTGTTTTGAAATCGTTGTTGTCGGGTGAATATTAAAAAGTAAACATTCAGTGACATATTGACCTTCGTCAGGCAGTGTACGTTTGTAGATTTCACAGTAGGATATGCACCTGTGTCTTAAGGTAAAACAAAACAAAAAAAAAAAAAAACAGCGGAAATGCCACGTGAATTGCGTAGGAAGAGTGCGTAGGCGTCTGAAAAATATATAACGACCGAGGTTTTCGACCCGAAGCAATCAGCAGAGTGAGAGTAAGCAGTGAACAGTAACACTAGATGTCCCGTCGTTTTGGGTGCTGGCACGAAATGGGGGCGCCGGACACCCTGGGTGGAGAGGCAGTCATGTATCAGTCTGACTCAAAAGAAGCACGAAGATGAACTGTTTTGTTAGCCTTGTGCCAGCCTTATGGAGGTAGAGAAAAGACGTAAGGCTCTGAAGATATCGTATCCTACCGGTTACCGGTCTATCCGACCCTCTTTCACGTAACCGTTTCACCACCTTTCGTAATAAACAAGAAAGATTATATTTTTATATATAAGTGTTATTGTCTTTCCTTCTGCCGGTATACAATGTATTCTGTCTCCTGACTTAGGATAAGATTAATTTGAATTAAATAAAAGTTAAAGACATGTGTCCTTATATCATTAGTGAATGGGGTAATTAAGAGTTATTATATAAGCAATAGATTTTGGGAAGTTAAAAAAGAATTGGGACAGTTGGGCAGTCTAGTTCAGAGTCCAGAGGCAGAGAAAGTCGATTGAGTTCATAGCCCTCCGGGCAAGGGGATGAGTTAGGTGAAGGAATCGAAGTCAGGTGCTTTTGTTCGTCTACCACCCCTGAATCTCATAATCGTTTCGATGTAACAATAGTATATCTTCCATTCTGTCTTCCTCTTTCGTTTCGTATCTGACTACTAGAAAAAACAGTAATAGTAATAAACCTTTTATATTTGAAGCAACAGGGCCGTTTTGTATTTGAACAGTGTAATCTCTATTAATATTCGAGATGGTACCGGGTCGATGGGGCAACGTCACGCACATTTTATTTGGTCCCGCAACGTTACAGTATGTTCTTTGTAAGTCCGGAGAGTGTTGGATAAAGAAGATGGTTAGGTGAAGATCAACGTAAAATGTACATAGGTAATATGCTGATGAATCATCATCATCATCATGTCGCGCCGCCAGCGCGGATATCCCTGACCCTCTCTCGCCATTTCTTCCTATCATTCATAGCCTCCGGCAGGTCTTCAGGGTTACATCCTGTGTCCTCACATAGTTGCTGTATGTAAGTTCGTGCTGGTCGTCCTACTTTTGCACATCCATATGTGGGGGTCCACAGGAGTACATTGCTTATGAGCTCGTCCTTGCTTCTCCAGCAGTGTCCCGCGTGTCTGGTTCGTCTGACTTGTATAGTTTTCGTGATGGGGGGCAAGTGTCCGTATAGTTGGAGTCTCGTGGGGTGTTGTCGCCAGGACTTGTTTAATACTGCTTTCAACATTCTTGTGTAATTTCCGTCTAGTTTCCTCTCCAGCCGCTTCGTTAGCGTCCATGTGGTGCATCCATATAGCAGTATCGACACAACCGCTGCCTGGAAGAAACTGCGTTTCATTTTATCAGTTAGGTCCGACTTCCATATGATCAAACTCAAACAAAAACTACTAAAATGCAAACAAACAATACAGATAGCGACATTTAACGTGAGAACCCTAAATAGAATAGGTCAACTATCAGAGCTAACTGCATCAGCCGTAGAACATAAGATAGACATAATTTGCATACAAGAGCACCGATACACGCACACCGAAGATATCAAGTATCACGAAACTGGTAATGGATGGATGCTGGTGACTGTATCCGCATGGAAAAACTCTATCAATGCATCGGTAGGAGGGGTTGGAATGCTTCTAGGACCAAAAGCGTTAAAAACACTGAACAGCATTGAGAGAATACAACCTAGGATGATGGCCGCAACGTTTAATGCTGATGAATAATGACGTTTAATAAGTGAAAAGAATGTAGAGGAATATAATGCAACAATGAAATACATTTCACAAAGTAAATACAAAACAGTAGATTATAAAAACAGTGTTAGGTAGTTTCACTTGATGAATACCAGAAGTGAAATGAATTTAAAGTATCGTATATAGGAACGCTGTATGCTTTACGTGAGCTGCAATTTTGATTATCTTAACGATGACATGGATACATCTAGCTGTGTGATTGTTGCTTCCGATTTGTCGGAGGAACAAAGGCGGAACACGCGACTTAACTTGCCAATGGTAAAATTGCCAGTTGGTTAGGGTACGTTGCTTCTTGTAATAATCAATGTATTGTGTAAGCATGAGTTTCGATTAAGCAACTTGAAACTGAATTTATGTTTATTTTTTAATTTATCTCGTGTGAATTGAATATGGTCGTCGACAAATTGACATAATTATGTTTTTGCATTTAATCTCTCAGTTGTGTAAATGTCATTGTATGTGACGCTATACGCGCTTCCATCCTTGGATGTACATGCTTAGTTGTAATAATTCATATGCAAACTAGTGTGTCTATAGGGATAGGAATACGTGTGGTGTACTATATATATATATATATATATATATAGGTGCGACCGTATTTCTGTGGATGTTTGTGAACATAGGTAACGTATATGCATGCACACGGATGTGTGTGTATCAAAAGTATTACTCAACAGGTTAGTCGACGGATTTTACCAGATAATAAATAGAAAAAGAAGAATTTCTCGATGTTGATGAAAGAGTAAATTTTTAAATGTCCATAATAAACTGATGTCATCGGTGCTCTACGGTGGTGAGTGGTCAGTCAAGAAGGATATCATTTTTAAGGTATTTCTAGTTTTGGGGGATCTCAGCTGAGAGAGCAGTTTTCTTTTCCGGAAGTCAAGGTTCTATGTATTCAAGATAGCAGTCAGGAGTTAAACAGAGCAGAGGAATTTCGAGTCTTTAGTAGCAAGCAGCTGCGGGTCGCTAGGAACGATGACGATTAGCGAAAAAGTTAGCAATCAGCTGCTTAGAGACATAGTCGGGCAGAAAACTTTCCTGCGCCCAAATCCATATTACGAAATGTCATCCCCAGCCCATACACACCAAGATAAACCAGAAGAATGGATAAAAACAATCCATATGTATTCTGGTATTTTTTTCTTTTCTTTCTTTTTTACGAAGCTAATTCATGGTTTGTACAGTTTCGGCCAGAGCTGCGGCCGACTACTCTTTTCTTCACAATGTGGTATTGAAGACGTTTAGCAGGCGAAACTGGGTTTACTGCAGACGATTCTGTCATACATGCACTAAAGAATAATTTTGCACACTGAAAAAAACGTGAATAACAATGTATAGATTTGGCTGATCACCGCAGTGAAAATCATCGTTTCAAATTTATAGCAAAGTCTTGAAATTTGTAAATTCGGCCGTTAATATCTGCTCGAATTTGATTGGCTGTTTTGAAGTTGTGCCGTTAGCACCCTCCCTTACAGTTATTTAAGTGAGGCCCGCAAGGAACTCCTTTTTCTCTTTTTTTTTTTCAGCACGAGCCGAAGGCTCTGCTTGGTTCACTCTTGTTACTTTGCGAGGTCTTGTTTATTCGCCGTCGTTTTTAGGCAGTTTTTTCTTAAGCTAAGTAGCTTGAGCAAAATAGGCCTATTTAGTCGCTATAAGCCAAGCCTCTTTTCCTTACAGGGTTTTTATTGTTACTTGTTTTAACAATAAGCTTACTGCAGGCTATTTGTGGTTTTGGTATGCTGTCCCCTTCAAAAGAAAGTTGAGTCTAAGGTCTGGAGGCGGTATTATTGGGCTTTTGCCGACAAGGGAAGCTGTTGGCTGCATCAGAAGGAGTTATAAAAGCCTCCGTAGTCTCAGAATAAGAAAATTCGAGTTGAAACAGAAAGCTATTCATGTCTAGGAGGAGGAAGCGGTAGTCTACTCGAAGTTCACTTAAAGAAATAGTAAACAAGTCTACACAGGAAACTAGTAGAACATGACTGTCCAGGTTGATTCTAGAAAAAAAGCGATGCCGAGAAAAGAGCAAACCCTAAAACAGGTTTCAAAATGAACTTTGACATAAAATACCAAAGAGAGTTATTTTATCCTTAACAAAAGTTAAACTAGCAGTATGTGGTTGACGGCATGGTTTCGAGAAAGCCAGTCGTTATATTTCTTTATACCCTTCTTTTTTTTGTTATAATATTGTCGTTACTTGAATGTATGTTATTTTTGTTACCTTCAATTCAATGTTTTCGACAAGCATAGGGAAAAATATGTAAAGGTGAATTTTATAAAATTATTTCTCTTGAAATAAACTACTTTGTGGGAACTGGTTGTTTTTTTGTTTTTAAGAAATAAAAGAGAACAAAGTTTGCATTCCCCTGTATAAAAAATAAATGAGATAAAAAATCTCCTTTACTTTTTATACATTTCTCCATCCTTCGCTTTCGTCTGACAGTTACTACTAGATAATTTCTTGGGCTGGACAAAGATAAAAGTCTAGCATATTTATTGAATTGAGCACATTTTTCATGAAAGACGAGTATTATATTTTCGTTTCCAAGCAAATCTAGATGAAAGAAAAATGAAAGAAAGGAAAATATACTTACGGAGGCAAAAGGACAAGGAAGAAAGTATCAGGAGAAAATGTATCTGGCATAACGTTATCAAGGTTGGTAAATCTAGAAAAAAAATCAATGAAGGTGCCATATTTTAGATTTTTCGATTTCTGTCTGTCTCATACATCCACTCACACGCCAAGGAGACTATTCTTTAAAATTAAAGTTTCAATCATTGTTCGTTTTTATTTATTTATTTACTTGTTAATTTACTTATTTATTTATTTTTTTGGTAAATATCAGCTTCAGTTTCAACACTTTTGAACACATCCTGTATATTCTTTATTTGTAAACACATTCGTTTGGAATGAGTTTGGCAATGTAGATGAAATTACACTAAACCAACTTCAGTGACCAGAAAGTGAAGAAAATATAAAGAGTTTTAGTTTTAAATCATTTTGTAAAATAATTCTGAGCAAAATTTAAACCACTTTTTCGGAAAATGAACTTTAAGAATATTTCCTTAATTTAGATAAATCCTTATATACGGTGATACTTTTTCGTAATATGAGCTTAGTTAATTTCTTTGTGTAGATTTAATAATTAGTAATTTCCTCATAATATTTCAAAAGTGTACAAATAAAGAAAAACAGTTTAAATGACAATATTTACCGAATGATGCAGCCAGCAATAATTCCAATGCACAACAAAAAACTGTAACGCAAAAGACAAAAAGAAACTTTAGTAAGATACACAACAAAAATAGGGAATTGAGTTTTCTCAAAAAATGTTTCTATTCAAATTACTAACAGCTGTACGAATTCTGGCTTCTCCCCATCTCTCGCTAGTTAGCAAGTCGTCTGTCTTTATGTTGCATATTGGCCCTCGACCGAGCCGTCAATCAAGAGATGCACCTGTGTAAATAAGCGGAAGTAACAGGTGCATCCGGTCGAGGATGTTGGAATATCACCTTGACCTGTGGACGTGGTTGAATTCGGTGCAGATGCGTACGCCCACAGGAAGCAGGTGGACTTCAAACAATTATATAACCAGGTGCCACTGACGGCTTGGGTCAGTTGGAGTTCGAGTTGCAGTTCCAGTTGGAGATAAGATGCCGGAGTGAGAAACAGCTCCAGACAGAGGGTTTGGGCCCTCAGGACCCACGGTTGAGCAGCCCAGCCAGAATGCAAAAGAAGTGCTGCTATAGTCAAAGGAACTTGGGGTCAATATGTGGCAGTCTGTCTCCGTCTCCAACTCACCTCTCACACACAAGAAACATCAACCCTTTCGAATAAAGTGTGAGTGGTATATTTTTACAAAGAGGTGTGTTCATTCGTTCATTGAAGTTCGTATATTATCGTTGACTATGTTTCCGCATATAGTTGTATATGTATACGTATAGTTGTATGTGGCTATACAACATATTCATATTTGGTGCCTGTGGCTGGTTCACGCCCTCATGGCGCGGTTTCGAACCTGAATAGACGATCAAAGATACGGCTGATAAAGATTTTGAGGAAGAAGAGAAACTAAGAGAGAATCGGAAACAGAATGCTACTTTCGAGGACGAACGAGACACGAAAAGAAAGACAGAAAAAAAAACAAAAAAAAAAAACAAAAAAAAAAACAAAGAAAAATGCAACAGATTGGGAGAAAGAAGAAAAAAAAGAACAGACCAACAACGAAAAATAGAAAAAAGGAAAAAAAGAGAAACACTTAAAAGACTGTAAGTAAATTACTCCTTCGAATATTTTTCTCTCTGTCGTCATATTAGGGTTCGTGGAAAGAATTTAAAATGATTTTTAAAAAATGACAATTGGGAAGCAAAATGAGTCTTGTTGGCTTATATGTTAATGCTATTTGGCCTTTCTAAAAGATAAAATAGAAAATAATTCTAGAAAAAAAAAACAAAAAACGATTGAGCCCTAAGCATAGAAAAATGATGAAAACTACTATATGTAATTTTGAATCGCAGTGAGAGAGAGAGAAAGAAAGAGAGTAAGAGGGAAACATACAAGCAGGTTGCTGTGAAAAGAAAAGAAAGAAAGATGGTCCCTGTGTTAAAATGATTGACGGGTCATAATATAAACTTTTGCTTGGGGTTTGAGTTTTAATTTTTATGAATAAATTTGATAGTAAACAAAATTTTTATTGATGAAATTTTGAAGTAACTTGTAAATTCTGTTCTAGCGCATGGTAATTTGAGATTAGGATTTTAATCCGAGACCTGGGAGGATTTCGGGACATCAATGATGTTGTCTGGAGAATGCTCATATACTATGGATCCGTAGTTAAGGCTGTGGGACGTGTTCGATGTTTGGAAAAGTTGTGGAAATTGGAAGTGTTCTGTGAAGTCTCCCTAGAATGGGATCGATTTTAGGTACTGGTAGAAGCCATACCAGGTTTTGTGAAGGTCTCCCCCAGAGAGGGATCGAGAAAATTCGAGGAAATTTGTCGTACCGGATATTTTGTGAATTCCCCCTGGAATGGGGTTTGAAATGTTATTGAAGTACTTACTGGTTAGTGTCCAGACTGAGTTGTGACGGTCCCCCTGGAATGGGGTTTGAAATTTTAAACGGGATGGGAGAGTAGGAAGTATATGTGCAAAATCTTGACGATCTCGTTGTATGTACCGGAAAATTTGTGGACTCGGTTTTGAATTGTTTTTGAGGGGGAAATATCGTTGGCCGAATGGATTAAAGTTTGGGTTGTTTAGGAAAGACTCCCTGGGATATTTTGGCTAATCTTTGGAAGTAAGCAAGAAACTAGTATTGTGTTGTCGTGTTCGGAACAAGTAAAAATGAAGAAATGATGGCTGGATACGAGCCATGCTTTTGTAGAGATACTTGCTGAAAGAAGAAAAAATATCACTGAAAAAGTTTGATTAACGAACCTATAGTTATTATGTTAAGGTAAAGACAGAGAGAAGCAGATATAAGGTTTAAAAAAATAGTGAATGAGCAATTTATTAATAAAAAAACATTTTTTTAAAAAAGGACGACAGAACAATGGAAAAAGACAGAAGAAATAAAAAAAAAAGAAAAGAAGAAAAGAAACTTGAACCCTGTTGAACACAGCATTAAAAATCTTTTTAAAAAATGAACATTTTTTATGAAAAATAGAAGTGCATAGATTGTAACAAAAGAAAAACTGAATATTTGTTTGAATTTTATGAACTTTAATTGTGGACATATTGTAATATTGTTTTGACTTGTTCAGAATTGTTGGAAAATTAGAAAAGAAAAAAAGAGTTTGTTTGAGTTTAAAGGCGACATTAGAATTTTTTTTTTCTGTTTCATATGAAATTTGTCGAAAACCATTAACAGGGGATTCAATATTAGGTTTATGAAGATTTAGAATTATGTTGATTCTAATTTTTGGGGGGTTTTCGTGGAATAGGAAATATTTTTTTTGGGGGGGGGGTCTGTTTTTGAGCGAATCTCGGGCTGATGCGAGATTAGGACAGAGATTCATCCAAGTTGTGTTACAGATTGTTTTGGGCATACGGTAAGAAGTAATTCTATAGAGGAATTCACTGTCCCATGGATTTGTTGAAGACCTGTGGTGGCCAGTATTTTCAGATTAGAGTTCCAAGTTGATGAAATAAAGGAAAGAAAGGCGTGGCCTGCTCCAATATTTTGTGGGTGATGTCTGAATCTTTCAGTCCCGATGATGTTTTGGATTCGTGCGTGATTTGGCGAAACGAAACGAATCTGGAAAAGGCGAGGTGCCTATATCTTGGTAGCCACAAGGGTTCCTGATTAAATTGAAAAGCAACCCGGCGAGGGTGTGATCAGGTAAAGCATGTTCCTCAAGGGTTTACAGACCAATAGGCACGGTAACAGAAACTTCATAATGGAAAAAAAAAAGTAACCCATTGCTAATAAATATTTTGCGTGGTCTATTTTAGGTGGTTTACTGCATGCGTGTCAGATTGTGATACATTTGAATGTATTGTTATTTTTTAGAATTGTGATGCATTATTTTGTGCCATGATTTTTGTGGATTTATGTGGAATGTTTTGGGCCTTGAAGATATTGTTTTTTAGTTTGTGGAATTCTCCAGTTACTCCAGCTAGGAACCTGTTGAGCGAAGGACTGGAGCGTGGTCATAAGGAATCCAGGCGAAATGTGTTATTGGAATGACCAGGGTCACTAGGTTTGTGACCAGGATCTAGGACCAGAGTATGGTCCTTTTATGGTTTTGAGATTCTTCAAGGAATTGCAGAAGGCTCTATTGTGTTTGGGAGGATAAAAGATGCATCCATATTGTACTTTGATGCACGCATGTCAAGATAGCCGACCGCGCAAAGAATAGTAAGAAATAAATTTAGATGATAATTAACTTGGGAAAGTGTTACATAGGGAGAAGGTCGCCTTTTAATTTCTTTTGTATTTTTTGCTGTGGTTCAAGTAATTTCTTTTTGTATTTTTTACTGTTGTTGTCCTTGAGCATCATTTGTAAAATTTGTGTGTGAGGGGGACGGAGACGGACGTGAAGAAAAATTCCACATGTGGAATTTAGAATAATAAGTATGGGAAGATTGTTGCATATTGGCCCTCGACCGAGCCGTCAATCAAGAGATGCACCTGTGTAAATAAGCGGAAGTAACAGGTGCATCCGGTCGAGGATGTTGGAATATCACCTTGACCTGTGGACGTGGTTGAATTCGGTGCAGATGCGTACGCCCACAGGAAGCATGTGGACGTCAAACAATTGCCACAGACAGCTTGGGTCAGTTGGAGTTCGAGTTGCAGTTCCAGTTGGAGATAAGATGCCGGAGTGAGAAACAGCTCCAGACAGAGGGTTTGGGCCCTCAGGACCCACGGTTGAGCAGCCCAGCCAGAATGCAAAAGAAGTGCTGCTATGGTCAAAGGAACTTGGGGTCAATATGTGGCAGTCTGTCTCCGTCTCCAACTCACCTCTCACACACAAGAAACATCAACCCTTTCGAATAAAGTGTGAGAGGTATATTTTTACAAAGAGGTGTGTTCATTCGTTCATTGAAGTTCGTATATTATCGTTGACTATGTTTCCGCATATAGTTGTATATGTATATACGTATAGTTGTATATGTATATACGTATAGTTGTATGTGGCTATACAACATTTAGTTGTGATCGCCCGTACATTACTTCTTGACGATAAATTGGTCAACTCGCCCTGTTAAGGCTCCATTAACAGCACAAAAACACTATTTTTTTCGTTATATGACGGGGGCTTGGCGAGAAATGTGACCTGTGGTGGTTTGAAGATAGAATCTAAGTCTCGATGACAAAGACGGAGATCAAAAGTTAATTGACGTAAGCTCGTCGGAAATCAATCCAAAAACTGATTGGAACTTGGAAGTAAGGTCTCTTTTATGCGATTTTCAAACAGGGAGCTCCTATCTTGCGGAGTGTATTGCCGATATCTACACTCTTGATCACCTCTCACCCACAACTAGCCTAGTCGACTGGGGCTTAAGAATACACCGACTGCATCTCTCCAAAGGTGTAAGACCGAGACTACCGAAAGAGTGGTGGTCTCGGTAAGATTCCCCCCAAAGGTGTTCGAGATATGACACTAAACAATATGATGGTGAGGCTTCTGTATTGCTGGAGTTTTGGGGAATGCGGAGTACCTTTTCATTGCCATCGCGTGTACGTGGGGCGAACGACAAATACTGCCGACTACGGGGACTGCTAGCAGAGATAACCGTCACGCGTCACATTTCGGACAAGATCAAAGACCCCTGACACCCTACCAACCCACATCATAATAAACTCTTCAGACAATCAAGTCCCGACATTTCCAACACCAGACCAAGACTGCTCATAGCTTACCGACCCACGTCACACCACCGTATCGCAAGCAAACAAATAAGTTAATTTCATGTTCGCATCCTGATGGTTCTCAGATGCATCCAGGTGCTAATTCATCCTCCCTAATTAGTTTTCCCAGGTAATTCTTTTCGCTATTTACTTCCCCTTTTAAAGATTATTCTGCTTCCGTCTACTTGTAAAATTTAACGCAATATAGGGGCTATATTCCCACCTACTCTTTCAGGCAAAACAGCAACAAAGCTGCTTTATCCATTGTCAGTAATGAATACTGTTTATACATTGATGCAAGGGTTGTTATTAAAAACGATTAAAAACTGTAAACTATTTTTAGAAATCCAGATTGATTGTTATTTCATAACTTCATCTTTATCTTTGAAAACAATCGTAGTTGTTGATTATGAATTGGAAAGATAAATTTGGTTTTCTGAATTTTGGCCTCGTTATTTAGTGTTTCAGGACATTTCTATTGGTTTGATAAGAATATTTCCGGCATGAATTTTTCAATAGTTTTCAGTGTCCTTAGCAGTCCCTGTTCTTCGTTATGGCCAAAATTTTCCTTGCGTATGACATTGCAGGCAAAATAGGGCTATTGAAGAGATTGGCAGGCAGGATTTTATCCAGGTTTGATTAGAGCACCTTTTTTTAATCAGGGTACATGCCTTCCACGCTGATCTTATTCTCTGCAAGATTCTCAGCATCCATGAATCGGCACATATTCACCATCCGTCCTAAATAGACTCTTTCCCTTCCTCGATTTCATTGTTTCTCGCCATATTCGGACCTGTGGTACATCTTCAGAATGCATGAATTTAACGTTACGTGAACACATTTGAAGCGAGATAATTCGAGAGCGGGTAGGGGGAGGGACGTGATCACAGTATCAGAAGCAGAAGCTCCACTGGACCAATTATGTTGCAAGATTCACAGGAACCAGGTTGTTATAAATAAGCGTGTGGTTGCAAGAGACGACGGACGAGATGAATGGATTTACTTTCATTTATTTTAAATAGATAAAAGTTGGTCTGTCAGGAGAGATACAGGCCTTCTTCTTCCGCTAGATAACAGGACGGGAGGATAGTGGGTGTAAGTCATTCTTGAGCGGCTGGTCTGGTATTGTAGCACGGTGTATGACGTGAGTTGGTAAGCTCTAAGTCGTCTGTGGTAGTGTTAGAATGCAAACTTGATTAATAGGGCCTCTGGTTCTTTGTTCTTGTCCGAATGCGACGTGTGACGATCTTCTCTCTCCAGGTCTTGGAGCCGACTTTCGTTGACCATTTTATAGTCGCGTTGGGTCGAATCAGCTCCCAAAAACTTTGGAGAGGAAGGTTGCTGATTATGTGAAAAAAGGATATTTTTAATTGTAAATATAAAGTTACATTTCAACCGGATGCATGCGTGGAGCCTACTTGCACAGCGACATGTTTTATTCATTTTGGTTTCGGCCACCGTCAAGACAACATCCGGCTTTTGAAATGTACGTTCGCGGTGTTTTATTTGTTTGTTTATTTATTCATTGTGCTTGTGAGTTACTTTGGAATGTATTAGTAAATCAGAAAGGATTTCTGTATATAACAAGGTGAAGCTGTGCAGTCGTCAAGTGGCATCCGATAGAGCGAAAACGACCACTCAGAAGAAATTGTCAAACGATTAGGGCTCTTGGGAGACTAAACGGAGTGGTCTCTCTTGTCATAATGTTTGAAGAATGGTGAGATCAAGAACGGAATAGAACCTGGCCGAAATAAATAAATAGATAAAAGTAAATAAAAAAAAATAAAGAAATGTATAAATTAAAATGTATTAGTTAGACTACTCCAACTTTGGTTTTAATCAACTTCCTAATTTTGGAGTAAGGTGACAAAATCATTAACAAAGGCTTGGGAGACGAATATGCTAGGCTCTTGTAGTGATTAGAAAAAGAAAAATTCGACAAAATAAAAGTATGTTAAAAAGTGCGGAAATTTCCAGAAGCCTCTGACGGGAAGTTGCAACTGCGCATGTCTGAAAACGGACCTAAGAGCACGAGGGAGACTCGCACTCTTTCAGCAGGGACCGTTGGATTGGAAAGACATTTTTCTCCTGGTGCTGGCAGAAAAACTCCGTCCGCTTTGTGGCACACTGGTTCAATCTTCCACCAGTAGCAGCCAACTGTGCCAACAGCAGCCTATATCAAAAGTACCAAATGGACATATATTACGCACTATTAAAAACACGGAATTTGGACAAATTAATCCGAAAAACAACTTGTGTATTTTTAACACCTTGTCTTGGAGATGCAACCATTTCATTTGGATTCAAGAAGAACTCCTTAACAAACAAAATGGTTGTTGAACATAGAAATAGAGTCTCCTTTCTTTCCTTCATTCAGGAATTCTTTTGTAGTCTTCTACAGACTAGAAGACGCTAGCGAATTAAAATAGGCTAAGAAGAAACGGAGTCAGATATCAATAACCACAACGACCAAATCTTCTAAAGCCCCATACTCTCTAGATTACATTTACACTTATAGGACTTTACACTCCTATAAATTATTTTGGGCGGTATGCCACTTGTTCCCACAACAAAGATGCCGGACGCTCACATATTCAGTCTCGGGAAATCATTGGCCAGGAGAACCACGTGATCTGCGTAAAACTACGTCCGCGCGTAAATTTTCGTCCTGTGTTTGGAGCCACTTCCAAGACACGTATTTTCTATAAATACGTCGTCTTCAAACACTCTTCCCCTTTTTACACAATTTCTTCGCAGCGGCAACAAACTCCCTCCAGTGTGACTCAACAGACATCAAATAGCAACAACATGGATGGGCCTCGCAGACATTTGAGACTTTTTCTAATCTCAGAGAAACCGACTGTTTCCAATCACAAAAAGAAAGACATTTTAAATATCCTTTTATAGTTTAGTTTGTGTTAGTTATACACACACACACACACACACTCGCACATAACACACACGATGATTTTATTAATAGAAATAGCGATATTTTTAGTATAACAATGTAAGTTTTATTATAATGTATAAATTTGTTTTGTTCGTCGCCTTGTTTTGAATATTCCTTTTGTCTGCGCCGTTTCATATTCTTTTACTCATTCGTTTGCATATCTTTTACTCATTGTTTTCCTTCAATAACTACTTTTATTCATGTGCCTATTCTACCTTTTTTCTAAACACTAAATATCAAACTTCAACATAAAATTATAGGGAACTTAAATACTAAATACAGGTCGCCACCCCCAAACACTAAATAAGTACACAGATTAGAACAAATAAGTGTGTGGAATATTTTATCAAACTCTCAACGATATTGTGTCTTGACATTAATTTAAAAAAACAAACTAGTTTGCTTTAACCTCGTCGATCCTTTTTTTCTCCCGGAGGATAAAATACCTACCAGGATTCAGGTAAGTAAACAGTTAATTTATGACAATGGTGATAACCTGAAAAGAAAAAAAAAACGCAATTATCAGCACTTATTTAAAAACAATGAAAATAAATAACAAGTGCTTAAATTTTAAAAAAAGAAAGAGAAAAAAGAAGATTTTCTGGTCGAAACGCCATTTCGGCCCCCGAAACGGCTCATTAGCAGGAAAAAAAATTGGTTCGCGTTTAAAATCCTCTAAATGCCTGGGCTGATTTTAACCATATTTTGTGTCTGATTTATAGAAGAGTTTAAAGAGTTTGAAGAATTTGTGAAACTAAATCACGCCAAACCCCATAATCATTTTGGAAAATTTTTTAAATAACTCTATTAGTGGAACTTTGCGGAGTTACAACTGACTGCCTATTTTGGTGCTTGGAAGGATGTTTAATCGTTTCCTATTTATTAAGCTCAAACAATTGAATTAGCATATTCATTGATACACTAACACTGAATAAACGAAAAGAAAGACGAGATGAACTCATATAAAGAATTAAAACATTCAATTGGTACATATAAAATGCAATAATTAACAACGTGTCTCAAAACAAATGAATCACATATGTGTCTCCTCCCGTCAATGACGAGGACATGAAAGAGAAATGTAAATATCTTACTTGTCTCCAGGTTTTATAGAGTACCTCGCCGAACTTGGAAACAACGTTGCCATTTTTCAACGATAAAAAATAAAAATCATGTTTATTTTTCACCCAACGAGCGCGGACTAAAAAGACCATATCTTCTGCGTTCGAAGAACGAACTCAAAGTGAAAAGTCGGTCTAAATTCTCACGTGACCAACAGACACGTGACATGGGAAGCCACGCCTTCCAATTTATTTTTGTCTTTCTATAAGATTTTTCTAGCATTCGTTTCCGTCATTTTTGTTATGTGTTTGATTTTGTTGAAAATCCTGAATTTTTTCTTCAAAATAGAAGAAATACAAAAATAAAAACAATAATAAAATGCTAAAATAAAATAAAATAGAAATATCCCGCAATTCTATTTCTGCCCAAAGAAGAAACCAATCTTTGCTGGTCTTATAAACTCACTGGAAAATATGTGGGTTTGCACCCTTCCGAAACGGTCAGTCTATACACTGTAACTTTTATGATAATAATTTATGTTTTGAGCTACCGAAACTGTTATCACTCCTGGTTGTATGATAAAAATTTCAAAAAAATATAGGTTTAATGAAAGAAACTTTCCTATCACAAATATAGGCGTCTAAAACAACAGCAAAAAGTCATATTCTGATCTACCCGAGGGAAACAAGAGAAAGCCGACTATAGTCATTTTTGATGGCCCCCATATATTTTCCCAAAACTAACGGACAGGCATTCAATTCGGATGAAAAAGAACAGAAAACAATATAACTGTACAAACATATATTTAAAAAATACAAAAGGTGGGTTGCAAATTTAATGACTTTGTGGCCAAACTTATCTGCTAAAGTTCATCTTGGAACTGGAGTAGTTGAACTGACATCGGCAGGATTTCGCTTCCAATACACAAGTGACGTACTTTCAAATGGGCGCCAATCTACGGCAATACACAGATTGGCCCCTTTACTGTCAAGGGCAGATAATTAGTCCTATATTATCAAATGCGACAGCAACTCTTTCTTCGGTCTATTTTTTATTCCCAGATGTTTTTAGGGTTAGGGTTAGGGATAAACCTGTTAACCAAAGGCACTAGTAGCAATCAATTACTGTCACACAGATATTCAAGCAGTGAGTAATATGTGTTTCTCTTCAGCACACTGCCTCTCTCACGTGCATACGTTCTAAAAGAACTTTTATACATGTACACATACGTATCATCAAATAGCTATTATACTGCCCATAAAGTAACTTTTACACACACACACACACACACACACACACACACACACACACACACACATATATATATATATATATATATATATATATATATATATATATGTAGGAGTTCGTGGTATAATAGTCTTAGAAAATTGACATGGTGGCCCGGGTTTTAATCTTGGACGATGCTGTTTGCATTTCACGTCGCACTAATACTCTTGGGAAAGATATGAATCAACGATTCTCCCTTCAGCTATGGGTAAATAGTAGAACAGGCTGGGCTATTTAACCTTGTTATGGCAACCAGTTTAGGAGAAGGAAAACTCCGAACTCAAACTTGTTAAATTCCACTAAAGATTGACCATGTGCCGCACCCTGCTCGTGTTGATGGGTCGATATCTATCTATCTATCTATGGAGGTGCCCGTGGTGTAATGGTTATCGTCACAGGATATGGACACGGCGATCCGAGTTCAATTCCTGGACAAGACTGATTGCATTTCACATAGCACTAATACCCTTGGGAAAGGTATGAATCCAATTATTCTCCCTCCAGCTATGGGTAAATAGTAGGGCGGACTAGGTTCTTCAGCCTTGGTGAGGCAACTTGTCTAGGAGAAGGAAAACTCTGAATTCAAACCTGCTAAACTCCGCTTAAAAAATTGACCTTGTATCATATCCTGTCATATCTTGGGTAAATAGGATCTATCTATCTATCTATCTATCTATCTATCTATCTATCTATCTATCTACAACTTAACTGGAATGCATAATCATAACTCACAGATCTATTAATTATTGCATACCATTCAATACAATTAAACTGTTAAAACATCTGGACAAAGTTGGAATAAACTCGTAATGACCAGCATTTAATCAAGTTATTTGCTTGATCCTGATCTATGACATTGCAAAATTTAAGCTTTGCTTATAGAATCAAATAGAGCAGCAAAGAAGCAGAAAATAATTTTCCCATTAAGAATAGTGCTTCGTGAAATTCTTGAAAAATAAGAATAATGTTTTTTTGTTCTCAAGATTTAAAATTAATCAATTTATTATTGCTTTATATAAATATATGAATTACTTGTCGATCCCCCCCCAAAAAAAAATTGCAAAGATATGTAGTCTAATTCACACGAATTTCCTTTTAAATTCACTAAGCATTTCACTAAGATGTTTTCGAACAAGAGATAATTTTGTAAATGACTGATTAAGTTATTTGTACTGTGATTTGATGGCATGAGTAATGACCAAATCGGAAAACATGAAAAAGCAAAAACAAAAATAAACTTACCGATAACAAGTAAAGAAGAAATTAAAGTTGTAACGGAAATGTATAACAGAACACCCACGTGACTGAAATGAGATTTGAAGATGTCGATATGAGCTTCTGATCGCTGGTTTGATGACTGCGATTCGGAAACGGTAACTTTGGAAAAGGATTTTGAAGACAATGTAAAATTTTGAGTTTCTATTGAAGTTGATGACATAATTAATTTGCTGGAAGTTTGACTTTTGAACGTTGTTTCTTCTTTCTGTTTTGTTGGCTCGATAGTAAAATTAGGCATGACGTGATTTAATGGACTTGTTGCAGATAAACAAAAAAACATTGATGCAAATAACCATGCTGATATGAAAATTCGATCGTTAAGATGAAGATTCATGATCGAATCGAAAGTTGAAATTTGGACGAACTGACCTGAAAAGAGTAAACATAAATTAAGTTAGGTACAAACAAAATGTGGCTCTTTTTTTCTCGTTAAAACAAATAATTAATAGTATTATGTAAGGTTTCAATTTTATTTGAAATATAATAAACATCATAATTATCAGTATTAAAAGCAAAATAACATTTTATATCTAATTAATTTTTGATACATTTTAAAGAATTGAATTGACAAGTCCATAAATTTACTCTACTAGAAGCCTATTGGCTTACCTAGTAGAGTGTTCGCCAATGGTATGGGAGACCGGGGTTCAATCTCAGATCGAATCACACAAAAACCTCAAAAAATGGTACTTGATGCAGTCTTGCTTAACACTCAATATTATAAAGTAGGGATCAAGGTTAAAGTGGAGCAATCCAGGGAATGGAGTAGCACCCTCTCCTACACCTTTGTGTAGTAGTTATTGAAAAAGGAACCTTCGGGTCACCCTCGACTAAAGTTGCCAGCTTTCCTTTTTTTATTTTAGAGGTCACGTAAATGAAAAAATATTGTTGAAAGTTTTAAATACTTTAAAAAGTTTTTTGAATGAAATCAGTAACTAGAAACCGATTTTAAAAAAATATTACTTACACGTTGATAACTATATAACTTACTATAGTATTAAAATCCAAGTAGAAGGTAAAAATAAATGACAAGAGACTTTCTGCATCACTTTACAATCCATCTATTAATGTGCGCTTTCATTTCATGCTTAAAGATTTTAGTACTGAAGGCTAACAACAACCCCAGCCCACAAGCACAACTCAATTTTTTTTAAATATATAAAATCGTATCAGAAACAGTTTATTTTTTGTATTTAATCTTAAAAACGGAGATAAGTCCGTTATATAAAAAATTACAAGTTATCCTCGAGACAACTGTGTACCTAGATATAGAGAGGCCCGAGGGTAAAGGAGCGAGACGAGGAGAAGCGACTAGGATCTCCACGAAGTGAGATGTGGCTAAAAACAGACTAGTAACAGAAAAGGGTGTTAGCAGACCACCCAACTCAACAAACAGAACCCAGAAAGCAATTTTGAGCCCAACGAAACCAAATGTCCACCACCCTCTTAAAACAGTCTTAAACAAAATCAGAAAATATACAGAAAGACAACTGGACATTCACCAATCACAGATAAGTGTGTAATAATTTTAACTTTGTTCTCTTAAAGACTATTGACCGCTAAAGGAATATGTTTGAGCAACTCTTTCGCACTTCTTATATAAACGTATTTAAACGTCTTACCGCGTTGCTTCTTTCTTATGACCCATATGGAGGTGTCATTAAATTTCCCATATTTTGCTAAAACATCCGTCCCGTTTTATGCATGATCTTACTTTTTAAATTAAGAAGGCAATTTCTCGAATATTAGATGGTTCATCAATTTTTTTCCTGCACTGGGTTCTTCAAAATAATCAAGGTCGTATGATCCTTTTAGTTCTGCAAGGCCAGCTCTAATTTCGGCTAAAAATTGACTTGAAGTATTTAGGACCGTATTGGGGTTTATATTTATTCACCCCGCTAAACTTGACACATTCTAACTTAGGTAACATTAATAATGTTTGTTCCTTTGATAGATTACGTCTGCTGTTACTGGAGGATCCATTTTCGTTTGTGAAAAGGGTTTGACTCAGTACTGATAATCTTTTTGTAATTCCTTGACGATACTTAATGCCTTCATACTTCTGTTGGTCAAAACCACATTCTTCCGTATTTAGTGAGGCCTTTATGCAAATTTCCCTTATCTTCCCATTAATTTCTTCAATCCTTGAAAAAAGTTCTTTTATTAATTCTTTTTCTTTAGAAAGGTAATTGGCATTTAAATCATCGTTCTCCTCCACCATTTTGATCTCCTTTATAATATCCTTTTCGATCGATTCTGGAGTTTGACTCATTAAGGGATTTGGCCATGTTGAATATATATTTTAATAGAACACGTGGTTTTACTTTTAATATTCAATTTGACAAGAGAGAATCTTTTTTTTCTTTTTCAAACTTGCTGAAGAGGATAATTTTACCCAGTAAGGTTATTTTCTTTCTTTTGAACAGAAGACGTGGTTTTTCTTCCAAAATTTAAATTTGACATGAGAGATTTTTTTTTTCTTTTTCAAACTTGAAGACGTGGAGAACTTTCCAATATATGATTTTAAAACCGGTAATGTTTTTTTTAAAAATAAAATACGTGGTTGTACTTTTAATATTCAATTTGATGAGAGAATAATTTAAAAAGTAAGATCATGCATAAAACGGGACGGATGTTTTAGCAAAATATGGGAAATTTAATGACACCTCCATATGGGTCATAAGAAAGAAGAGGCAACGCGGTAAGACGTTTAAATACGTTTATATAAGAAGTGCGAAAGAGTTGCTCAAACATATTCCTTTAGCGGTCAATAGTCTTTAAGAGAACAAAGTTAAAATTATTACACACTTATCTGTGATTGGTGAATGTCCAGTTGTCTTTCTGTATATTTTCTGATTTTGTTTAAGACTGTTTTAAGAGGGTGGTGGACATTTGGTTTCGTTGGGCTCAAAATTGCTTTCTGGGTTCTGTTTGTTGAGTTGTGTAGTCTACTTGTTGCGGAGCCGATAACCACGTCGACCCCGCCAATTTTTTCAAGTTAAAGCGTGCGAGTAATGACAGCCAAAGACAATGAAGGAAACAAAGACGAGGTAACAGATATAACAAAGATGACAATTTATTGTCGTGTTTACAAGCGAGTGTGTAAAGTTCGTGGAAGTAGTGTTTGTGTCTTCAGGTAGATGGATGATGTCGGTAGCTGGTATGGTCGAGTCGAAGAGAAGCGATTAGATGATCGTTGCTGGTAGCCGATGTGGGTTGAGTTATAGGATGCAGCTGGATGATCGTTGCGGGAAGCTGAGGTCGGTTGAGTTGTTGAATGCAGCTGGACGATCGTGACGGGAAGCTGAGGTCGGTCGAGTCGGAGAATTCAACTGGACGATCGTTGCGAGTAGCTGAGGTCGGTTGTGGTTGGTAAATCAATGTCCTGGTTTTGACAGTACGTTGGGTTAACCGGGGATGTGTTCATCTGGTTGCTAGCCCGTACAGCGAGTCGTACGAGGGCTAGTTGTTGCAATGCTAGGGCAGTCCGTACAGCGCGTCGTACGTGGACTGGGTGTTGCATTGCTGGAGCGTCGTGGTCGAAGTGGGTGTTAGCAGTTTGTTCGCGTAGAGTTGGCCGAGCTGGCAACTAAGACTGAGCCGTGTCTTAGTACTACAGACCAAGTGAACGGACGGGGACACCGTGGCTAAGGTTTGCCAGGCCTTAACACATACGAGGTCGTGCGAGCGAATCGGGGAAGCTAGGGCTTTGTCGTGCCCCTAGCTGTGCGGACGTATCAGAGACCGTAGTTATAGCTTTGCCGTGTCAAAGGTGTGCGGAAAGCATCGGAGACGGTAGCTATGGCTTCGCCGTGCCAAAGCTGTGCGGACGAATCGAAGACAGTAGCTATGGCTGTGCCGCGCCAAGGCTGTGCAGACGTATCGGGATGGTAGTTATGGCTGTGCCGCGCCAAAGCTGTGCGGGCGTATCGGGACGGTAGCTATGGATGTATCGCGCCAAAGCTGTGCGGACGTATCGGGACGGCAGCTAAGGCTTTGCGATGTCAAAGCTCAGCACTGTCGAGCGAACAGGCTAGGAGGCTGCGGCTAAGATTGGCGTTATCTTAGCGCTGCACAGATACTGAAGTGGTAGCTAAAGGCTAACTCTTGCCTTTAGCGCTGCGCTGCCAAACGGACGAGGGGAAATCGACCGAATGGCTATGACCGGGTGGTCTTAAAGTCCTCTGCGTGATTGCATCCGGGTCGTCTACTTCGACTGGTCGGTAAAGACAGTCAGAGATGCTCCAACCCGCAGAAGGTGGCCTCTCATGGTCCTTAAAAGGACCTTTTGTGTATATCAATGTGATGGGAAGGCGAATGCAACCACTAGATGTAGGATTCAGCCTTTCGGAGCCTGCTTTGAGAGCGGCTCCTGAGACCTCCCAATTTTTCCGCCACAGAAGCCTTTTTTATATAAAAGGAACGCAACGCCACTCTGCCGAGTTGTGCAAATATAAAGTTCTTCTATAAAAATGGACGTAAAGATAAATTACTTCTTTAGCCTGATATATGGTAGCGAAGATAATTAATTCCATTTTATAGTATTGTTTCAGGCAGAAGTGTTCTGTAATTATTGTTAATATTAATTTATCCCCATTTTTAGCTGTAACGGGAGGTCAAGGTCGTAAAAAGGGCTTCGTCATTTCCGATCGTACCCGGATGTAATTTTTCTAGGGCGAGCGAGTAATCCTATCTGTTTATGTTTGTGAGCAGGTCTCGGCACATATTTTGTTTCTAATATCTTGCATATGTGACACTATGTGGGTGGCCCGCCAAGCAAACGATCCCTTTTGTCTGTTTTGGCGCGAAACCAAACAAAGGCCTCAGCTCGAGATCTTCGACGAGACCGGAAGTGGGCAAGGGAACGCGAGAGAGGAGTTGGAAAAGGAACCCAGAGAAGGCAGTTGGCGAAGGGTGACGCAGAGGGGCAGTCGACAACGGACAGTAGAAGAGACCAGTGGGCGTGAGATAGAGTCCAGGGGCAGTGAGGAAGACAGACAAGATGAGTTCGCAGTCCTGAGTTGACAACGGTTAGCAGTGAGGAAGACGGTCAAAGATGAGTTGGCATTCCTAGTAGCTTGTAGAAGTTTTGCGAAAACTACACGTCAGTAATAGTCTACAGATGCACAGAGAATGCAGTGTTACAGAACTCCCCCTTCTTGCACTTTGAGTTGACCCAAGCCCGTATTGATCGTTTGTTCATTGTTCTTTTTCTCCCACTCCCTCGGTTGTATTTCTTGTGGCCATAAAGAAATGTGTGATACCCCTATCGAAACCACTAGATGAATCACCGGCCAAGACAGAATTGTTTCAAAGAAGTTGATAAGTACGGGGGCCGCGAAGGGGTATTGTCACACATATTTGAATTCTCATAATCTTCACTAAGAAACTTTGAGTACAGTATTGTTGTTATCAGTCATTGTATTATTTGAAGTAAAGCATTCTGTCGTTCAAAAAGAAAAAAAATCATTAAAGAAATGCACAAAAGATCAAAATAAGCAGACTAGCAATCAAGCCGGTCATACGTATCATGGACGACAATCAACAATGTCGTCCAATCGTTCCTTTTGTGCGTTTGTTTTTTTCAGGCAGAGCTGTGAGCTGTATTTCTTTGTACAGAATATAAAGTAAGTAACCGGAGGAAAAACAGATTGATCACAAATTATTACAGCCAGGTGATGAAGAAGCCCTTCGTTGTTTTAATTCGTGGAAGATCGTAAACGAGGCCGACAAATAGAATTCAGCCATAGTATGGGAAAAGTTCCTGGAACAATTAGAGTCACAAACTTCAGAATTGCTCGTTTTTGCTTACAGAAATATGCTCAGGAGGTTTCTGAGAATATTGATGACTTTCTAGCAAGGTACCATTCACTGTCAGAAAAAATGTAAATTTCGAGATGAAAAAGAAACGAAGGAGCGACTAATCGTATGGTAAATCGTTGGAACAAAACATCTTGAGCTACAAAAACAGCTTCTCTCAAAAGACCAGACATTGTCTGTACAGTAAGCACTAAACTTACACAGAGTACACGAAGCTTCAATCTGCAACATGGACCAGCTAGCAGATATGCAGGACCATAAAGGAAAAACTATTGACGCTCTCGAAGGCACCCCAAGTGATACCAAATGCAGACGATGTGGATGGAAATACTCCTGCACCAAAAGAAAGATGGCCAGCATGAGGTACAGAATATTCAGCATGCGGCCGAAAGAACCGCTGAGCTAAAGCGTATATGAATAAAACGAAAGGGAACGGGGAGAATGTGTAACACAGATCACACACGACGCTATGGCACCCTGTATCGAGAAGATATCGAGGGCTACGATCAGAAGCCAACTGGGCTCATAGCAACCGTATAGATGTGCTAAATGAACAAGTGATGAACTAGATGAACAATTTGATCAAATGTCTTTTCACTCAGTTGAACAACAAAGTAGAGGAGAGACTCGAACTTAAGCTTTTACTAGTTTAGCACCTCTCAACAGATCAGGGATCCACGAGCTAAAGGCAAAAGTTAATACTAGAGCAGAAGGAAATACACTCTCCTTGGATATTTTTTAGAAAATAGTCAACTCAGATGAAGTACCACTTCATGACTCCGCATGTCGGGAAACAGCTATACTTACTGTCTGCAATGGCACAATCATTTCCCAACGTGCGTCTCTGAACATACAATGTGCATACCACCATGGTTGTAGATATATCAAATTCTATGTGGTTATTTTGGAAAGCCTAGCCGTATTGAGACTGTCTTCCCTCAGAGAGCTGAAACTAATAACTGTACATTGTACCATTTAACAAATAAAATGCCCAATTAACTTAACAAGATACTTCATAGAAATGTATCTTGATTGTTTTGATAAAGTTAGCAAATTTTCTTGAGAATACCACATTAAAAACAAACAGTAACCCAGTTATCCATGTGCTCAGGAAATGTCCCACCCACCTTAAGGATGAAAAAAATCAAAGTAGGACAAGAGGGTATGGTGATGCAAGGAATTATTTGAAAGATAGATGAGCCAACTGACTGTATCAACAGCATTGTGTTTGTGCGCAAAAGCAGAGGAAAATTCTATATATGCCTTGACCCAAAGGACTTGAATAAAACTATCAAGCAACTATAAGACCCTTACATCAGAGGAGTTCTTCCACAAACTAGAAAATGCTAAATACTTTACAAAAATGGATGCCAAGAATGGCTACTGGTCTGTCAGCCACTGACTACATTCAATTCCCCTTTTTGCCAATATTGCTTTCAGAGAATGCTATTTGGCCTAGTAATGTTTCAAGATATCTTCCAAAAAAAAATGGACATGATCTGGGGACAGTGTTCTGAAACCATCAGACTAAAAGATGATGTAGTAGTTTATGGACAAACCAAGAACGGGCATGATCAATACCTCCACAACCTCAGGAATGTTGTCAAATGCAAAGGTATATGTATCAACAGTGCTATGTGTGCTGTGGACCCCAGAAGGAAACATCTTTGGAGCTGTCTCTAGTGAAAATGGGCTTCACCTAGATCTCCATAAGGTGGATGAGATAAAGTTGCTCTTCAGTCCTAAGAATGTAGCAAAGTTTCAGAGAGTGCTGGGAATCATCATATGTATGGCACCATTTATCTCTCATCTATCTGACCTGAGAGCATTCCTGACAGAATTGTGAAAGAAAGATTCAGAGTACAAATTGAAAAGAAGCTATCAAATTCCTTACAGCAAATAGATTGTATGATCAGTACAAAAATGTTGCTTGCTCACTTTGAAATCAGAGATTTTAAGTAGACGATCAAAGGCCTTGGAACTGTACTCATACAAGAAGCCAAACCCAAAGTGTTTGCATCCAAATCCCTTATAGAAACAGCAGCACTATACCAACATTGAGAAAGAGCTATTAACTGTGGTTTTTGAATGTGCAAAATTCCAAACATGCATACATGGCCTCTCATTTATCAATAAGAGTGATCATACGCCCCTGGAGATCATATTCCCCCGCCCCAAATCTTGCAGCACCTCTCCTCCTTCAACAAATACTTCTATGCCCGAAAGAGTATGACATGGTCATCATGCATTGACCAGAGAATGACATAACTCTCGCAGATGGACTATTAACAGCTCCCAAATAAGAGAATAAAGAAAACCATAGGTCTGAGCATAAAAGTCAATTTGATGCAATTCTCAACAGAAAAAGTGATACGAGGATCATTAAATAAGTTTCCAGACTTTTTTTGTATGGGCACTTTTATTGATAGTACACATATAAAACTCTTGTCCCCTTCGAAGTAATCTCCTCCGGCTGCAATGCACTTGTTGTATCGTTCCAACAACCTCTGGAAGGCCCCATGAAAGTTCTCTTGTGTGAGCGTGTCTGTGACCTTCATCACAGCCTCTTTCATCTCCTCAATTGTCTTATAACGACAGCCTCTGAGCTTAGGGAATAACCAAAAGTCACAGGGAACAAGGTCTGGACTATAGGGAGGCTGAGGAACTGTCTTGATGTCCATCTTGGTTAAATAGTCTGTGACAAGGATGGAGTTGTGGACTGGTGCATTGTCCTGGTGGAAATGCCACTGACCCGATTTGAAGAGTGCTGGCCTCTTCCGATGGAATCTCTTCCTGAACCCCCTTAAAACCTCAACATAGTAACCCTAACCCTAACCCTTTGGTCAATCAACTCTGGTGTATTGACTTCCTTACTCCTCCCACACCTCTCATCATCCCTCACAGACTCCCTGCCTTCCTTGAATCTCTTATGCCACTCAAAAACTGATGCTCGATTCATGCAAGATGGTCCAAAAGCAGTCTGAAGCATTCCATAAGTTTCTGTTGCATTTTTCCAAGTTTAAAACAGAATTTCATTGCATATCGTTCTTCTAAAGTGCCAGATTGGATTTTTGAAATTCACCAGCTGTGACAATCAGGCTTTAGTAGGGTGTATTCCAATTGCTGCTGTAGGTGTTAATTTGAACCTGAAATCATAAAAATTGGTCAGTCATCTCATAAGATGTATAGCAATAACATAGTGAATTTTCAAGAGTCTACGACAATTCTAAATGCCTGTACAAAAAAGTCTGGAAACTTATTGAATGCATCACGTATGTCAAGCAACAAGCACTGAACCAATATAATGTTGATTGAAAGACATTATCCTTTGTGGATGGTCCAATTGAAGATAAGAAGTTAACCTAAATTTGTAGTCCTACTAGTCCTTCCATGATGAAACTCGCAGATGGAAATGGAATTCTCCTGAAGGGTGATCGGATAATAATTCCCCAACTTCTGCAGCTGGAAATAATACAAAAATACTCTATAGTCTTCAAGGGGGGGGGACAAATGTGCCTGAAGAGCCCTAATGCCGACCAAATCAAGCATTTTTTGTGCTAGCCGCACGTCTCGATTTGTGCAAATTAAAATGACCTTGTGTCAAACTACCTGGTTGGAGTTTCGATAAATACTTCAGTGAGCAGTGGCCTCTTTCAGGCTTCTTGCTTCCGCCGAACACAATATGCCATTCTCACGAGTGCGCCCCAGATGGGTGGTATTGAGCATTTTGTCTGACTTGCCTGGTCCTAGGGGTCCATCCTTCTAGGCAATACCTGCTTTGCAGCTGGGCTGAGTTCATTGCTCGGTTCTTGGGGCGCCCTAATAGAAGGCCGCGACGGGATCAAGCAGTTTTTGTGACAGCCGCACATGAGTCTCGATTCGTGAATGGCTCCCCTTATTAAAATGGGATTGTGTCAAATCCTATCTGATGGGAGGTTAGATAGTAATTTACTAAGCTTTTTTGCTTATATGTAGTACAAGGCCAATGAATGGAGCACCCATTGAGAATCGAACTCACTCGTGAAGAGTTGCTAGTCTAACTTGCAAACCATTACACCACCAGAGGGGCCCTGGTGGGAGGTTGGACAAATACTTCTGTTAGCAGCGGGCCTTTGGCCCGAGGCGAAGGGGATAATTTGAGTTATTTTCACTGGCACCAGCACACAGCAATTAGACGCCTCTTCCCAGTTATTAGCAACAGACGTCAAGGTCATGCCTTTCATCAACAGTTGTCCAACGTTTCCCACATTTACAGTTATTTTTAGGTTCATAAGTTTTACTTCTATTCATCAGTCCTTTATAGGATTTGGCAGGTCTTATCTCACCAACACCACAAGGACATTGACGCAGCAGCCAGTCAGGTGTAATAGAAAGTCTGTGCAAAGTATCAGTATACGAGCAGATGACACTTCTCAGTCTACCGTCGACTCTTCTTGGCCAATAGCGATCAAACCGCCGGTTAACTGCTTAATCAATAACCGGGACATCGATCATTTTGCTTCTGTAAACCGACTCTTTCGACTCCGACAAATACCTGACGACACAGCAACACCTAAAACCTGTCCCAGGACATTAAAACTTGTTCTAGATCCTCGAGACGCGCTGTCGGCAAGAAGTATTAGACAGCCGAGTCTCCACTTTTGACACTGCATGGACATTAGAAGAAAGCATGGCCTCTGTAATAGTTAGAAATAAGTTATCTCCCTTGTACTAGAACTCTTCTGTAAGAGTCCAAGAAACAAAAATAATTCCCTACAAAACCATTCTCTCTTATATCTGACGGTCCGTACACACGTATACAATATCGGTCTCAACAAAGTCATGAACCGAACAGCATCTTCTTTGTCCTTATATTCACACTATATAATTACTCTACATCAATTTCTCATTTATTTTTTTGCCAGATAAAAACTTGTCATTTCAAACTTACCATCTCATCCTTCATAATCCTTGCCAAGTTAGTGTCAATATCACTCGTTTTCCTAAATGTTTGCTGCGTCGATGTATTCACCGTCACTGCAACATACTCATTTGTACATAGACTTTGGGAGTTCTCTATTAAAGAAGTAGTCAATATAGCCAACAAATATTTGTAGAACAGGGAGTATCTGAAAGGATTTATCAGTGATAATGTGCCCCACAAGAGCTCCAGTCTGTCTTAAGAGTTTGCAAAAAGTGGAAGTTTGAATTTCATATCTTATCTCTAAGGTACCAATAATCAAATAGAATGGCTGAGGGGTGAACACAATCTGTAAAGTCTGCCACAAAGAAAGCTGACTCGTGCAATATCAACATGGTCTTGCCATGCCTTAGAGCTACACCAGTAAATGATTTCGTTCCCTTATTGTAGCTGCCCTGGCTACTCAAATATAAAATCCTCCGTGAAAGTAAAACACTGAATCACCAGTGACGTCAGCTAACGAAACGTAACCTCTACGTTTACGGGTGAATTTCTGTTGTCAACACACGAACTATTTTTCGAAATAGATTAATTCTATCGGCCGTTTCTTAACCATAGGATAAAATACATCGTATTTAAAAGCTCTTTTTCGAAGTACAAATTAGATATCCCATTATTACTTATATTTAAAAGAGGAACCTCCTGTACGCGATAACACTGAATTCCCTTCACTCAAACCATAAAATAAGCAGCCTGTTCTATATAAACACAGCAGTCAGTGACCAAAATAAGGCGTTGCCTGGCAGATACATGCATCGGCATGTAACAGACACCTATGCCAACAAGCAGCAAGCACCTGCGTTTTCCAGACCAGATTATGCAACAGACCAGATCATGCAACAGTACTTCAAAGCCAAATCTGCTCGGACTAGCATCAGAACTTCGAGACTGCATCGACATGCCCCCGGTTAACCAAGGACTGAATTAACAGAGACATCGATCATCCAGCCTCTGCAACCGATGCGTCCACATCTTCAACTGTCTCGAGCTACGTCTATGACCTGGTCATACAGCTACACCTACGATCTGGACTATCCTCGAGATCATCTTGATCTTCTAGACGTGCTCTCGCCAAGAACTTATAGATAGCCGAGTCAAGACATTCCACAGCATCAACTTTCAATTCCGCAGAGACTACACAGACATTATCCTGCAACTGCCATTCCACACCCATGCACACCTATCTAGTACGATTCGTTCAATAAAAATCTGACATTTAAGCTCACCCACTTGTCCTTGTCTAGTCGTCTGTCAATCACACTTCATATACATATATATTTACAGCATCGACGCATTTATCAACCTCGCAACACTCTCACTAGATGATACTTATGTACTATCGAAAACCTATCAGAACATATCAATTCAAATGCACAAACCATTATGTTGAGAGTAGAAATAACTGTCTATACTAAAGGCAATCGACACTTGAATTATGTCACGACCAAAACACTTGGGAGCTTTCCATATGGGACCACCTATCCGTGTACAAAACCAGGACACTGGTAAATGAACCCCTATGATTGTAAAACGGACATGTATGAAACCAAGATCCTATATAGTACAGATTTTCATGGGACAGGTCATCTGTCATAACCGACAACACTTAAAGAAAGACCATTCCTAGACCAGAAACAACACTATAGTTAGTAAACTGAGGATCCTTCCCAGCTCCCCACCAGAGGTAATTTCCCACAAGATCGTCCCGGAAGCCAATCACCAGTTACTCAGAGACCAGACACTCTGACCACAAGGTCAGGCCAAGTCATCAGACCTCCTACCAAATACAACTTATTGCTAGACATTACGCAAAACTCAAGACGAAAATAGAGATGTAATGGTTTGGAATAGTAGAACTTTTCTCCTTTAAGAAGGACCTTTCCTTTTCCAAATAAAGTGGCCAGTTCAAACATAGCTGACTATCATCATGCTTTTGTCTTCCCGTTCTCTCAATATGTTTCTTGAAAATCGGTTTTCTTCAAAAACAACACGGTTTGTAAATTCAGTACAAGAAAAACAAGCGAAATTTTGTAGACACAGCTACAAATGAATTATGAACACCTACAAAAAAAGGAAACTTTCTGTTCGACCTAAATATATTCTTTTTCAATGTTCAAACTGTTATATTACTTTCTGTGGTTATAAAACTATAAGAATCTCTTCTACTAGTAAATTGTTCCTCTTAAAATCTGTAAAAACTTTAAAAAGCCTTTATTTCTGTTTTCCTTTTCCTACAGTGCATCCTAAACTGCTATCTTCCGCTGCTAATATTTCCCTGGCAATATAGACGTGGGGCGTATCTAATTACACAAGACGTGCCCTTGTAGCGGAAAGTTTTAAAATAAACAAGCTCTCAAAAATGTGGATAAAAAGAAATCTTTTACAACCATTACATTTTCTGAAGAAAGAAAATCTCTAAAAACTTAAGTATGCCCATGGGGTATTATGGCTATTTAGAAAAGATTTTAAAAGACAAGCTATTTTTAAGCAGATATTAAAATATTATGTTCTTAATAAAATCATACCAAGAGCATTCATAATTCAACTATTTTATGGGGATTTTTATAAGCCCCGAAAAGCCCGGTTTATTCCTACGCTTTGTAAAAGAATAAACCGTACTTCAACAGCAGTAGAGATTTGGGTGACAGCTTTTGAAGAAAGGAAGACGAACGACTTTTGATGCAACAAAATTTATATACAACAACAACAACAACAAACAGGGTTTTACACCAAATGGAACAAACAATGAATATGTAAAAGTTCACAAAAGAGTTCAAGGTTCCGATAGATGGTAGGGTTTTGTAAGGTTTAGTTGTAAGGTTGTTATCAGATAAAGTTATAAGGTAAAGGTGTAAGATAAAGTATGGTTAGGTTTGTTATGTGAAGGTTGTAAGGTTTTGTGAAGATTTGGTAGGTTTGGTGAAGGTTTGCAGATAAAATGCCTGCTGGAACCTAACTGTGTGTCCGGTTCCTTTTAACTCAGCACGTGCGTTCGTCGCTCTTGGGTCCTGGCTGGTGGAAGGTACCAACCACGTATGCCGTCAAGGGTTGCTACGAATGGACCTCCTGCTAACAGCGGTGGGAGTGGAAAGTAGAGAGTGAATCTCCAGTGAAGCTCCTTTTTATAATGGACGCCACGTTACCCCAAGGGGCTGCTGCTGTTCGGTGAAACAGGATCACCAGTTCCTTAACAAAATTTCTACTATTTAAATTTTAGGGGATATTTACTGCGTAAATATTTGACACATTTTTTCGGTCACTTAACACATAAACCAATTCTGAAAACGATTTTTGTGGCCAATAAAAGATGTTCGATTTTTTAAAAAGTTTGAACGATTGGTATTTTTCGTTTTTTCTAGCTGGTTGTAAAAATGTCTCCGTATTTGGAGGTTTGCAGATCGAGTCTGATTATGGTTGAGTATAGTTATTAGTGCTTTTTACCAATAGCAAACTATGAGGAAGATGAATTTTTCTATCTTCTTTAGAAAACATTATTTTCGTAGGAGGTAGCATTTGGGTTGACTGTACAACAGGTAGAGATCTGATTGTTTCTTCCTCTTCCTAGAGGAAGGAGAGGAATTATTGTATTTACCTGACCACACCCTTAAAAATGCCATTTTCCGGCAGTCTTTCTATTCGCTTATTATTAATGACAACCCCTACACCAACCTACCACACACACATACATATATATATATATATATATATATATATATATATAGTACCGTGCAAAAGTTTTGGAACTTTAAATGAATACAAATTTCTAATAATTGCTAGGTTATAAGTGGATTTTCGAATAGCATTTTGTATGTGAAACATTTTGGTACTATCAAGGCTACTACTGGGATTTTCCCAACTTTATATGGTAACAATATTGCGACTTCGGCAAGAAGAAAGAAACACAACACAATTTAGAATGTTATAAAAAAAAACATATATTTACATAGAAAGAGAGGAAATAAAATATTGTCCTTGCAAACAGTTGGTTTGCGGGAAACTTATCCGTAAAAGGCGTCCTTTTAACAGTTGTATTTCCTGTGTCCTTTTGGTTGGGTTGAATAAAATAGAGCCTTGTTTCTTGTGCGATTCCGTAAATAATTTCAATACTACCGTCAGTTTTAACTTTCTTGAACCATCATTTTTTTTTAGATCTCCTCCAAAGGAGCAGATTCTCACTCGTAGACTTCACTGTTTTCTTGTAACGTGTATTGTATTTTTTCCAGTAGGTCTTCTTACAAATTCTCGCTTATTATAAAGCAGCTCCATTCTAGTTTTAATGCTGAATTGGATCTTATTCCAAGCATCTGCATCCTATAATTCATAATTCTTTAATCAACCTAATCTTCAAATGCTTTTTGTTTAATGCTGATTTCTTAGCTGAAGTATGTTTCATATTCTTTAAACCCGATCAGCACAGATTAGTAACGACAACAATGCAACATTAAGCCTGTAAGGAAGACATCTTTATTTTCAAACACCTTCCAGTGGGCCAATCGGAACACCGCACAGGAAACGGTGAACATTCAACTTAGTTCCCAATGCAACAAAATATACCCTTTCAGTCTTCTTGAAGGAGGCATTTAGCGTTATCTGCTGACACCATATTGGACAATATGCTATCATCTATCACTTGTTTTCAGTTTTCTATTATTGAGCTTTTGCTCTTGATTAGTTTCTCAACCAATTTTTGCAACTTTCGAGAGTAACAAAACCTTTGTTAATCTGAAACATTTCCCGCGGCTTGAAACTTCGTGAGGATTTCTACAATAACGCTTCGTGTTTCTAAGCTATTTCTTGTTGGCGTTATTATTGGCCATCTTTCTTATCTTTGTCCTGGTTTCTTTAGAAATATTCACCATGATTTCTAGCAATGAAAGAATGAAAAATTTTGACTATGAACGAAAATAACTGCTATTTGTACATTAACGATGGAACTGAAAGAGAAAACAAAAAAAAAATGTCAGGTAGCCGAAAACTTTTGCCCCGCCATTCTTTTGGGGGGGATCTTCTCGCATCTTCCTCTCTTATTTAGAATTCCTGCTATAAAATCAGATGATTGGTTATGGAAATGATTCCAAAAAGGACTAGGTTTTACCAGTCAAAAACGTGATTCGAAATATCTTATAAGCTGGCATTTATTAGAAATTTATTATACCTTAAAGTGGCCGAAGATTTTTGCCTAATACAAAATTGTAAAAATGTTACTGCTAATAATAATAATAATAATAATCGTTTTTTTTTCTCTGCTAGATTACTTTACGGACATTTTGTTATCTGGTTCAACTCGTTGATTTCAAACTTTGATGTGGACAGAATAATCAGCATTTGTTTCATTCGATTAAAATGAAATTATTTATCAAGCATTTCTAAATGCCCAAATTAACGATACATCTTTATGGTTGAATAACTGAAAATACTTAACTCCACAGAAAAGTTGAAATTCAAACGAATTGTTTTCCTTGAGTCGTTTATTGTGGAAAAACTCGTACCTATAGGAAAATCTCTTTTATTGAGCAGATACTGATGTAAATGATGAAAGCTAAACAAATAACAAATTCAAAATAGCGTAAACGGTTATCAGTACAGAAAATGGTATTGACAGACGGAGTTCGAATTGTAGCTGAATCGACTAACCTATATTGAAAAAAATCAAAGCACTATGAAATGATTTTTTTTAACGTCTGAGATGAAACCTTCCACCTAAATGTGTTGACTTAGTGATTAAAATATTTATATGAAATTTTTAAGTCTTTTTAAACGAGTGCGCGTATTTTGGGGCCAATTTGACATTGAAGTGGGGGTCTAAAGTCGAATTAGTAGTTCATATTTGGGACTAATTTACTGAATCAGAAAAATAGCTTTGAGGATTTTTGCGATGAATAGCAATCAATCTTTATTCTTTTCAAAAAACTTTGGCAAATTAATTTATCATAATTTTATGAAAGCTTGATCAACAGTTTAAAATTATGGACAACATATTTAGCATATAATTTGTTGTGGATGGAGTTAAGATGAAATTTGAAAAATGTAACATTCATGTAATTGAAGAAAGAAAAAACTAAATTAAAGTCTGAGTTTAAGGATCTTTCTTCGCATTGATCAGTTGAGCATAAAATCGGTGATATACAATGTGTATAAATGCTGGCATTTTATTCAAAACACTATCACACAACCATGGGTCTCTTGTATTTACATGAGTAACAATATTAATGGTGTCGTGATTTAGCTGCTTGCATGTTGTTGTTTTTTTTTTTTCATGCTAATGGTAATGTAAGATCAAAAGTCCCATTTTCGATTCATTGTGTTTTAAACAAAAATAAACAATTTTAACGTGTACAGTCCTTGTCACTAATTTTATAGTTGTTGGTTTCTTTCAATAATTGAATTTTACATAAGAACTGCTTAATATGTGACGACCACATATCAGAGTAAGAAACTTGCCAATTTCTCTTCGCGATTGTTTCAAAATGATTTTTATTCTAAAGAGAAAAATCAATCTGGATTTCAGCAATGTAAAAGGTTTTATCCTTTAGAATATTCAGATTATTGTCTTCATCTCTGTTGTTATACTCTCAACATTTCGGTCGATATTTCCTTCAGCCTTCTTCCGGTGTTTCATGTCGAACTTAGAAGCCGACACAGAACCTCAAACTCAACCCATTATTTAATCCACGGGAGTAGATTGTTGCGATATAAGCTAAGGCAAAAAAAATCGTACATGATAGTAGTGAGTAATATCTGATTGGATGATGGAGACATTAGGTTTATAAGTCCCCCAAAATTCACTCTGAATTGTCCAGCAGGACACATAGTGCAGTGGTAATTTACTAAGCTTTTTTTTTGCTTAGATGTAGCACAAGGCCGCATGAATTGGGCACCTAATGAGAATCGAACTCACTTGTGTAGGTTTGCTAGTCAACCTTGCTAACCATTACACCACCTGAGGTGCCCTGGACACATAGTGCAGTGGATAAAAGTGCTTCTAAATAAAATCTTCTGCAGGTTCAATCCCAACTCACGGTAAACAACAAGGAATACTTAAAACTTGTACACGGTCATTGTTAACAGAATTAGAACAATCTACCCCGGGGGATTAAATAAAGGGTTCAGTTCGAGGTTCTGTATAGGCTCCCGAGTTCGATATGAAACCCTTGAAGGAGGACATATTGGCCGAAACGTTGTGAGTATGAAAATGAAGTCAATAGTCCGAATATTCAAGCTTCATCTCAAGAATTTAGACAAAGTAAAAGATTCTTCAAATAAAATTGACTTAACCTATAACTAATAAATTCTTGGAAAAAACAAATGATTAGTAAAACTGAAATAAAAACGTTATAAAACAAGTTAAAACGTTTCACTTCGTGAAAAGTCCGTTAGACATATCTAAAAAAAGCATTTTTATCCAATTTTAATCATCTGTACATTTTGTACCATTTTTATCGAATCTGTCATAGCGTTTTTCCCTTTTTTCTACCTTTCTCAGTATGAACAAATCCAAAAACTTTAAAACTACCAGAACTTATTAAATTGGAAGTATTATTTATTTTTTAAAAGTAGACTTAAAAAAAAAGAAATTGATATCATAATTCAAAAATTTGTACAAAACAAAATATTTACATTAGACATCAAAAGAAAAAAACACAAACAATACTTTGAGCTTAGTCAAAATCAGGCTATTACACATAAATCACTTATTTCTCAAAAAATTTCTCCATTCAATGTTTTTTCTGGTTTTCTTTTAAGGTCATAAATGAGTGTAAGATGATAAAACTGATCTAATAAAATAAAATTATTTAACAATTATCAACAATAACCGAAAGAAGTAATATTGGGATATGTAAACATATTGCTAGCCTAAACTCTTTTTAAACAAAGCAATCGTAATAAAAAGCAGTCAATAAAAAATGATAACGTTTTACCTGGTGATGGTAAAAAACACCGTCAAAAGCAACTTGCCTGAAAGAAACCAACTAATAAAAACATTAACATTTGCTTACATGAATGATTGAGATTGTATAACGTCTTTGACGCTCCTCCAAGTTGAGTGAAGGTCGCTCACAAGGTGATTGGTTTTTTGTTCTGAAGTGGCCGGAAAGCGGCATCAGTTTTCTAGCAAGACATACCTTGGTTGTGAGGCACAAATCGATTTTTTAATCACGGATTTATAAGACTCATTAATATCTCTAAGTTATATTCAATACAGTAGGGGGGGGTAAGTAAATATTCGTACGATATGAAAAATTTATCATTTCATCCAATAATTTTCTTCCTAAGTGCTCTATTCAAATTACGCCACAACTAAGATACAATACTGGCAATAATACAACATACGAAGTAAATACGTTTATTACTGAAGGAATTATGTTTGAAAAAGACCTGAACAAAAATGTATTAGTATAAATCTTTGTAGGGTAAGCAAATATTTGAATATGATTTATTTTCTATCTTAATAGAACTTTTGATGCACTCATATAACTTACTTGGTTGGTACTTTTGGCAATACGCCACATTACATCGTTGAGTCTCGTCTTTGAAGTGTCATCTAATAATTGTCAAGTTTTTTAACGATGGCGAATATAAAAGTGTCCAGTATAGATTTTCGGCAGTTAATCGTTAATAAGGATAAGGCAGAAGTGGGGCATAAAATAATTGTCAATACAGTTTATAATAAAGTCATGTTACATAGCTGGAAACGTGAAAAATATTCTGCATGTTTTTCATACCCATAAAGTTTCGCCAAGACTTAAGGCACAAGATTCAAGGAAATCAAAGCTCAAACCCATACAGAGAACCTCAATATTTCTTCAATGTTAATCCTGGCAGAAGAACAAAATCTTTGATTAAAAAAAAACAAACAATGCTATCTCTTCACCATTGCTTTTTTTTGTAAGAATTGCAAGTTACTAAGTATTTATGGTTGCTTTTACTTTTGAATATCACAGTTTACAGGTATTCAAAATGACTGACTGAAGAAATGATAGGGTATAAAAGATTTTCTCAAGGATAGGGACGATCTGAGAGATCAGGTAATCAGGCAATGCTCCAGGACCCAATGCACCAAAAGATCCAAGTAATAGTTTCATTTTTAAAGTGGTCTCAAATTAAGGCGAAATGTTTTAATTTTATTGAATCCCAGCAGTTCTATTAATATACTCCGATAGATATGTTCATAACGAAACTCCATAACACTGGTAATAAACACTACAAGAGATTTCTCGAAGTTTTTGAAACAGAGCTTTTGAAACAAATGTCTGATTGACATTGTACATATCTGTATGGAATGTATAGTAGTGTAGAATGTGTTAAAGGGCCAATGGTCCATTTTGCTCTGGGATCCAGATCACAGTCAGTTTTTCCCCTGCTCAAGGCCTAAATGCCTTTTCATAGACTCAAATTTAATGTTAATATGGCTATTACTAATAAATCCTTCTTTTCTCATCCCCAATAATTAATTTTAAAAAAAATGAAGAAAATATTTCAATGTTGAAATCAAATCTGTTCTGTAAGATTTCTTCACAATTAGCATCGGCTAATTCCATGGAAATTTTATGGTGAATGTTTGGAACTTAAAACGTCTAGTAATTAAGAAGCTCCAAAAACAACAACACAACTGATGAAATTTAGACATAATGGGAAGACTGGAAGAAAACCTTTGGCTTAAAAAAATCAATTCCATAAATTAATGATTTTATGATGTAATCAAGGACTGATCGTATTTACACAAAAATATGAGATGGTAATTTTCGTTTTTTAATAATTAAATGTAACAGTCACATTGGTGTAGTGCAATGCTAGTTTTTCAAACCATTACTAATCGAATGAGTTGGGTCTATACGATGTGCATTACACTTGTAGCATTGTGTCAGACGAAGTTGAACCGAATCAATCTCAATTATATGATGATATCATTTAAACTTTTTCTGCCGTATAACTCTGAAATTTGCGTTTGAGTTATCATTCTAATTTTATATAGCGAACTTAGTTATAATGGATTTCAGTTAGACTATTAAAGTTGTAATACAAAAGTTCCCAAAGTTTGGACTAAAAAAATAAAAAAACAATAATTGTTTTTGATAGGAATTGTTTCTCAACCTTGTTTACTACTACAACTTTGTAAACAGGAATTTAAATTATCAGCCTATTGAGAATTTTACAAGCACACAATATTTGATGCAGTCTCTTAAGTTTATCTCTAACAATCTTAACTTGGAGAAAGAAATGCTTTCACAAAATGAATGGACCGGAATTGGGCAATTGATTATCCATTGGACATAAAGAACCAATTTTTAATGGTCACGTTTTTCATGTTTGTTAGCTTCCATTTTTTTTTTTCATGTCGTCAACATTCAACTCATTGTTTTTGACAGAATAAACAAAGGTTGACACAAAGCTGAAATTTTGAGTAACATTAGGACGATTGATACCAATTCGTAAAATCAGAATACCTTTTCATATCCTTAAATCATAACTTTAAATCCCTAAGTTGTATTTTTGTAATTGGTACTCAGTAATAAAATCACACGTTGATAAAATCGTTCGAGCAAAGAGGTAAGTCAATTTACCCATTAATCATAAGAGGTTTGCCTGTTCAATATCCAAGCTCAGTAATTGTTTTAAAAATAACCTTTTCTTCTGCCTTACCGTAATTCGCAGCTCGGGTTTGCCAGAGACTGGTTAAGGGGAAAATATTATAGGTGACCGATATTGACACAAGTTTGGATTTGGGCCTGGTGTATCAAACAGCATGTGCAAAATTATTTTTAGCTCGACAAAATGATAAATGGATCCGTAGTGATATAGCACTAACAACACTATCACATGAGATGTGTGCCAGTAAGTGACAAAATATGGAAGACAAGAGTTTGTAGGGATTTTATTGACGACGAACGTGCTATTATAAGCACAAAGAAATGAAGGTAAAAAGAATGAGAGCTTGAAAGAGGTAATAACAATTTCACTTTTACCCTACCAAAGTTTTTCGGCCACGAATATCAACTCGTCTTGGGATTTTACGTAAAGAACACTGAAACAACCGAAGGAGTCAGGTAGTATTAATTACAAGTAATCAAATTCGGAGTTAGTTTTCTAGTTACCTTTGTTATTATTTAGTAAGCAAAGTTTAGATTTAGCACAAGGTCATAAGTATTAGGGTACCCTATGAAGTTTGTAAATTAACAATTTGCACAACTAACTTTACATGACAACAAGGCGCCCTTTGAGTAGTCTTTAAATGGTAAATCTTTTCAAGAGAATTGACTCAAAATTAGTGACATCGCAAAGTAGGTTTTCAAAAAATCCAGTGATCCTTCTCTAAAATCTCATTCATCAAAGTCAACTAATCGATAATAGTTCCCAAATGGGGGTGATAAGTGCTGATTCCTTCCTCGTTATTAATTTATACAGCTCTTGACGGGCGTTTAAAACCCCTGTGCTATTTATTTATTGGTACCTTAAATAAGTTTATAGAAAAATTGTATTTAGCAAATTAATTAATAAAAAAAAAGAAAGAAAGAAAAGCTATGGCGAATTTTAAAAGATAACTGGGTTTAATCAGTATTTTGCAACAATTTTAAAAAGGAAGATTATATTTCTCTAATTCACCTGGTATAGTTTTCGTCAGGAGGTTATCGCGCAGCACCACATATAATAAAGCAACTAGTAACAATATAGATAATGGAATCTGGGTATAGTTTAATGGTTACTAAAAATCAAAAGGGTATTCGTCCTATGAAGAAATTTCAGAAAGTTCATAGCGGATCAAGTAGGTAGATATGATGTAAAAAATATTGGGTAGTAACTTGTGAGAGAAAGAGTTTTAACAAAAGGCAGGAAACATGGAAATCGCAGGTACATTAAACATGTGCACATATTGACTAGGTTTAACTTAGTCTGGTGCTAAACTAAATAAAGAGAAATGGAGACTAGAAAAATTGATGTAACCATCTTTTAAGTGAAGGAAGATTCGGAAATCAGCATTTGAACTACTGACTTTTTAATTGATCATTGATGCCTACGGGAAATACAAAACTAAATCAACCACTATGTAGGCTATAAACTAAGTATAGATTAGTTTGGTACAAAGCCAGGCAGTGGAAAATAAAGAATGAGAAAACTAAGGCTACAATAGACTTCTAAATTGAGAGAACTTATCGGATCTTTTACGTTTATTTCAACTAAAAGCTAACGTCTATAATTTTTAAATCATTTACAAGGTTTTAGTCGAAAAAAAAAAAAAATCGAATTGATTTTTTTAAATTTCAAAATACTGTATCTTTTCTGCTATTTCCATTCCTCCCACAAAACCTTTGGGGATGGAGAGGATTAATGAAATAAATTTATCGATTTCTTGTACTCTGCCGTATATTGCAGTTTTCATTTCAAACTTCTAATAGTATTAGCCTTTTCTAAAAATTAAACAGCTGTTCAAATTTGGCCACAGAAACCGCCATCTTGTCAACGAGAAACAGATCATGAGACTTTTCCCTTTTCGGCTTCGTACTTCAAAATTATAGACTTAAGTGAAACCTAATGCAAAAGTTCCAAAAATAATTCAATATTCTGGCTTATTACTTGAATTCAAATAATGCCGATTGCTGATATTTTGTTAATACACAACTATCTTAGTCACTATATATATATATATCACTCAACCTAAACTAAATTTTGTTGTTCATTAAACTTTTATTTGACACGTTCACATCGATGAAATACCAACATTTTTTCGTTTTGGAGGGACACTCTCAAATGACTCAGTAGTTAGAGGAACAGCAGAAGATAAGAAAAAAGATTCAATTTTTAATGTCATCATTACAACAAGAAATGTCATTTTACGTGCCAAATAATAAAATCAGGAGATTTTTTTTTCTTTTCCTTCTTTTTAACATATACCCCATGAAGTATGAGGAAATGAGGAGCCAATAGAGGGGATATGAAAGGAGATAAGGTAGAGGGCAGGGCAATGTCAAAAGGAAATATGGATTGCTTCTTTCAAACAACCAATTTAAAATCAGAGATAAGTTATCAAAATGCTAAACAGAGAGGTCGAAACGAGGATGATGCCAACTTTAGTGGTTTTCATCTAAGTAGCCAGTTTTTCTACTCTATTGGCCTTTGGTACATTCTCTGTCTTCTTCTGTTTACTACATTTACATTGTATAAATGCTGCTACTGGCGGATAAATGTCCTTTCTCAGATGCTTATTCAATAATAAATTCTCTTTCAAAAATGATTGAACTTCATCCTTATTGGATATTTGAAGTAAATGAATATAAACCTGTCAAAACCTGAATGCTATTCTCAGGTTTTGAAACTTGATAAATCATATTGCAAATAATTGGAATACTATGTGAACCAGTCTTTTTGTTACTAATTAACAGTATTCAACTTTTGTACATTCCTGAGATGCTGCTGCCACTAAATGCTGATTCTGCCTATTCACTGGTCTTCTGGCTGGATGTCATTTCTGCTTTAGTATTTTTTTGACAAAGCCAGTGATGATACTTAAGGTTGCAAACGTTTTACTTGGTCATAAATTTTTATGCTTGCTTATTTTTCTTTTGACAAGTTTGTGTCAATGTGAAGTGTGACTCAGTGTGGTCATTGATGAAATATCATAACTTTCTTACTGAAATGACTTCAAGTCATGAGCATGCAATCCATATCTATAAAAGAAGAGGTTTTAATGGAGCACAGACCAATTTTGTCAAATGAACTAAAAGTTTAGTAAATAGGTATTCACTTAGCTCTTTTAAATTCAGTTCTGTGCAAAGAAAAGGCCCTTGCTAAGTTGGATTTATCTTGATGATTTTAAAGTTAAAACTCTTGAACAAAGAATGTTTTCTAATCTTATAACATATCAACTATCACTTATCTTACCAACTAGCTGCTATGTTTAAGAAAGATTTTTGGTAAAAAATAAAATTCTGTTTCTTTGGTTTCTTTGTTTAATGGCATATCAACCTTTCCAGGTTATTTAATGCCAATGCTATTCTCCTAGAAGAACAGTAGTGGTACTATTTAACCCATAGCTGGGAGAATAAGGGGGTTCATACTTTTCCCAAGGGTATTTGCCTGAAAGTGAATGTAATAGCGCAACTGGAGTATGAACACGCGTACTACGATTCCGCAGTCCATCGCTTTAACCATTACACCACGAGGACACCCCCCCTTAAAAAAAAAAAAAAAATTCTGTAGATTCAAGAAAGACATGTAATGTGTAAAATCCTTCCAAATCTGGATTCAGTTTTATGACTCAATTTGTTCAGAGAACTAAGATGATAATTAAACATTATTTGACCTAATGGAAAAGCATTAGGATGGGCGTCATGATTCAACTATGAATAACCAGAGAAATCAGTTTTGTTAGGTGTCTAATTTACTTTTGAAACCAAAGTTAGCAGCAGAAAGATACATTTCTAGGGCAAACAGGAAATCAAACCCACTTTCTATGGCAAACAAGATTAGCATACTAACTACTGCACTACAAGTATACTTGATAATAGTCAATAAAACTGCAACAGGATTAGAGTTAGATCTATCCTTAAGTTTTTTCCTTCTTTTACTTCTGGGCAAAAAAAACAAAGCCTTTTATAAATCTGCTTCAAACTGGTAATGAGAAGAAAACAAATAAAATATCATCAAAAAAAGAAAGTTGAGATTGAAAAATTAAGTACTCAAATAGTGCCACATGAACCACTTTCAAAATTATCGGTGCACAGAGAAATAGAATTGCAGTTATTAACCTAGATTTAGCATACTAACCACTGCATAAAGGCAGGAAGATGAATAAATATAAATTTCTTATTTGGCAAACACCACATGGATCCTGTTTATATCTTGTAGAGATTATAGGACAAATTTCTATGTTGTCACACTTTGATCTATGGGACATCTTTCCACACAATTATTGAAATTTATGGAATAAAAAAATCTTTTATCCAGCATTTGCCACTTTAAAATATTCTTAGAAAAAGTTGGAAGTTGTTTCTTTTTTATTCAACCCTATAATTAAGTCAAGATTTTGAAGAGACCATGCCATACATTATTCACATCTAATATGTTGCCTACTAAATTTTACATTCAGAAATTCTCTTACTCAGACATCAAACTGTATCAGCTTTTTGATGTTTCAAGGTCTTTTTTATCAGCAGCTGTCGAGTGGAATAAATTAATAATTGGAGAAAAAGTGCCAATAAAAACATTTGTAGAGTACAAGTAAATGAATCATTGGTCAAAACCAAGACTTTTCATTTACCGTTTTATATAACAATCCAATTTAATCAGGTTTGTCTCTATCAGATTTATATAAACAAATTATGAAAGCAATATTCTGTGTTTCTGAGTTATGTTTGTGAAATGGAACCTTCCACTTGAAATTACAGATCACACAGTAATTCAGCTTTCTTTGTTATGTTAAAACAATCAGGAGATTTGCTCCTGAACACTTGGGTCAAAATATGGTTAGAGTAAAACATTATTAATATAATCAATTTATATGCAGACAAGCAGTTCTCAACTGAAAAAAAATAAAGTACGTGTATAAATTTTTATATAGACATTAAAATGATAGAACTTGATTTCAAGGAGCAAAATAGATAATTTTACTTGTGGAAAAGGATTCATTTTAGTTAATGTCACTGGCTAATATATGTAGATAGCAGTAATTATTGTAACAATCTCTCTTTAAGTAGTAAAACATTTTAAGGTTATTTGATGTTCTGGGCCAATTTGATACAATATTTTTCATGAAACAAGAAAAAAAATCAGTTTCAAATATAAAAAGAATATTTTGTTAACAGAAAAAACGTTTCAAACTGTCACAGATTTAAATAAATACATCAAATTTTTTTCAGATTGAATCTTTAATTTCTTCTAAATACAAATGAAAATATGACACTCAGTTCACCTCACACACATTTACAATTTGACAAAAGAAATCATGATCTGGCAATTTCACTTCAATTGCTGTTAGTGTAACTAACTAACAGATTTTTAAAAGGGGAAAAAAAAGAGATGAAATTCTTCTTACTCTTTTTTCTTTTCAATCCTCAAGGATTTCTTAAGAAAAGACTCATCAGCAGAACATGATATTTGCTTTCTTTTGGTGAAAAATCCAAGAATCTTGATTGCATCCATCAGTGAAAGCAACCTAAAACATTGCAGTAAGATTGCTTGCAAAATTGCAATTAAGAACTGAGACCCCCCCCCTTCCCTACTCTGTCCAAGATGGTGGAGATTTCACCAAAGAAAGAAAGAGAGACACCACACAGTTAAATGGAAATACAGAAAGGACAATGAAAGGCTGACAAAGAAAAAAGTGAAGAGGTCAATTGTATCTCAATGGGAAAATCTTTTACTTATATACACACAGCAATTCATTTCATAGAGCCACTGATAATTATTTTAATATGACTCAGATTGGTGGGCAGGTCTCACAAGACACTAAATTCCTGTTTTTTTTCCCTTAACAATCACAAAAAAAGGAAAACTCAGCAAAATACAAAAATAGTTGAGGAATTTTTTCTTGCATTGACTTTCCAAAGACAATTTGAACATAAAGGAGCAGTGCTTGAAGGAGAGTGTAGATGAAGGAAAGGTAGTTAGTTCTATAAACTGATAAAGTTTCAAATTGAATAGACAAATTTGTGATGTGCAAATCCAATGAAGCATTAGTCAAGGAGATATGACTAGCCCCATCCACTTTGCCATAAGGGACAAGGCTATATACATTCCTCAATTTCTTATTCAACAAAACATTTGAATCATGAAGTGTCACAGGGAAAATGGACATATCTGCCCTCAAGTACTCAAGAAGATCACACAAGAAACTCTCTAGTGAGAAATGCAGTTTCCAGAGGGCTCTATAATTCCAGAGAACCAAGGAAGCGAGTTTATTAGGGTGGAGTGGTTGGATCTGAAAGATGGACAAACAGAGAAAAGGAAAATCAAAGCAGGCAGTTGACAATTTCTTTCAAAATTGAAGAAGTTGTCATCAGAAAATTCTAATTGCCTTTAAAAGAGTGAAATTCTTTTGCTATTTGGAGTGAACATGGCAAAGAGAATTTCAATCCCCAGATATTGTAGAAATATCTTGATTAGAATGAGCCAATATCAAGAGTATCATGCATGACTTCAATCTTTTGGGAATTGAAATTGTTCATGGAACTAAATTACTGTAAGGGAGACTTGTGCAGCATCACCCTCACTCTTTTCCTATGTCCCATTGCAACAGGCCAGTGACAGAATAAGTCTGTCAAGATCATCAACAGTGGAATAAGAGGGTAGAAAAATTTGAGTTCATGCCTTTCTCAAAAGGCATCAATAACAAGCAACCAGATCAAAACAGTTGATTCCACTTGGTGGTGTCCTATCCATTTGGTAATTCACCCCTGAAGAACTAAATTTGAAGATAATAATTGAGGGTCAAAGGCAGAAGAGACTTAATATTGTTTCAGCTGAATTCAACAACACAAAATTATTGACTGCTTCCTCAATAAGAATTATTATTATAATATCACTTGTACTTAGTAATCACAGAAGAATGAAATGACAGCTTTTAACTTGCAACTTGAAAACAAGGGAATATGTTATTGTAGCCACAAACATGATTTGTTAGGAGAAAAAATAGTATTTTTAATCCTTCTTTGTTAATCAAGAGATTTTTCATTGAAATCATAATAATTGCCAAGAAAAATGACAGCTGCACCCCCCAAAAACTATATAACATATGGGCCCTCAAAAGAACCAAGTAAATGAAAGAAAAAGCAAACATCAATTTGCTGATGCCAGAGAGCAAATAAGAGTACAGGTTAACAATATTAAATGAAAGAAAAAATTTTATTTGCAGAGTTTAGTTCCACAAAAATGCTTCACAGTCACATTTTATATTTCTTCTTGAGATGAAGAATATTACAGTCAAATGGCACTGGATATGTTCTAAGCACAAGTGGTGTGACCAAATTTGTTTGTTTCTAATAGGCACCGTTCTGTTTAATTCTATCCAGCAGAAAACATATTGGAACCTTGAAAAAGACAATTTCGGGCATTTCCCCCAAACCTTTTTTTTACGGAACTATCACTGAAATCATTGCACTGAAAATCTCAGCAAGAAAGGCAGTTGGAAAAAAGGAGAGAGAAACACACACAGATGCACATGGATGCACTCACTATATAGACACAGCTGCCAGGATTACCAAAAAGAAAAAATAGAAGTGAATAGTTAGAAACATATTGTGTGATCTCATTTTGGTGGGCATCTGAAGTGAGGAGGGGAAACTGTGCTGTCAATGTAGTAGCCAATGTACCAAATGTCATGTAGAAGGGGGGAAGGGGTTTCAAGGCAAAAGGAAGGAGGGAAGTGTGATAAAAGTAGTGACTCCTTTGAGTTGACCCGGTATGCATCATCATCACCATCAGCAGCAACAATAACAGCAGCTGAAGGAAAAAGAAAATCTTCAAGGCACTGGACAATGTGCTTTCTGATCTGATCCAGAAATATGATCACATACAGACACACAAATTGTGGACAACTGATATCATTAAAGATCTGATATTTGAAAGGGTGAACTTTTTCCACAGGAGGCAAGTGTGAGTGGTGGCTGTTTGTGTGAGACAACACCGGGTAGGTATATATTTTTTGGTGGAGGAGGGGATAACGCCATGGTAATTTCAGCAGAAAGTCTGCAGGAAAGAAGAGGGACAACCAGACAATTGACATGTTTTGAAAATTGGCTAAATAATACAGTCCATCCTGAAATTGGGGTTTGGAGGGAGTGATTTTTTATTTTTAGCAGAGTTCACAGAAGATGAAGGTGAAAGGGGAGAAAAGGATAGATTCATATTGATGGTGGCAATGTCAACTTTAAAAATGTAAAAAGTTAGAGATAAAATTTGCACAACACATGAATAAATAAAAATGAATTTGGTGAGAGAAAAATATTGAAATTAAAACATTTTGAAGAGGGGAATCCAAAACAAAGGCCCCAAGTGCAATGTAAATTCTAAAAATAGGAAACCATATCTTCTCCCTCTTGTGCATTGAGATAGAAAAAGCAAAGAGGTTAGGTGGGGAGAAAGACATGAGAAATCACAGGCAATACAGAAAGAAAGGTGGGTGGCATCAGTTGACAATTGGAGAACTCTAAAACTGACAACAAAGAGTGTAAAAATCTTGCTCATGATATCTGTTTATTGGTTTATATGTAAATCAGATGCTTATAGAGAGATTCCTTTTATGACTGCCATTGACCATCTTTAAAGTTGAAATTTGAACACAAGAATAGCAGAACATTGAAATGTAATAAGAAAAGCAAAAGCTTTGTCTTTATACAGCCATCTCTGAGCAAGGATAATAAAAAGAGATTATCAAAAATGAATGCTCTATTCATCTGAAATAAATTCTCATTTCAGACAATTTTGCAAATTGCAACAATTTCACTCTTTAAATGCCCATTAAGCAAATGCCATAGAATCACCAGTCAAAGCAGGAAATGAAATGTAGTAATCATGGAGACACATATCATGGACACACAGCAAATGTTGAGAGGGTAGCACTGAGGGTGGCAATCATTTCAGAGGCTCACATTCAAAACTATTTTTCATTTTAACTGGAGACAAACAATGATGACATGGGAGGAGGAATGAAATGAGTAGAGGGTCAAGAAGCAGGAACAAAAAAAGTGTTAAAAAAATTAAGCTTTCGACTGTGCTGCCATGTTAGGCCTCTTGTATTTAGGCCATTGGCTAAGAAGATGACATTTTGCAGATAAAGCACCAAAACTTTTGGTTATTTTCAATAGAAATCATAATATATAATATTTGCTCTGACATGGGCACCAGGAAGAAATATTATTGATGTTCCTATTGAGAGATGAGCATTCTTTCAATTTGTCAAGAAAAGAGAAGTGAAGCAGTTTTTATTTCTGTTTGAATGAGAAGAAGGAAGAGAGAGGCCATTTTCCTCATAGTAAAATTCAATTGGCATTAAGACATTTCCCAAAGAGAATATGAAGAGAAGAATAAAAACAAAATGTCTACAATGATAAAGGAAAAGGAGGAAGAGTTGAAATCAGATTTCCTCATACATCCATTAAAAAAATGAGGAGAGAGAGAGAAACATAGCAGTTAGAACAAATCAATGAAAACCTGGGAAACCTAATTCTTTAGAAAAGAACCTGGTTCACTGAGTTTTGAAAAAACTCATGTATTATTATTATTATTATTATTAATAATAATCTTGTACAGTGGGTGCCATGAAAATCAAACCATAAAAAAAACATACAATGGCATTTGACGTGCATTAATATTAAAATTCTTCCAAGAAATTTTACTTTATAAACAATATTCATCATTCTGTGCAGTTTTAATGTTATATATTACTATGGGCAGTTGATATTCATTAGAATAATCACATTTGCCACTATAATCACACAAAATGCAGTGGCACAGAGTAGTAAATAATGTGCATAATGTAACTGCAATGTAAGATACTGTTATTCAACATAAAATATAATTACATCTTTGTTCTCATGTACATATGTGCATGCACATGTATGTATATATATATATATATATATATATATATATATATATATATATATACCAATTAAAATGAAAGCAAAATAAATGAATATACCCTGAGATAATTGTAGTCATGGATAATAACTTGATGTATTCATACAATATAACACAACCAAATAGCAGAAAGAACAAAAAAAATTTCCAAGGTAAATAAAGAAAACTGGAGTGAATGCACAAATATATTAAACTGATACAATGTAGACAACCAGTCCTTCCACAATTAACTACCTTTTATTTTCACTCTCTCTCACACACACACACACACACACACACACAATATTTGTCAGAGAGAGAGAGAGAGAGAGAGAGAGAGAGAGATTCATCATTTGCATAGAGTAGAAGCTGGTAATTATTGATGCCAATATGGCAATACCGATAAAGAATATTCATTACTTACTGACTGACTGATCTGACAGGATTCAAACTAAATCCCATAAACTGTGCAAGGAAAATTGAGGAGGAAGAGAGAAAGAAGTATCCTCAAATAAATGAAGCTGAGAAATGAGATGTAAATGAGACCAGGGATAAGAACTAAGTAAAAAAACAAGAATTCTTCTCAAAAAGGTAAGTCATTATTAATGACACAATAAGTATCGTTCTTAAAATATCTGCAACAAGAGTAAAGAAAGAAAAGAATTATTATTATTAAATGGAAAAATCTGGTGAACAAGAGGTCACTGATGATACATGTTTTAGAAATTCTATATGAAATTGAAGATGACAAAGCCAATGGAAACATTTTCCAGTCAGCTCTTCTGTCCAAACTCAACAACCTAATGGTAAAATCAATGGATAAGAAATGAAATAAAATAACTGCTTTAATGATGCAAGCAGTCTTTCAATTTAGTACCATTCACACAGTTTTCACATTTTATACAAGCCCTAATTAACTTAGGAAAAGCTATTTCAAAAAATAGTTTAAGAAGAAAAAAAAATCATTCATATCAATTACTTTACAGAGATAAAGGAAAGTAATTCAGAGAGATTTTCTTGGTTCAAATGAACTTATCTTGAATATAATTAAAGGAATCCTTAGTAAATGCTATTAACATCAAGTGTTAATCAAAGAGAATTCCAATGCTTATAAAAGAGAGAAAGATTTTTCATAGAATAAAACCCTATTGCGTTAATAAAATAACACCAATCTGGTTGAAAAAAGAAAAAAAAAAAAGAAAAAACACTCACATAGCCAACTATCATTAATTTTTTACTTTTATTTCTTAATTCATGTATATTCTTAACTTTAGTTGTTTGTCTTCAAAACTATGCTGGTTATTAGAAACACTGTGAATTGGGAATAAAGAATAAATTCCTGCAAGACTTGAACTTACATCCCTTTATAACAAGAAGTCTGGCTAACCATACCAGCATCTCCAGCAAATAAGCAACAAGAACTGTTATGGCTAGCAGAAGATCAAATCTATCCTACTAAACTTACTCTTCATCTTCCTCTGATTACGAGGTACCATATCTGTTTTTTTTCTTTTTTTATACATTAGTAGTATTAGTAATAGTAATTTTATTTTATTAATCAAAAATAAATAATAGTTGAAAATTGAAAATGCTTCAACTAATAAAAATAAAAATCATTATATTAATATTATTAATACTAGAATTGTATGAGAAAAAAAATGTGATGTCCAGCAATTTGAAAAAAATGATGACAAATCTAACTGGTTTGATCTGATCTTCTGCCAACCATAAGAATTATCAGTAGAGCAAAGGAGTTTGAATCTTGCCAGGAGCTTATTCTTTATTCCTGATTTATCATGTTTAGTCAAGATAGTTTCAATGAAAACAACTGAAATTAAAGAAGAAAGAAAAGTATTAAATATTATCAATAGTTGACCATGCTACATCAAACAAAAATAAATAAAAATCATAATATTACAACAGATTGTAGACATGTTGCACAAACCAAGTTTAACATATAAAGATGAATGTGGTTTTGTGAACAAGAAGAAAAGGCTACAAAAAGCAAGAACACAAAAAAATCATTCACAAGCAAACAATAAAAAAAGCACAGAGGAATTTTGACAAATTGTTAAGCAGTTTCTTTTTAAATTTTTTCTTTAAATAGAAAAATTATCTTGTTAATAATTATTAACTTAAAGTTAATTTGATATTTTCTCCTCGAAACCCAGCAGCCAAACACTAAAATAATATATAGTACAATTTTATAAAATTCAGCCAAGTCTGGTTGGCAGTTATCAATGGCAACTATCTGTTTTGTTGTTATTGTCTAGTGCATAAGAATGCTGAATATACAAGACTAAACCGGGCTAGGATATGGAGGTGGTTGGTCCAGTCCAGCTGTGACCAAATAAAATCATAAAATTTGTCCCTTAGTAACAGAAAGAAGAATAATAGTACAGTATCGTTGTTCTGAGCAGATAGAAGTTTCATACAATGGCTTGTTATCATCCATTTGTGACCTTGTGTTCTACTATCGTTGTTGCTGCCACCTCGATACAGAACATATAATTTACATCAGCTTTGAACAGTAGAAGAAGAGAATTAAGGAAAGGAAGAAAGAGGAGGAGAAAAAAAAATTTCTGTCTTAACATTTCAGTTTTTCCATGTTAATCTTTTTTTTAAAATTCTTTTTAAATCCAAGATTTTTTCTTTTCCTCTCTTTCAGTTTTTTGTTCACTTTCAAGTTTTTAAGACCCAAGGCTGGACATCTATCATTTTGTCTAATTCTGGAAAAAAGTTCAGCCTTCCATGATGGCTCACCAGAAAAGATAACTTGTAGAATTTTAGGATTTTCATTTTAAGGTCAGGACTTTTCTGTACCAGCTGCCATGTGGTTGTTTAATTCTTTAATGCCCTGTAATATACGTTTCAAGTGACCAACTTTGCGTACACCAAGATCCTGCAAAGAAAGAAAAACATTCGCAATAACTATAGATCTTAATCTTCAAAATAGTTTACTACAAATAACAGATGGACATAAAAAGACAGTGGCCAGGCAACTAGCAGAAATCATCAGTTTTTTAAAAAATAAACATATCAAATTATATATACATATATCAATTATATAAATACTTACAAACAAGTTTTAAAATTCATGAATTATATTAAATAAATAAGTTGTCAATGAGGAAATGAAGTAGATATGTTCTCAGATGAATTGTCATTAGACAAATCCAGAATACATTTACTAAGATGGTTTGCTTACTTTGTTTAATGGCATATCAACTTTCATATGTTATTTAATGCCAAAACCACCCTTGTAGAAGAACAACAGTGATACTATTTAAAACCCTCCCACCTAGCAGTGAGCGGGAGTAAGTAGATTCATATCTTTCCTAAGAGTATTAGTCAAAAACTGAGCATAACAGTACACTTGTAGTTCAAACTTGCTTACTTCAAAGATGTAATGCAACACTTTAGCCATTATGCCATGGCGACTCCATTCACTAAGAAATCTGGATTAAATTATTTCAGTTAATTTATTTCTTGAATGTATGTAACCTGATATTGAGAGTCAAAGTTAGAAAGCAACAAGAGGTAAATTTCTGGGGAAGGAGAGAGAGAAGAAAAAACAATAAGAAAAAGCAGACAGTCTACAGAACAGGCAGCTGACCTCTGGTGAGTCAGTCCAAAGCACTTGTTGTAGGTCAGCCAGTCATGACTAAATGACTACAGTAAATAAAAATGACTAAAAAAAAACCCCAGAGGTCCTAAATGTTCTGTGCAGGTGTGGAACCACTGGAACTAGATATGTCCTCTCTCCAATACCAGGTGGAAGTAAGGGGACAAATCGGATTTGAAAGTCAGTTGGCTGTGAGATACGGAGATATGCGATGAGGTAAAGATGAGAGGGGCTAGTTTGCTTGGAAATGTGATGAGGTAGAGCAGTAGGATTCCGGATGCACAATAGTGAGGACAGACCCCTCAAGGAAGCACATGTTAGAACTAGAAGAGGAAATGTGGAAAAAAATTTCAAGGTCTCTCTCTCTCCCCTCAAGACATGTTGTTTCTCTTTGTCCAGCTAATGCAGTTGACAGTTTTCATACTGTTTCTTTCTCCTGATGGCTACTTAAAAAGTGTAGTAGCGAATAAATTTTTGTATTAGTGACCCAAGATGAAATTTTGCGTGTTCATAACCTTTTCCCACAGTGAAGTTACAACAGGATCAGACTACTACTTAAGTCGTAGCGATACAGCCATTAACATGTTCACACGTAGTGGTACATGTACAGTTAAATAGTTTTTTTTTCTGAATTTGTACATATATTCAACATGTGAAAAGAAATCAGAGAAAAATCAAGAATCACAAAATATTTAGCATTTTTTATTGGGTAAGTCATTTTAATACAAATTTTAAGTAATTTTTTTGTACCTAAATTCAAAGTGGAGTTTGAATATGAGTTTTAAATTGGGTCCTTAAACATTTGATTGGTAAATTCATTGCCAATTTCATTTGATTAAAATTCTTTATCAGGCTGCACAGACCAAAAGAAAAAAAACATGTTCTTCAAAATGTTTGTTTGGCTTATCAAGTAAAAACAAAAAAAAGTTATTTTTCTTATTTTGACATTAAGTTAATGAACAATATATTTACTGCATTGTTTCAACTTATTTTCTTGTTTGCCACTTTTATAATTCCATCATCTAAACAAATTGCTCTAGATGTTTGTTTTAACCAAGGAATTGGAATTTTAATTCATTAAGAGAATTTTATATTGACCTAAATAAATAGTGATTTAAAGGAAACTGCAATATTAGATGAATATGGTGGCTGAGTGAAAATATTCCAGTTATGTTGGAATAATTTTTGCCAGGTCATAAAAAAAATATATGGAGTCTAATGTTATTCTGATAGAATATTATACATTTTCTCTCAACAAATTCTCTGTTTTTCATTATTATTGCTTTCAGTTGGTCTAATTAAGAGAATTACATGTCCAAATCAATCATTTTGATTCTCTAAAAAGGAGCTTATGATAAAAAAACTCCTTTCCAATTCAATTATATACACAACTTTTCCTTCTTTGGTACCTTAATTAGTAGCTAGTTTTGTTAGCCTCAATCCCCATAAGCTCTTGTTTTCCATATTGTGGCAAGGTATCTACTTTTTATCACCAGTCGCAATTTGTTTCCACAGAAATATGGTCCAATAAATGTTTTTATAGTTATGTGGAAGCCACGCATCATGGGGATTAACTAAACTGATGCAAATGTTCAATGTTTGATTGGGATAAAAGTTGGCCATCTCCTATGTCATTAAATGATTATTATTATATGATATCTTTGATTTCTATCAATTTCAGTTGATCATTCAGTGAGAATTCTCTAACATTAAACTCTTGATATGCTGGATCATATATAGTGCCCTCCCCACAAATGGCATGAATTTGTTTGCAGTATTTTGGTTGCAATTCACAAGAAATGTTAACTGATGCAGAGGTAGTCCTACAGGAGATGTACATAGAGGTAGATATAAAGCATAGTGAAGGTGAGAGATAGGAAATGCAGAAGGAAGATATGAAATGACATATGCAGAAAAGAAGTTGCAAATACAGAGACAAGATACATGGTCTCACCAATTATAACTAACTAGCAGAAAAACCTGGCATTGCCAGTGATAAAAATAAGCTAAAGCATACATTTATGCTATTTTGCTTTTTATTAATTTTCTTCCAAAAATGTCCCACTATTCTGTGAGTGGTGGTGGTAGTAAGGGAGGGAAACTCCAGCAAATAGCACTTCTACTTACTTTCCAGAGGAATTAGACATTCCTGATCAATTCTCAACTAAAATATTCTGGGTTCCTCACAGTGTGGGATTGGAGTAAATACCTTTAAAAAACTCCTTGAGATCAAAGGAATTCACATGCCAAGTTTCAATAAGTTTGAGAAAGGTCTTGACATTGGCATGTTATAAGTGATGACAGAGATATGAGCTCTGTCAGGTTAAAGATTTATCATTGCTGCTGAAGAAGAGATAAGACTCGTCAAACCATCTAAGATCCCATAACGAGGAACAAAATCCAGAATAGCAGCCCAATGGAGTTCTAGGTAGTGGACCACCCAATAAATATATAGATGATGGCAAAATCTTTGTAAAGAAGAAAATTAAAAAAGAGAAAGAAAAAAAATAAAACATCTCAGCTTTTAAAACCTTTCAATTTCTTAATTAACAAACATGAATAAGCACAAATTATATTTTTTGAGTTTAGTCAAAAGACAAATCATACATACTTTGAGATCTCTTCTTTCCAATGTTAATAATTCAGAACCTCGGATTTCATTCATAATAAAATTTTCTTTATATTCACCAAGTGCTAATGTGTCAAGCCAGTTGGCCACGTGTAGGAGGCTCCAGTCAGACACGCACAATTCTGCAACAAGAAATATGTTGATGATATTGCTTACTAGAAAAAAATATTTGCTTCAAATCAAAATAAATTGTATTATCATTTTATACAAATAAATAGTTTTTGGCAGATGTTGCCATGAAGCGTTTTTCTTACTCCAAATTTTAAAAAATTAGTTTCTTCATTGTTTTGCTGTTTTTATTCAAATATTTTATTCGAATAAAAAATTTAATTCGATATCCAAATTGAACTCAAATTTATACAGTGGCACAGATAGTCAATACGACAGTATGAATTTGAAATCTGCAAAATAATCAAAATCTTTTATGAATAATTCTATTTAAAGATACAAAAAAATGAATAGAAATCTGCAAGAGAGGTTTTTTTTCAATCATGCAAATGATGAGTATTATTTTTACTTTCATGATAGTAAAAGGGAAAAAAGACTAATTTTGAAATTTCTTTGAAAGCCTGCTCTATTGCTGCAGAGGAAAACATGAAATAATAAGAAAAGAAACATTTTACAGGAATAAGTTACAAGTTACTAATGTTCATCTTTGATTGACCAAGGAAGGGTGATAACAGGCATGACTTTTATGAATCCCTAGCCACAGTAGACAATAAGCTTTATTCATTCAGGTGTCAAATATGACTTTGTTTAGTCTCAATAGGGACTTTGAACATAGCAGTTATTTCTTACCAAATTTGTTTGAAAGCATAAAAAATCTGAGCAAAACAACTTTATTGCAGTATAAACACAATCATAATAATTGCAAGAAACTTAAAAAAAAAATTGAATATCAAATTGACTAATGTAAGATTTCTATTACTGAGTGAATAAAAAATCTTTTCAATAGTCACATATAAATTTCATTATCAACAAATGAAAGCAGCTTGATCAAGTAAAACTAAGCTTTGAAATCTGTGAAAGAATTCCATGCAAATAAAAATCAATGCATTTAGATTATTAATAAAGAATTGCACTTCAGACAAGCATTTAGAAGCAAAGGGTTAGCAGCATGCCAATAAAGAGAAACAAAAACCAACCCCTGACAGCTTTTGACTAATGAACATTTCCAAGTTACATTTTCTGCATTAGTAATTGTGGGAAAGCTCCAATGTTTAGGTTATCATCTTTTAAAAGTAAGCACATACAATAAATAGATTTAAATAATATATGTTTGGGAAGATATTCTATCTTTCTTTACTCCCAGTAAACAAATAAAATCTACACAATAAGTAACTTCAGTAGAGACAATGTAGGAATATAATTCTTTCTCTATTGATCAACATCCACTACAAAATCTCATATCATGTTTCCTATTGTTGTAGAAATATTGCTCTATGCTATTTAAATATAATTATTCAAGGGCAATGTGAGTCAAATTTTATAAAACAAAATCTCATTGATCCATATATGGAGAGAGAAAGAGAGAGTATAGAGTGCAGTACTTAAGTGAATGACATCTAAACACAAAGCCAACATTAAAAATACAGGGAAAATTAGAAGATTAAGTATTTTTTTTATTCAAATGTAAATATTAATTGCTTAAATACCTTCAGCAAAAGCTAAGATTTATTTAGCATCATTAATGAATGAAGTAAAAATAGATAAATAGACTAGCACATAAAAAATCATCAATTTCATCTTTATGCATATAATGTAAAAGCTTGCAGAAATAATTTCTTGCATGTAAAAATAAAGATCTTTTTTTCAGTTTGACAAATTTGTAATGGTTGCTTGAAAAAATGATTTTAAAAATTATAAAAACTGTCAGATTCTTCATTTTTTAAAAAGTTTGTTTTGATCCACTTCCAAATTTTTATACTGAAAAGTTGAAAACAATCCAAAATTCTTGGTGTGTGTTTAAGTTAAAAAAGACCATCTAAAAATAATTCAAACATCTTTGCTTTTATTTCAGTTATAAATGTGTTCTGTTGCTCATTATTTCAAAATTGCAAAGACTTGCTGCACTCTAGGAAAGATGTTTGACACGTACTACTCTGTAGGCAGGAATTTCATTGACTAAAATCCAGTTACATCTTTTAAAAGAAGAAAAGTATAGCTACTAATGATCTCCCATTTGTTCATACTAACAGCTGGTTTAGTACATTATTATTGGTTGGACAAAAACATTGCCTAGTAGAGTATACAGATAAAAAAAACAAACTAACCAACAAATGCACACTTTTTCTTTTTTTCCTGCTAGCAAATATTTTGAGGACCTCTGGGAAATTTTGATTTTATCATTGTTTTCTAAGTTTAAAACCAAAGATAAAAAAAGCCCAACAAAATAAAATATTCAGACTTTTTGGAAGTGAAACTGATCCAATCTTTTGGATAATGAAGAAGGAGAATCATTTCCAATAGGAAAAATGTCCAGAAGCAAAAAAATAAATAAATGAATAAGTCAAAATGAAATAAAAAAGAATTATAAAATATATTTCTACATGACTAAAATGGAAAGTAAATGTTCAGAAGATAGGGTTGAATCAAGATGAAAGGTTGTTATTACTGTCACCTTCATTCTTGTAGATGATGATGATGACAAATCACAGCTTCAAAGTTGCTGAGCCAATCCTATAGACAGCAGCACATCCACACACGCACAAGGTTGAGCAGAACCAACAAGATAAAGTTACCTGATGATGTGCCTAGACTGAGGCCTCCCTTGTCCCGGTCCTTATCACGACTTTTGCCTTTCAGTTTAGAGTAAACCTGACGAAATTTGCCTCCCTTGCGATGTTTGTGTTCCCCTATGGATATCTGCAACAAAAAAAACCATACAGGGCAGGAGCAGCCATTAGAGGGCAGCCAGAGGTTTCAGACAGACAACATAGAACACTGAGTTCAGTTATGTGCCCGAGCCTGAGCTTTTGGACATTCTGCATTGATATAGGAGCAGGACTGAAAAAGGCAACTGTCTTCTGAGATAGACAGAAAATACAGTAGTTAGAACTAAAAGTAGGTAGACAAGCACATTAAGTGCTTTCAAATGAATACACAGAAATAATTAAGAGTGCTTTCAATTGATGAAATCAGTTGAATATAGTAAGAAGGCCTGAAAGTAAAAATCAATTTCTAGAAGCAAGTTGCTCTCCCTTGTTTAACTCTATAAGCAATCAAGTTGCCATCTACAATGGCATTTTATAAAAATAAGATTCTAACCAAAAGAACAATCATCAAAGAGTCATAAAATAATGCTGAAAAAGAGTATTTCTTTTATAATATAAAAACATGTCACCAAAATGAAATCTGTTAATATGATACAGAATAGTCTTTGTCTTGGTTGTTATACTCTTGCACTGTACCTTCCAGTCTTCTTCAAGTCTTTTGTTGTAATCAGTAATTGTCAAGAGAATTTTAAATCCATGATGACTCATCATTTCACTGTCCATACCTTGGAATATCTTATATCAATCAATTTGCTTTCTTAGTTATTTTGCCTTGTTATGTTACTAGAGCTAAATTCAGTGGAAGGAGATGCAACATTACAAGGGTGAAATAGGTAAAGGTTTGGTTTCTTTGTTTAATGGCATATCAACCTTTGTAGGCTATTTAATGCCAAATCTATTCTCCTAGAAGAACAGTAGTTGAAATAGGTAAGAAAGCAATTTAACCAATACAAGATATTCCAAGTCATAGACAGCAAAAGGAAACAGTTTATTACAATGGGTTGAATAAAGGATTCAGTTTGAAATTTCTTGAAACTACAACAAAAGACACCTAAATAAAGCTGGAGAGTAGACTGTCTGAAAAGTTGTAAATATAATAACCAAGATAAGGACAATGGTCCAAATTGAGCAAATAATGCAAAGTGAAATCTATCTTCAAATAAGGAACTGAGAATTCACAACTTCTTCACTAAGGTAATTTTGACACATGGAGAGTAAGGCACATATGTACAACAACCAGTGTCAGAAAAGCATTAGATGACTGACCCTTCCTTTTAGTACAATGGGAAGATGCTGTCATGGAGTTGGAATTCCCAGAAGCAGACTTATCTTGTTTTTGTGACATCCTGCCCAAAGATAAGAGCACTGTTCAGGGAGATGAACAGATACCACATGCTAATCTCAATATGTGGGATAGGAAGTTGGTTTTCTGTCTTTAGAAAAAAAAAGAATTGAAAGAGAAGAGAGAGCCAAGGATCGTAGAGAAATCATTAACTTAATAATGAGTTGAAAACAGACAAGTAAAAACATTATGAAATTGGAAATAACAAAGACAAAGTAATAATAACCCAAAATGTTCACAATGATGTCAAACATATAAAATCAACAGAAAAATAACAGGAAAATGATGTCAAAATAAATCCAATTGAATCAGTAATTATAGAAAATAAAATCTCAAGAATTTTTCCTATTAATAAAACTAATGCAAATTTTTGATTGCTTTCTCATCAACAAAACAAATGATGTTCAACTCTAAAAGTAACTTTTTCCCAAGTGTTGCTGATGTTCACTAAAGAGGAACAAAGAGAAACAATCTATTGAAAACAAGTTATATGTTTAAAGAAAAACTAAATAGCCTTCTCTCAAGGAATAATACTTATGCCATCAAAAAACAGATATAAATGAACTTTAGACTCTTAATAGATTGAATTAACAGAAAGAAAAGAGACATAAATATATTATTAATAGTATAAAAGCATCCATAAAAGAAAATAATTTTTCTGTTGCTCAAGAAACATCATACTTAGAATATGACTGTGTATATAATTTGTTACTTTTCACTTGATATTTACAGATATTTACTGAGCTTAGCCAAATGCTTAAATGGTGGTAGAAGGGGGGGGTTGTAGTGTATCAAGCTTAGTTGGGGTGGGGAACAGTTGCATCTGAAATCTTGGTTTTTAAGCTGAGCAACAAAACAGTTCACTTCTAAAATAGATTTATTAATAAGTCTTCATGAGTAATAACTAAATTTACTTATTTTCCTTTTTCATTTAGTAAAGCTTCAGAAGTTTTCAAAAATTAACAACTGGCCAGAATTTAAATATTAAACACCATATGGAAGTTAGCTAAAACAACATTCTAATCAGACAATAATTTTTCCTGGAAGGATATCTTAATGAAAAAAAGAACATCACAAAAATCCTGATACTAAAATGCCACTGCTGCAGGAAAGTATATTTTCAGGTTTTAACAGTAGCAGTTTTAAACTTACACCTTCAAAACTGAATTCAGTTTTGCTGTTGCAGAACCATCATAAAATCTAGAAAATGCCCCAAAGTTTTACTTGTTTTTCAACTGTCAAATGAGAAATATGAGGAGTCTTTGTTTTAATATTGTACTGTGAAAAAGTCCTGTGACCCCCAAAATCCAAATGTATTAAAGCTGCAACAAGACCTGCAAAATCTCATAAGAATGTAATAATTTTTTTACTTCTGAAATCAAATAAATGTCACAATTTCTCTCATTTCAAGGAAATTGATTATATATTTTCAAATGCACCAAAAAATGTAATGACAGAGTTTATACTGAAATATTTTAGGCTTCTTCAGTTTTATTAAGAAGTTGACATAATTCAAAATACAGTTAGCAATACTTTGTAAATCATTCCATAAAATCAAACATCTCCAGCATATTTTGGCATTTAATTGACTTCCTTCCTATTTATTTATTGTTGCAAACAAGATTTTCCAGTAATGTTTAAAACCCAAACCAAATTTTATGCAAGGCAGTCAAATGAAAATAAGATCTGTGCCAAAGATTGAATTACTTGTTGGAAAGAACCAAGCTCATTCATCTCACTAAAAATATAACATTAAATAAAATTGCTAACTAATGCTACTTATCTATTGTCTATTCTATTGTATCTCTACATTTTACACAATATTCTTTGGAAAGGATGAATAGGTAGACTGGAAGAAAAAAGTTTGAGAATTTCTTAAGTATTCACATGCATCTCTCTAATTTTCATAAATTGTTTATTCCATTTAGTTTTTATTTTTCAAATTCAAAAGTGTGCATTTCTCTCACAATTTGTTGAAAAGGGTCATGTATTAGAACATTAAAGCGTAACAGAAAAGAAAAATACTGACAACAAAGAATATTCAATCAACAATAATCATATCAAAATGATTTTGAAAATAATTTTATGCCATCTAAAAATCTTAAACTATAGATCTTGAATAATGATTGAAATTAATTTTTTTAAAAAGGTTTTCTATTTTTTTTTTATCCTAAGACATTGGGAAGGTTAAGGAGGTGGCAGGCCAAATGTTGCATTTTCCCAAACAATAATCACCAACCACTACCAGTGAATAGAAAATGGGTTTTAGTTGATTCACACACTAACCATGCCAAAGTAAAAGTCTACAAAAAGCCTGTTAGTAATATTGATGTGAAGTTAACTCTGGAGAGACATCCATATAAAGAATCTAAAGAAGAAAACTTACCTCTTCTTGGCTAGTCTGGAAGTGAAAGAGGCCACCAATTTCTACAACTTTTTGCATCTCTATCTCCAGTTGTGCTAAGGAAGCATTTAACTCTGTATCAAAATTTAAATATTTCTGCAAAAGAACATACAAAAATCAAACAAAAATACCCAAAGCATGATGAATAGAGGACTTCAAGAAATCAACCAAAATTCCATGACATAAACAATTTATTGAACAACAACAAAAGGTAATGAAAAATATTGGCCAAAACACAACTTTGGGAACAAAACAAAGGAGGTTATATATTTGATATCTAAGCAACTGGCAGATAATTTTTTACTTCTGAATTCATTCTTCTCATCCCATTTTAACCTTTGTAGGAGAGAACCAATTAAGTTATAAAAGAATCAAGAGATGAGCAATCATTACCTTCTTAATACAATTAAGATAATAAATAGAAAATGTGCAATTGTCTAATGATTCCATAGAAATATATTTCATTTTCAATAAATGGAAACATTCTCTAAATGTGACACACAAAAGTGCCAATGAGTGTTAAATGAATTTTAAAATAAATTACAACATTCTTGGGAATTATAGAATTTGGGCTTTCAAAAACATGTCAGAAACTTTTTCTCTTTTCAAAAATACAAGGTACAAATATGCTATGTGCTCATTGTAAATAGGAAACACAAATAACAGCCTAAAGTATAAAAAGAAAATTAAAAATGACTAACAAAAAGATGCATCCTCTGGATGCAAATACACAAGTTTTAATGTAATAGAATATATTAAATTAGTCTGGCTGGTTGTTTTGTTTTACGGTAAATCAACCCTTTTCAGGTCATTTAACGCTGAATTAAGTCATTTTGATAAAAGTTTCAAACAATTCAGATTAGTATAAGTATAGTTTTTTGTTTACACACAGTTAAACATCAAAACAGCTCCATCTCAAACAATTCAGTTTAGCATAAGTATAGTTTTTGTTTACACACAGTTAAACGTAAAAACAGTTAATTTCAAACAATGCAGCTTAGCATAATTACACAGTTTAGATTGATTGTTTTGTTTTATGGCATATCAACCATTTTTCAGGTTATTTAATGCCAATTTCTGTCGATTTGGTTGTCTAGTGTTTGCATTATGTCCATAAATGGAATATTGAAAGTTTAAATTCTTTTATATAGACCTACTGTTTTTAGAAATACTAGTATTTTGTCTACTTTGACAAGTTTGAATAGTTCTTTTATATTGTTTACAGTGTAGAAATATTGTCTTTTTAGTGTAAGGTTAATGCAATCTATCAATAGGTGTTTTACTGAATATGGAGCCTGACATCCCACACACCATGGTGGTTGTTCTTGTTTGAGTAGATATGAGTGGGTGATGTCTGTGTGTCAATATGTGGACGAGATAGGATAATCTCTTCCCTGTGGGATTTTCTGTACCCCTCCTTCTATTCTTCCATTTCAACTTTTATAGACAGGAGTTTGTTCTGTGGAGTGTTGTTCTATCTTAATTGCCATTTCTTTTGGGTTAAGATTTTTATTTCTATTTTTAAATCAGTATATAGAATCTTAAAGGTTTTGTCTATGGGCATCTCCCAGACTGTCTTGGCTGCTGAGTCAGCTCGGTTGTTCCTTTTGATTCCAATGTGGCTAGGGATCCAGCATAGCTCTATCTCTTTGGTTTTTGATAGGAATTCTAGTTTATTCAATATTTGTATGGTTAGGGGATTATCCAGGTTTTGTTTTTTTTATGAATGTTAGGACAGATAAAGAGTTAGAAAAAAATGATGAATTTGGTGGATTCTGTTTGAGTTATAATGTTGAGTGCCAGATCTATGGCTTCATCTTCTGCACTGTAGAGAGAAGTGCTGTTAGGAAGTTGTTTTGTTATTTTGGTGTTATGTTGGATGACAGCGCATGATACTTTGTTTCTGTTTCTGGAACTGTCAGTATAAATACTGATATGATTGGAGCGGTTATTTTTAAGGTGAAGGAATTCTTCTAAAAGATAGTAGGGTGTGTTTTCTTTACAACATTTTGTTTGATTTAGCAGTATTTTTGTTTGTTTCAATAACCAGGGTGGGGTTTTTGAGGTGGTGGATTTAAGTATTTGTGTTTTATCTTTTTGTATTTTGGTGATGAGATTTTCGATTCGGAGACTAAAAGTTTTGATGGGGTTTGTTTTTGTTTCAAAGAAAGTTTTGTGTTATGGGCAGTGGAGGACATTGCGGGCAGGGTTTGAAGGGTATGAGGCCAATTTGATATAGTATTGTAAAGCTAGTTTTTGTCTTCTGATTGGTAGTGGAGGTCCATTCACCTCGGTGTACTAACTTTCTATAGGAGAGGTTTTGTAGGCTCCTAGTGCCAGCCTCAGTCCTTGATGGTGTACAGTAATTGTTTTAAGTAGGATTTTCTCGCTGATCCATAGATGAATGTGCCATAGTCAAGTTTGGATCATATTAATGTTCGGTAGAATCTTAGTAGGTTTTTTTTATCTGCACCTTAGTCTGTGTGTGCTATTACTCTAAGAAGTTGGATTGTTTTATTACACTTTGATTTTAAGCATTTGATGTGGGGTCTGAATGTTAACTTTTTGTCAAAGATAATTCCTAGGAAATTGTGTTCTTTAACAATGGGGATTTCAGTTGAATCTAGTTTAAGTACAGGGTTGTTATCCATTTTGCAGAGGTTGCAGAATTGTATACATTGTGTTTTGCTTTTGGAGAATTTGAAACCATTTTTAATGGTCCAGTTGTTTATCTTATTAAGACATTGTTGGAGTTGTCCGAATATGTTTTGATTTGCAATAGATTAGGAAGTCATTGATGTATAGTGAGCCTTTGATTCATAAGTTTAATATTTTTATATTAAACAAGGTCACAGATAGAATGCTACTTTGTGGTACTCCCATTTCTTCTTGTAGTTCTGAGAGTTTTTTTTATCAGTAAGGTTTTTCGGACTGTTGTCTTCATCTTTATTGTTATTTCCACAACGTTTCAGCCGATATGTTTGTCGAACTCGGGAACCTTCACGGAACTTCGAACTACGTCCTTTATTGAAACCACGGGGTTCTGATTCTGTTTGCCATAACCGGGTACAAGTGTCAAGTATTCCTGTATATTGCTCACCTGCAACCTTCAGATGATTGTCTTCTTAGAAGCTCAGGGAACCAACACCTATAACCGTTACGCCATGTGTCCTGCTGGACAATTCAGAGTGAATTTTTGGGTATTATAAACTTAATGTTCTTACTTTAGCTAGAATTACTACTATTATGTATGATTTTTTACCTGTGCTCATATTCAGATTTTTTTTTTTTTTTTTTTATCTAGCCTTCTTGATTATCAGTTCCCATATTGTATTCAACTCTATACTTGGTCTACCCAGCAGGTCATTGTAGCCCAACATATGTGCTGATTCCTTAAGGCGTCTATAATCCGCCAATGTTCAGCCCTATCAATTATTTCAACTTTGTCCCATAAGGGCAGATGATTTCCATTTTCCTTCCATATATGGTCCTCCATACCCGACTTTTCAATCTCCCCTCGTACTATTGCCTTCAATAGACTGGTCGCCCTCGTACTATTGCCTTCAATAGACTGGTCACCCACTAAAAGTAAGGCTAGAAGAACATCGGAAGGCAATAGTATGATATTGAAGTGAAATTTTAGGTAGTTGTCTTAAGAATTCATATGGCATACAAGAGTTGTATTATGGGATTTTCTTAGAGTGAGGTTTTTAGATCTGTCATGGTAAATGGTTGTTTGTAGTTTTCTGTATTATTTGAGTGAAAGTTTATTTTTCTTCTTTTTTTAGTATTTTGGAATTTTTGATTGAGGTTTCTGGATGAAGAGTTTTGGGAAAAGGTTTCTCCTAGGAGGTTTACTATGTCTTTTTGTTTGGTCTTTTTTTATAAGGTGTTTCAGGGGGATGCTGTTATTCTTACCAGATATTTTTTTAATCATATTCCATAATTACACTCATTATTGTATCACGGTTTATTGAATTTAGTTTGAGTGGATGATTTTGGTATGCATTCCTCTGCAATAGTTAGTATTTTTGTGAAATAGGTGTTGTGGTCTTCTTGGTTTGTATTGGCTTTTGGTGTTAAATTGACATGGCAAAGTCTTTTAAAGTGTTCTCATTTGGCCTTTTGTAGGTTCCAGTGTGGTATTTTTTCTTCTAATTTGGGTTCAAGTCTTTCCAGAATGATCAGATTGTAGTCACTTCTGTAGTTATCCTTGTTGGTTTTCCATTTGTAATCTAAATGAATTGTAGAATTGCTTAAGGTCAGATCTATTACTGAGTGCGTACCTGTTGTGGGATGAAAGTTGGTGGGGGATTTATTATTTAGAAGGCATAGGTTGTTTTTGTTCATGATGTTTTCTATTATATGGCCTTTTTCTTTTGTTTCTCTACTGCTCCATATTTGGTTTTGACTATTAAAGTCTCCCATGAGTATGAAAGGTTTGACAAGTTGTTATATTAAAGCTTCGAGTTCTAATTCAATTAGGTTGCTATTAGTGGGTATGTATAATGAGTATATGCTGATTGTTATGTGTAGAGTTACTGATACTGCTATTGCCTGTAGGTTTGTGTTTATTTGGCTTTGCAGTAGTGTATTGTTTATGATAAGAGATGTACTGCGTGATGCTTTTCTTGTGTATTTATTATATAGTGTGTTGCCTTATGTTTAATTTGTCGTTTCCTTTAAAAAGTTTCTTGGAGACATAACACTTGGGTGTAAGTTTTCAATGATAAATGTTAGTTTGTTAAGGTTGGTTTTTGTGCCTCTAATGTTCCATGGTATGATTTTATTTGTTTTGTAAGTTTGTTTTAGTCCTGTTGTAATTCCTAGTAGGGGAGATGTTTTGTGAGTCATGTTTGGTTTGTGGACTGGTTATGGTTGGGGGCGTTTGGGATTTTCGTCACTGAGTTTTGTAGATAAATCAGAAAATGATCACTGTCATCAGTTACTTCCAGGAAAAGTCCATAAAGACAAATGGGTCACATAGAGATGTCTATTGCAGAGTAAATGTCAGAGAAAGGGCATATGTAAGTTATTCTAGTTATAGATGCATAAATTGTTGTTATTTATAACAGTTTCCATACTCTTTTGTTTCTGGTTTGTATCTTTACAAACCCATATGGTGCTGTAACAGTCAAAATTTCCTAGTATTATAAAGGAAGCAGGGAGTTGTCTTATAATTTCTTGTAATTTGTTTTCATTTATCTCTTTATTTGGTGGGATATACACAGAGCATATGTTAATTTGTATGTGTAGTATTTCTTTTACAGCTACTGCTTGCAGGTCAGATTTTAAGTCTATCTGGCTTTGTGGTATATCATTCCTAAGATAGATGTGCCTCTTGATGCCTGAAGACCAGTGTTTTTTATATGATTGAATTGTTGATACTCTCTAATATTTATTTTGTTGTTACTGGAGAGGAAAGTTTCCTGAGGGCAGATAACGGCTGGATTCAGGTCTGTTATCAACTGAAGTAGCTCATTATTATTTTTTTTCACTCCATGGCAGTTCCACTGTAGTATTTTATATGAACTGTATTTGATTTTCTCTTGGGGAGCCATGTTTTAATTTTTGTGGGATTTATTTGGAGGACAGGTTCTCTCTTTTTTTTTTTGATTGGATTTTGTCTTGGTGTGGGATTTCATCCTCCATTTCTGTCCTTTCTTCGGGTAGTTTTTATTCTTGATCTACACCTATCTTTTTGTACCATGTCCCTACCCACCAAGGGGTGGTTCCTTGTAGCTTCCTTTTTGGATGAGGTCTGTGGTAGCCTAGTGATAGAAGCCACACATTAGAAGTGAGGGCCCCTGGGCTCTTCCTGTTTGGCATTGCCTGTCTCTCTTGGCTAGTTGCAACTCTGTTGTTTGGGTCTTTGGAGAGTTTTTCGGTGACTGCTCCTATTACCATTTTTATCTCTTGGATCAGGGCTTTCATTTCATTTACAAGCTGGGCATCCACCTCAGGTTTTGTGGTTGTGCTTGTTTCACACATGACAGCTTTGTTGGTTGTTGAGATATCTTTTTTAGTCACTCCTGTGTATTTTGTGGTCTCCACCATCCTTCTTGCTTCTGAATAAGTGATATTTTGGCTATGATTTAGTTTGGTAATCTCTTTTCTTCCATATCTCACAATCTCTTGAACCAGTGCCATGGTTTCCTTGGCAGTTCGCACATTTGTAGTCTTTTTGGCAGTCATTATGTATGTTGTATTCTCCCCATCTTCCGCATCCTGGTGGTCATGTACATTGGTCCTGGTGGAGCCTAAACCTCTGACATTTGTAGCATCTTAAGGGATTTAGGATATAAGGTTTTAGATTTATTTTTTAGTATCCAATTTTAATTTCTTTAAGAATTTTGAGGGTGTTAAAGGTCATTATATATGTATTTGTATCTATTGTTTCTTCATTTTTTTTTATCAGCATTCTTCAGATTTCCGTGACATTTTGGTCTTGTAAGTTGGGTTTTGATTTCATCTAATGTACATAAGGAAAGTTCATGTCTTTTTACAACTCCTTTACATGTATTCAGGGAATTGTGGGGATAAGTTTTTATTTTTAAGTTGTCAAAGTGTTCCCAGTTTAGTTTTTATTGCAGATTTCTATTAATAGTGTTCCATTATTAAGTTGTTTTTTTTTTAACTGTTTTTGGTTTTAAGCTTTTTAATAATATTTTTTTCAATCTTGAATGGAGACAGTTTATTAAGTGGAATTTCTTCAGCTGATTCCATCACTATGAAAGACAGGAAATCATTTGGTTTTTCTTCTGTCTCATAGTCAGAACTTTCTCAGGGTCTTTTTTTTTATTATCTTGGGTTTTGTTTGTGTTATCTATATAATTAGATGTGAGTTTCATTAACATGCTTCCCATGTGGGGATGTACCAAGAGGAAAACCCATTCGCTTAGTAACATCAGGGCTACATGTTCAGAATACTCATGCTGGTGTTAAACAATCTTATTTTGTCCTTGGGTTTTCATTTCCAAGATAACTATTTTCCCCAGGTACAGAAAGGGCTACAAGTCTTTCCACAACACGATTGACCCTACAACCATCATCCTCATTTGAATTTTTACACAAATCCAAAAGAGGGGTGACATGATCAGCAGATTGATCAGATTGGGCCTCTCAGACCACCCCTCTAGCCCAGTAAGGGCCAAGTGGAGTGTTGTGAATCATGTGACCTTTTTAGTTGCTAGGTCACAGACTGCTCAACTACCAAGATCCCATCCTCAAGCATTACAGGTTGCCACCCACAGCCAACAGGTAGCCTCGTTGGAGGAGTTTTACCCTTCTGCAGAGGTGCAGTCGGCATATTTTACACCTCCAGCTGACTGAGTGAAAATTAGAAAGACTAACAAAACTAAATACAAATACATATAAAAAAGATTACAGTTATTTTTGTTTTATTTTGTTTTCTATTTAAAATTATACATAGAAATGCTTTTAATATGTTTGAGAATAAAACACAAATATCAATAACATCACGTAATGTTTAGTTAAAATCCATATGAAAATAATCTACACCATATACTATTATACCTTTATTGCTTAATGATATATAACACACATTGTAGGATTTTAAACACATTAATAATATGGGTTGTTTTGAGGAAAATCTAAGTTAGCAAGACTTTAATAGACATTGTTAATAAATAAGATGCTAATTAAGAATAAATAATGATTATTTAATAATTATTGAGAATGTAACCTAAATAACAGAAGAAATTGTGATGTCAGTAGTAACATGGTTTTAGTTACACACAGACATGTAATCTCCATAATAATAAGATAAGAAAAAGTTGTAGTTGTTGCTTTACTTTCAAGGTTTCTATTTGATTCAGTTGGCATGGAAAAATTTGACTAGCTTGATTCGGACTCTTACAAATTTGGAAAAATCAAAAAGAGGAATTAAGTATTATCTAAAGTCCCTTACAGATGGGGGTTTTTCACGTAAGAAGCTCTGAGTTTCTTGAGATAAATTCTTCATGCTGTTGATGAAATTTGAGATCAGCGGCCGTAAAGATGGCTGTAAAAAGACAAAAGAATTTATATAGAATATCTGAACAAAATATGATTGAGTCATTGATTTTAAAGAAAACATTATTCAGATGGTACAAATCAATCTCTTTGCTTTAGGATAATTTTGTATGTATACTATAAGAGTGGTTTGTTAATGCCTATTTCTAGTTGGGTACTCCAATATTTGAGCTAGACTGGCAAGATATAGATATTACAGAGAGAGAAAAGAAGAGTGTTCTGAATTTCCTCAAACTTATTTTAGCAAGCATTTTAGAAGTGGAATCCCTAAATGTTTGTGGTTGAAATCACTTACCTCAGCCAATGTTGGATTGGCTTCTGTAAACTTTCCTGAGAGATAGAGAGCTTCTAAATGTTCTGATGCTTTATCAGAATAGGAATGCAACTCTTGTTCAGCATCACTATTTGCTGCACCTTTCACACTGAAATATGATGAAAAGAAACAAACTGGTTTTAGTTCACTGCAACAAACTGAAAATTATCTCTAAAAATAAAAATTGAAACAGTAAAAGAAAAAAAAAGAAGTCAGAAAGTCACTCTGCGCATTAGCTAATTTCAGAAAAAAAAAGGTCAGCTGTTTTCAGATAAAGCAGGAACTTTGCAAGTAAAGTTACTGTCATCAAAATCTCACAGATGGACAGATGTAAATAAAAGTCAGAACTTTTAAAGCTTTTAAATTGTTTTATTTATATTCAATAATGAATGAAAAAGAAGAAAGTTAAAAACAATGTCTCATTTCATAATGACTAAAAGAATATAATTTGATAGGTTATAGGTTATATAAGGGTCATGTAGAGTGAAATAATCTATTAAATTCAATTTTATTGATAAATGCTGCAGAATTTCAAAACTCAGTGGATTGATAGCTGACCCAAAGCTATTGTAAAAGAAAAGCATATATTATAAGAAAGGTACTTTCAAGTAAAGGAATTTTTAAAATGTTGACTTCAACTTAGGTACTTGACAAAATAACCCCAAGAGATTATCAGGATTTGTTGCTGTTGATAAAGAGATAATCTACACTTATCTCAGGGAAGGACTGCTTAATTCTTCAGTCATGGTGTGATTATTTGTGTGGAAGTCAGAAAAGGAATGGAACAAACCCCTCTTTTTTTACAAGTTCAAAATGTTTTTACTATTTGTGTTTTCTTCTCTCTTGACCTCATGGAGATGGCATAATTTTAGTTAAAGTCATCTTACTACAACTGTGCCAATAATTAATCTTCTTTTTCTACCCATTCCCTCAGCATCTAGAAGCAAATGCTGGTTTTAATTCCCAAATACATCCTTCTGACTTGTTCAGACTGTCTCTCTTTGTATGCAATGTCCTTCTTTAGCCCATTTTTTGTCTTCAGATCTACAACTTTCTACTGTTAACTAGAATCTGCACCAAACAACTTTGCAGAGTCAATGTTATACCTTGGCTGCTTTATAACCAGAAATGAGAAGAAAATATTTGGACTCACATCTGTATTGGTTAGAATCAGTTCAATAATTCAAATTATTATTATTATTATTATTACAATTTTTGTTTCCATTGTTAATAAAAATAGAAGTTGAATTACTGACCATTGTATAAGTGATGAGGAGGCATGAATAAAATTATGCAAAAGAGCTGATTCTTCGTCAGACAGTGGACAAGGTATTGGACTGTTTGGTCGAGGTAACTTCTGTTTACTTGACCAATTCTTTAAAACATTTTCAAATGTCTAAAAAAGGCAAAAAAGGAAATTAAATTTTACAGATTTGTCAATATCCTGCAAAAGAAAAAAAACCTTATATATTTTAATATAAAATATTGACAGTAGTATGAAAGTACAAATTGAGAAATATTATGGATTTTAGCCATATAAGAGATGATTATAGGTAGCATTCCAATACGGTAAATTGTTATTATCTGGAAATTGGCTCAGATATTATCAGAAAAGTTTGTTTATGAAAAAGAAACTCTTGAATAACAGCAAAATATTAGAAAAAGAAAAGTTTTTACCCGGTCTCTTGTTAGCATCTGTGCTCTGTTCTTGTGGACAATTCGTATATAACCTGGAGGTTGCAACCAAGCCTCACCATCCACCTGTACAGGCACACCTTCATTACCCATTATAGTAACTTTTACTGTCCGACACTGAAAAAGAAGGCAACATTGGAGATAAAAACACAAGAAATTTTCACAAGGAAAATTTGTTAAAAACAACATTACAAAGATTAAGACAATTTGTTGTGGCAAATTATCACAAAATATTTCAGAAGTCAGAAATTTAGGTTCTTATCAAGTGATCCTCTTCTTCACAATATTCATAAAGAAAATATATTATTGATTTTTGTAAGTAGAAAATCAGTTGTCAAGGAAAAGCCTATGCAAAGTATAATTTTTTCAAAGTCAGAAAGTAAAAGGCTCAACATGAAAAGAATTTATTTTTCATTTTCATTAAAATGTTGGAACATTTCAGCCATTAAAACTACAGGCCTTCTAATTCACTTAAAAACAACAAAGAGACAATTGATACATAGCTTATAAAATATGTAAATTAAGCAAAAATAATTTCAAAACTATTTTTATTTAATATGACCCTCTTCTTTGTGGATTCAACAAAAACAATTGTGCATTCAGTTTTTTGCATCTAAAATAAGCAAAATGTTCCTTACAACCAATAGTTGACAGTGGGAAAAGTGTTACACATAAAAAAATATTACTTTCAGTTTTAAAATGAGATCACAAATATAATATTCCTTCTTTTCTTTTTCAGTCTAATCTATTTTACTTCACCAGAGTGGATTGTTTCAAATTAGGCTGGGGGTCACTCGAGTAGAAGAGAATATATATCTGTAGAAATATGTATTGCTTAAATATACATCATAGTGAATATGTGTGAGAAAGAGCCTAATAACTTGTATTAATGATATTGATATTTAGTGTTTGCAACATCAACAACACAAATCTATGTTTAATATAAGTTCCAATTCCATTTGTAAAGTGATTAAAGTGATAGAAGAGAAAGCGCATCAAGAATACACAAAAAAAAACCTGAAAGAGGAAGGCTGAAAAAATTGTAGTTTCTATATAAAAAGTAAAGTGGCTGATAATAAAAAAAAAATGCAAAAAAAAAAATTGATATAATGAGAGAACTTAATACTGTTATTAAATGATCAGGAAAAGGTAGAATAATTCTTTGCTACCTGACAAATACGATGATGATGTAAATCTATCACCCTGGAGACAGCCATCTGCATACTGCCAAATACTGCAACCACTTCCAGAATTTTGTCATCAAAACTTGGAGCTGTGAAATTCTGAGAATAAAAAAGTAATTTAGACAATGAGCAAATATGATGACTTTAGAAGAAGGAAAAAAATCAATACTAATCGCTGCAGTAATAACACTGGTGGGGTGATATTAATATGTTGTAGCTTGCCTTGTGGCTGAAATATTTGTGTATTTGTCAGAAAAAAAAATCCAGATATCAAATGCTGATTTTCAAAGAGAACAGGTAGGCAAGATTTCTTTCTCCTTCTTTGCCTGGAAGATTGTTGCAATATAATCTTCTCACTCACTTGATGGGGTTTTGTATTTAGTAGATACTGACATATGAAAATATGCCATTTACAGTTTCTAGTAGATTGTAGGCAGCACAATTACATTATTGGTAGGTAGTTAGCTATATGAAACGCTAATGTCGTAATGAACAGACGTCCTTTTTGACACTCCTTGAAAATGGTACATTTAAAGTAAATAAGGCAAGTAGTGGTAATTTACTAGGCTTTTTGCTTAGATGTGGCACAAGGCCATGTGAATGGGACACCCAATGAGACTCGAACTCCCTTGTGTAGGTTTGCTAGTCTAGCTTGCTAACCATTACACCTCCAGAGATGCCCAAATAAGGGAAGTAGTGATTTTTATCTATTTACTTTTCAATCTATATATCTATTCTTTGCATCATGTACTTTATTCAAGTAAAATTAGATATAAACCAAATATATATTAATTACGTTCAAATATTTCATTACTTTTTGATTATTCAGGATATAAAGCTGATACATAAATTCCTTTAGTTTAAAAACAAATGTAACTTACTAACCAGTAACATTTCCCAGTATAACCCTAGCAAGTGAAAATGAACAATATCATATTTAACTTGATAATAAAATCGGTGCAATTGACTGAGCTTTACTTATTTCTGTATTTATCTATACATCTATGAAAAAAATAGAAAAAGAAAAATCCTAAAGTAATGAATTATTACTTTTATTCATCTATTTATTTTATTTTTGTAATAGACTAGCAATAACTGAATAAAATTTATTTTATTTTATTTTTAACTATAGCATTCAGTTTAACTGTAATTTATGTTTATTTACCTATAAAGTAAGTAAAGTTGGCGACGTTAGTCGAGGGTGACCAAAAGGCTTCCTTTTTAATAGCTACAACACCGAAGTGTAGGGAAGGGCGCTACTCCTTTCCTTGGATTGCTCCACTTTACCCTTGATACATAACTTATATCACTGAGTGTTAAGCAAAGAGGTATCAAGTACCATTTTTAGAGTCTTTGGTATGACATGGCCTGGGCTTGAACCCAGGTCTCCTGGACCATTGGCAAACACTCTACTCACTTGACCAATGAGCTGGTTTATTTACCTATAATCCTAGTATATTTTCTTTTACATGTCAACGACTTTTTTAAGTTAAGTTTCTTGAATTATAAGTAGGTGTCTGGAATTCTAATGATCACTTGTTTTTTTCTTTTCATTACTATATCAATAGTCTCAGTAGTGGTGGTGGGTTAGTTAAACAGTCAAAAAAGCATTGTTTAACAAATAACAATAATGATAATATGATAATAAATGGAGTCTGATTTGTCTACTTCCACTTTGAATAATAAACTTAGATCTGTATATTTCGATGACTATGATTCAGTAATATGTATGTGTGTGTATATGTAAACGAGTCGTCATCAAATCCGGGAGGTATATGTCAGTAACTGGCTACCCTGAGTATAAGGGAATAAACTCTGGCAGAAAATCAGGAGTGGAGCCCGTAGGCAGTTGGCTGGCAGATTTGTCACCTTCTAGCAGCTCCACCATCCTCTCTGGTCTTCAGCTGTTTTGATCTTGTCTTGCTGCTGGATCAGGCCCACCGGGACGAGAGAGTGAGGTTGGCTTTGCACAAAGCTACTTCACTTTAAACAAAGTCAAGTGCAACTCATCAATCAACCTTTACCCCATCCTATTACCTCAAATCCTGTGGTGTCAGGTGAGCGACAAAGCGACAGGTGTTGTTACACAGGAAGTCGTAGCTGACGACCTGCACACAGGCAACTCAGACTATATGGTCGCTTCTTACTGCCTAGAGAAGAAATTATGTTCGGTAGCCGTCTGAGTGTCTGAGCAGCCCCCTCTGGGACGACACTACTCATCCCTGCAGCATGGGGAATGGGGTAGAAACGGTACCCCTAACATTGCCTACTCTACTTCACCCTGGTCGGCTTACCGCAGTTGGCAGAGACCTCTCTCAATGCAGTTGAAACAAGAAAGCAAAAAAAAATAACACCCCCCCCTCTGAACATCGCAGTGTGGAACGTCTGCACACTTATTGACTAGGATGACACAGATAGACCTCATAGACGTACTGTTACTCTTATCTCTTTTGAACTTGTTAGGTACAAAATCAACATTGCCGCCCCCAGTGAGACCAGGCTGGCAGGCAAGGGAGAGCTGACCGAGAAGAGTTCAGGCTATTCTTTTTTTTGGACTGGACATACACCCCACAATAAATGCGAAGCTGGAGTGGGCTATGCCATCAAGACGTCACTCGTAGATAAGTTAGCACCCCACCAAAGGGGTGAATGACCACATCATGACTGAGACTTCAACTTCATCACGGGAAAAAGTTTGCTACCATCATCAGTGCCTATGCACCCACCATGACCAACACAGATGAGACAAAAGACAAGTTTTATGAGGACTTTGAATATGTTATCTGCACTGTTCCCACTTCAGACAAGCTCATCCTTCTTAGTCTTTAATGCAAGAGTTGGACAAGACTGCACCTCCAGGGAAGGAGTACTGGGTAAACACGGGACTGGAAAATGCAACAGCAATGGCCTACTGCTTCTTCAGACCTGTGCCAAGCATAATCTTTCAATCACTAACACTGTATTCTGCCTCCCTCGCAACAAGACATCCTGGATACACCCCTTCTCTAAGCACTGGCATCTGATCAAAAATGTTATTGTGAAAGGGAGATATAGGCAGGATGTGAGAATCACCAAGGCCATATGTGGTGCAGAATGCTGGATAGATCATTGCCCAATCATTTCTAAACTAAGCATCAGTCCAGCCTAAAACAAGACCACAGGGCAAAAAAGCACCAAAGTGACTGAACATCATGAAACTAAAAGATGTTCCAACCAAGCAATCATTTGTTGAGGTCTTAATAAGTGGCTTGATACCATCCTTTTGGGTGAGCAAGATGTGGAAGCAGCGTGGATCACTTTCCGGGACACAGCTATGGAGTGTTTAGGACCATCTACGAGAAGACACAGAGAGTGGTTTGATGAGAATCATGCCGAGATCATGGACCTTATAGGTAAAAAGTGTGCTGCCCACCTGGCACATCTTCATGACCCTTACTGTACTACCAAGAAAGACGCTCTAAGGAGCATCTGCAGCACCATTCAGCTCAAGCTGTGTGAAATGAGTGCAGATGGAACCAAGCTCATATCAGAGAAGAACAAGATCCTAGAGAGGTGGGCTGAGCATTTCAATTGTTTACTAAACAGGCCATTTTCTATCAGTGAACGAGTCACTCGATGTCACTCCAACCCTGGGGGAAGTTCAAATAGTTATCTGTCAACTATCCAGCGGCAAAGCACCTGGATCTGACTCCATTCCTGCAGAAATCTATAAAGAGGGTGGATCAGCATTGATGGGTAAACTTCTGACCCTCATTCAGCTGATATGGGTGAAAGAACAACTACTGCAGGACTTCAAGGATGCCTCCATCATCCATATTTACAAATGGAAAGGGAACTGACAGGCATGTGGTGATTACTGTGGAATCTCCTTACTTTCAATTTCGGGCAAGATCCTAGCCACAGTCTTTCTGAATCGCCTCATCAACCATCTTGAACATGGACTCTTACTGGAGAGTCAATACGGCTTTTGTAAGGAACTTGGGACTGTTGACATGGTGTTTGCTGCCTGACAAGTGTCAGGAACAGAACATTGACTTCTACTTGACTTATGTTGATCTGACCAAGGCATTTGACATGGTCAGCAGAGACAGCCTTTGGAGAATCACGACAAAATATGGCTGCCCCGAAAAATTCATCACCATTGTTAGACAATTTTATGATGGCATGCAGGCAAGACAATGGAGAAAGCTCCGTAGCCTTTTCCATTACAAATGGAGTTAAGCAGGGATGTGTCCTGGCCCCCACTCTTTTCAGCATCATGTTTCTGCAATGCTGTTTGATGTATTCAATGGCTCAGATAATGGAATTGACATTTGATACCACACCGATGGCTCTGTCTTCAACTTCAGAAGGGTTCAAGCAAAGACCAAGGTGAAAACTGATATTGTCAACGAAGTTCTGTTTGCCGACAACTGTGCACTGAATGCTACTACCAAAGCCAACATGCAAAACAGTGTTGACTGATGGTTAGACCAAAATTGTCACAGGCCATTTCTCAATCTGCACACAGATTGGTCTCATTAGCCATCTATGCACTCACTTCCTCAATCATAGATAAGCTTGATCAGATGGTCCTTATAGATTATGATGGACAAAGAAGAAGAATAAGAAGATATTTAACTGAATTATAATAACAATATTAAAGACAAAACTATGTGTTGCATCTCTTGAGATTCCAAAAAGGTAGAGATAAAAGCTAGTGCATTGTTTAATGAGATACAGAACAAAGATACTAGTTAGTTAATGTCACTGTTATATACATATTCCTTTTTTACAGCCTCTAAGAGCAAGGAAAAAACAAAAAAAAAAAAGCCCAACTTACATCATCTTCTTTGGTTCCTCCCCAGAAGTTGGCACCTCCCATATAGCTGGAAATAGAAACATTAAAACTTAGTAGACAGAACAAAGCAAACACCATAAGAATTATTCTTAATTCATTTTTCTTATTACAACAGTAAACAACTGAATTTGAAAATTAGTATTTAGTTTAGAAAGCTTAAAAACTTTTTGCTCAAAACCACTGCAACTGAAGTATAAATTAACCCAAACATTAAAAAGAAAATAATTCTATTTTTCAGACAAAAATGGAATAATTATACAGAAATGAAAAGATGTCCATTCAATTACAATCAATAACAAAATTATTTGTACACCCACCCATCAATTCTGAATATTTTTTATCGATTTCTCAGAATCTAATGCACACATAATGCCAGGTTTCTTTATATGTTAAGCAGCACACAAAAAATAAAATAAAATAAAATAAAAAATATAAAACTAAATTTTTCAAACAATAGGTTAAATACAACAAATTTGACAGGCGAATTATGCAAAATAGGAAAAGATAAAATTAATTGTACAGTAGAAAATATCATCTTAAATTGATTGATTTGTGTCAGTATAAGTAATCTACATAATTATTTTATCAGTGAAGGCTTAACTATTTATTCAGTAGAATATTTGTTATAATTTCAACATCATAGAGTGTCACCATTGTTGTTCTTCTGTTAACAACATGATGGGGAAGGCAAATGAGCTTAGACAGACAATTATTAACTTCCACAAGTCAGGAAATAGTTACAGCACTATTTCAAACCAGTTAGCTATTCCTAGATCTAAAGTAGTCTGTTAGAAAGAAATTTAAACAGTTTGACACAACAGAGAATTTGCTTGGGCATGGAATAAAAACCAGATGATCCCTGAGAACTGCCCAAAAATTGTGTCATGAGGTTAGTATAAACCCAAGAACTGTTTTCAAAGACATCACCAAAAGTTTCAATACAATGAGTATCAACATAAGTACTCGCACAATACAACGTTCTTAAAAATAGAAATGGGTTGTATGGAAACTGAGCATGACAAAGCCCTCTTCACAAACCATAATCACATTCTTGTTTGGTTTAATTTTACCAAAATGTTCTTGGACAAAGAAAATTGCTTTTGGGAACAAGTATTATGGAGTGATGAAAGAAAAATTGAGCTTTTTGGACATAATCATGATTTAGTGTAAGAAAGGTGTGGCTTTCCTCCCAAAGAACACAGTGACAACATTAAAACATGGAGGCAGCGGCTCGATGATGTTTTGGGGTTCTTTTAGCTCAAGGGGGACAAGACAATCAATTGCAATAAGAGGAATAACGAAATCTGAAGACGATATCAAAATTCTCAATGAAAATCTACAACTATCAGTGCAAACTCTTGATCTAGGTCAGTGGTTTACTTTTCAGCAAGATAATCATCCCCAACATACATCTAAATAAGTGACTGCATGGCTTCAGAAAAAGAAGTTTTTCAGTTCTACCATGGACTTCAATGAGTCCTGACTTGAATCCTATTGAAAATCTATGGCAAGAATTGAAAGTTCAAATAAATCATTGGTCACCAAAAAACCTTCAGGAATTACATGAAACCATTGAAGAATGGAAGGAAATCCCAGAAAAGACTTGTTCAAATCTCATTAAAAACTTTAGAAAACAATAGCAGCAAGTTATAAAAACGAGAGGCCATGTTATTGACTATTAATATTGGGAAAATTATTCAATTTTTTATACTGTACAAATAATTTTATCTTTTCCACCTTTGTTTATCTTTCTTCTCATATTTAGTAAATTTAACATATCCTTATCAAAACCGAGTTTTATATTTCTTTTTTGTACTTAATATAAAAAGTCTAACATCTAATGAGTATTAAATTCTAAGAAATAGGTCAAAATATTCAACATTCATGGGTATATGGATAATTTCCTCATTGACTGTATATTCTTAAATTTGAAGAACAGTAAGTTGATATGTTTGTTTACAATATATATATAAAGAAAATAGAAAATTTTTATTCATATGTAGTGACAAATATACAAAATTTTCCATCTCTTCACTTAAAAAGAAATAACTAGTTTTCTTCTCATTTTTTATTCTCTGGAGAAATAAAAAAAAGAGATAAAAATATTGTTTTTATCAATAACAAAATCTTAAGAAACAGCAACATAAGAAAAATTATAACAAAACTCTGCTTAGTGTTTGTAAGGAAAATGTTCTTAATTTAGAAATTTCAATAAAACACTCAAGATTTTATATAATAGAAATAAATATGAAAATCTGATATGGGTGGGGTGGGAGCAGATTATCTTATGGTTGCAATTTTACTGATAACTGGCAATTTGGCAATGACTTATTCATAAAAGACATTTTCTGCATGGAAAGATTATTAGATATTATCAGAAGCTTCTGTATCTTGAATACAGCATTTCTTTTAAACCAAAGATATCAAGAAAATATAAGCAAAACCTTTGTAGCTAATCCAAACACATAAAGACAAAATTTGAATATCTGAAGACAGACTAACCTGGGAATATTCAAGATCACAATGCCTTGTAAACTGGGGAGTGGAATTCGTTGACCATCACATTCAAGCTGGACTCTTTGATCCAAATTTTTAAAAGTTCGTTGCAAAATTTCTTTTCCTCCTAAAACACTATACCACATGAAATTTTTTGTTCTGCTTCTATAAAAAAACACAGAAAGTGGGCAAGTTAAGATCATGGCATTAAAATATGGATACAGTAAATAAAATTGCTTTGTCATTTTTATGGAATATATAACTAATTGCATCAATAATTATCACATTTTTTATTCATCTTTTGAATCAGAATGATTAGCTTATAAAATAAAAGCATAAATGTAATCAGATAGAACAAATTGCTAATTTCTTTTAAACACTCTGGCAATTTTTAAATAAATTGTTTGATTGAATATTTTTTGCAAGTTTGTAGCTAAACTTTTATGAATAATTTGTTCCATAACAAAACAGTATTTGAATATAGGAAATTCCCGAAGAAAATAAGTCATAACAAGAATATAAAAATAGTCTGACAAATTTTATGAAGTATAATAATTTTAACAACAATAAATAAGATTTTCTTTTGTAGCTTTACTGAAACCATGTAAAACTTAAAGATGTTTGCAAGGCAACAATACACTGTATCAATTTCCTAAGATGATGAATTTAAATTATTGAGATTCAGAAAATGGGTAGTGTGGGAGATCATCCATGGCTCATACATTTCTGGCTGCATAATCTCTCACCCATGTTGTGCTGCCAAGTTCTTTTCAGGTTGAAATACACAAGTCCGAGATGGGTCCACAACAAAAAGCTGAATAAATTTTGTTTAATGGAGGAGGAAGAGGAAGAAGTGCATGTGACACTTTGCAAAATGATGGTTTGTGGTGTCCTCAGTTTCACTATGTAGGTGGCAGGTGAAATTCCCTTAACTTAAAACTAAAGCTGACTGCTAGGTTTTCAGGTTTGATGTCCCCCCCCCAATTCCCTGCGTCTATCTTTTTTAGCCTATCTGGATGTCTCTCTGTCTCTGTTCTCACCTGTATCTGTTCTGTGGTCCCCTCCTATCTGTCCCTATTCTGTCCAGCAGACTGACTTTACTTATATATATACAAAAGTGAACTATCCCATTTCCAGATTTTGGCGTGAAGATAAAATTGAAACTCTTAAGTCATGGCTCCACTTATACTTCAGGGCTGAATTGATGGTTCCAGCACAAAATTTCTTCTATCACACACACACACACACACACACACACACACACACACAACATAACCACGCAAATATGTCTCAACCCCTATATGGACATACATACCTACGGTCAACTAAAACCATAAACATACGAGGTGCCTTCAATAAGTTTCCAGACTTTTTTGTACAGGCATTTAAAATTGTCCTAGACTCTTGAAAATTCAGTATGTTATTGCTATACATCTTATGAGATGACTGACCAATTTTTATGATTTCAGCTTCAAATCAACAGCTACAGCAGCAATTGGAATACACCCTACTAAAGCCTGATTGTCACAGCTGGTGAATTTCAAAAATGAAATCTGACACTTTAGAAGAATGATATGCAATAAAATTGTTTTAAACTTGGAAAAAATGCCACAGAAACGTATGGAATGCTTCAGACTGCTTTTCAACCATCTTGCATAAATCAAGCATCAGTTTCTGAGTGGCATAAGAGATTCAAGGAAGGCAGGGAGTCTGTGAGGGATGATGAGAGGTGTGGGAGGAGTAAGGAAGTCAGAACACCAGAGCTGATTGGCCAAATTAAGAATTTCATGGATAAGGACCGTCGTGTGTCTATAGAGACAATAAGTGCACAGTTTGATGTCAGTGTGGGAACTGTACACACAATTATTTGCGAGGAACTGAAGATGCGGAAGATTTGCGCGAAGTTTGTCCCAACGGTGCTCAGAGAAGATCAGAAAGAAAGATGTTGTTATGACAGCAGGGAGATGGTCGAGCTGATCAATTCAGATCCCACAGTTCTTGATGCTCTGGTGACCTGCGATGAAAGCTGGATCTACTGCTATGACAGAGTTCCCAGTGGAAGCATGCTGGCTCTCCCAGACCCAAGAAGGCCAGATAGAGCAAATCCACCCACAAACTTTTGATGATCCCTTTTTTTGACAGCACTGGCATGATCTACATGCAGTGGGTTGCCGCTGGACAGACAGTCAACAAGGAATACTATGTTGAGGTTTTAAGGGAGTTCAGGAAGAGATTCTGTTGGAAGAGGCCAGCACTCCTCAAATCGGGTCAGTGGCATTTCCACCAGGACAATGCACCAGTCCACAACTCCATCCGTGTCACAGACTATTTGACCAAGATGGGCATCAAGACAGTTCCTCACCCTCGCTATAGTCCAGACCTTGCTCCCTGTGACTTTTGGTTATTCCCTAAGCTTAAACAAAAACTTAGAGGCTGTCGTTATGAGACAATTGAGGAGATGAAAGAGGCTGTGACGAAGGTCATTGACACACTCACACAAGAGGACTTCCATGGGGCCTTCGAGAAGTTGTTGGTATAGTACAACAAGTGCATTGCAGCCAGAGGAGATAACTTCGAAGGGGACTAGACTTTCATGTATGTACTATCAATAAAAGTGCCCATACGAAAAAAGTCTGGAAACTTATTTAATGAGCCTTGTACGTATACACCTGCACATACGCACATACATGTACTCACACCTACTGACGTATCTACATACATAGAGCTGAGTCCATATACTACCATACTACCATCAATAGTGTCAGAGTAGAATCAACATCTTTTAAAAAATTTTTCCATCTTCTATTTGCTAAACTAACATTACTGAAAAGGCCTTGTTTTTTTTATCTCTTCAAACACTTTGAGACAGACTGATCTCCAAAGCAATTAATGTCTCATTAATCAAATGTTTTTTTTCAAACAAGAGAGACTAAATTGCAATATTAATCACAAACCTGCATTTTTCTGGATGTTCTTCACGTTTCAAATGGAAATCCAGACTAATCTTTGCATCCAATCCAATGCCAAAATAATTATTCATAACACACCGTTCTGTGTACTCTTCTCTGAAATAAAAAGAAATTACAATTTTTTTCAATTTTAACTTTTGACAAAATTTTAACAACTTATGCTGATAAAATAAAAACATCAAATCTTTTTTTTATTAATTGGAAGAATCAATTGCCATGCTAAACCTAGAAAATGATTCTACTGCAACTTTAAACTAAGCGTAAATTTTCAAACGCAAATTCAATTTTATTCCCTGTAATTATTGTGCTAATCTGTGTTTGCAACTACCACAACTAATACTGTTATTGCTATAAATACATTCAGTATGTAATTGAGAACGTAATTATTAACTGAATTTTTTTGTCTTGAAAACATGGAACAAATGTGTTTTATAAGTGACATGTTACTTTTAATGCCACAAGGTACTACTTTATATATGGAGTTGAGTCATAACTAATTTTTGGTTTTTTAAAAAGCAAGTTGTAACTACATATTTCAAACTTCCAAAGAGAAATTACTGGACGAGAAAGTCCCTTCATTTTTATTTCAGTAGTGAAAGAGTGTGTATAATCTATGATCTAAAATGGAGGAACTGAAAGTGCATGTTCGACATGTAATGTTGTGGGTGTTTAATAATAACAAAAATGCTACAGAAACAGTTAAGAAAATTTGTAATCTTTATGGCCAAACTGTCATTATTGATTGCCAAGTCTGAAACTGGTTTGATGTCACTGAAAATTGAAACCAGACCGAGATGCTCATCAGATCTTGATCAAGATGCTTCAAGAGAATTGGTGGAATACAATCCATGCAAAAGTACTTGAAAATTAGCACTTGACCTTAACACATCCCAATCCACAATCTGCTGCTACTTAAAAGAGATAGGAAAAGAGAGCAAACTGGGCATTTGGGTTCCTCATACTCTTATTGAAAAGAATAAGGAAGGGACAAGTGGGTAGAATGTTCGTCAATGGTTCGGAAGATGATTGGTTGTTTGGGTTTTAAGGTATATCAACCTTTGTAAGTTATTTAATGCCAAATCAGTTTTTATACAAATAATCAGTTCTATTTCAAACAATTCAGTTTAGCATCAGTACACAGTTTAATTGTCAAAAACATTTCTATTTCAAGCTATTCAGTTTAGTCAACAGTTCTAATTCAACCAATTCAATTTAATATAAGTATAGATTTTGTTTGTCAAAACAGTTCTATATTAAATAATTCAGTTTAGTCTAAGTAAAGTTTCAATGTCAAAAACAGTTCTATTTCAAACAATTCAGTTTAGCATAAGTATGCAGTTTAGATGTATTTACACAGTTTAATTGTCAAAAATATTTCTATTTCAAGCAATTCAGTTTGGTCAAACAGTTCTAATTCAAACAATTCAGTTTAGCATAAGTATGCAGTCTAGTTCTATTTAACCCATAGATAGGGCCCTATCAAGCTCTGTATTCCCCAAAGCTCCAGCATCACTGAAACCTCACCATCAGATTGTTTAGTGTCATATCCAGGACATTTGTTAGGAGAGGTCTTAATCCTGTGCAGAGGTGTAGTCGGTGCATTCTACAGTCCCGACCGACTGGGCAATGGTCTGGAAGACTGGGGTTCAATCCCAGGTCAAATCATACCAAAGACTGAAAAAAGAAAAGCTACTTGATGCTGCTTTGCTTAATACTCAGCATTATAAGCGTAAAGTGGAGTGATCCAGAAAAAGTAGTAGTGCCCTCCTCTACACCTCGGTGTAGTAATTAATGAAAAGGGAGCCTTTGAGTCGCCAACTTTCATATCCATCGCAACAAGTATTCTATCAATGACCTGTTTCTCAAGAATACCATTACAGGTGACAAAAAATGGGTCTTTTATGAAAAGGTTAATACAGAAGGCAGTAGATTGACAAGGTTGAATCTGCAGCCTACCACAAAAGTGAAACTTCATAGAAAGTTATGCAGTGTATATAATAGGATCATTACAGTATTATTCATTTTGAATCTTTAAACTGCAATCAAACTCTCAATGCAGACTTATACTCTCAACAGCTGCAACATGTACATGAAAATCTAAGAAAACGCTACACACTCATCAATAGAAATATTGTGCTTTTTCATGGTAATGCAATGCCACATTGAGCAAGGATCACACAGGAAAAATATTGAATTTAGACAGGTCAGTTCTACCCACCATATTCATCAGACTTTGCACTAAGTGATTTCCAATCTTTTTTCTTCTCTTACAAAATGCTCTGAATGACAAAATTTTCTAAAGAAGATCAGGTGAAAATGTTTGAGTTTGAAACCAACTGAATTTTACTCAAGAGAAATCAAGAAGCAACCTGATAAATGACAAGAGCTGATTCAAAATAATGGTGAATATACTATTGATTGAAATCAATTCATAGTTGAATTATTCATGAATAAATTATATTGAACTAAAATAGAAATTATTTAAGATTGAACCCAATATAAATACAGATAAGATAGGTATATATTGATAGAAAGACAGATGGATAGGTCAATTTAAGCTGGCTTGTTGAGATTTTCTGTTTCTTCCAATAAACAAGATTCTTTAGCATTCTGATATTCTGAACAAACAAAACTATTAGGAAAATATTTGAATCATCATATATATTTATATATAAAAGACCAGAGCTCTTGAGATCTCATTTGACATGGAGTTTAAATTCCAGATTTTGACCCTAGATACTCAATAGCTTTCAACCATTCCAATACAAAATTGTGCAAATTTCTAAGCTGAAGCATCTTCATCAATATTCATTTCAGACTACTTTATTTTTCATCTTATTTTTGTAGCTTTTTTGATCACAACATTTAGGTATACAACTGTTACATAAGCCTCACGGGAGTGGAAATAAAGTAGAAGTCTCCAACAAAATTTAAACTCATATCCTTGGAATTTGTCTAACAAACAACATATTACAAATCTGCCTGCAAAGAGTTAAAAACAAAGCAAAATTAAAATTTGAACATATAGCTACTACAACAGAAAAAGAAAAAAAAATGTTAGTATTTAGTTTTCATCATATATATATATTTCTTTAAGGAAAACAAAAAATTATTTCCATCCTGATATGGGTATTGACATGAATCAATAATACCAAAAATAACAGGACTTCTTCAGATCTGATGGCTAAAATAATTCAAAATAGACGCAGGAAGGAAGGGTGTGAGGGGGTAGAAGAGGGGTGAAGAGTTTCCTCCCCATTTCACCCACTTCCGTTTTTTAGTTTTTATTACTGGTTGGAATTATAGTAAATTAAATTTTTTAATTTTTAAATTCTAAATACATTTCAACTTAAAACTCCAGATTTAATAATAATTTAGGGTAGTATGACATTCTTTAATAACCTTACGTAAGGATACAGTTATATTTATCTTAAATTAAATTCAAAATTTATATTCGTGCCTATTAATTCAGTTACCCTTCCATTGAAAAGTATGTACACATCACATGGTATCTTCTCATCTTTTTATTTTATTTTATTCATTTCACCTCAAATCTCAAATTAATCCTATGTTTTGGTTAATTAAACTTTATCTATGATAATTTCTCTATAGTTTAAATTTATTCCTATGTCTACATCTAGCTATTAATTCACATCGCTGATTTAATAATTTTTCAGGGTCTGGGTATATCATTATTGTATTTTTTCTTCTCAGCGCGGCATTATTTTGGAATTTGGGTTTCTTTCATATCCCAAATTATGTTCTTGGTTTTTCAACGAACAAAAGGCAACTCCTTATGCATCTTCATCCTTTGAGGAATACATGGCAACTAACTATTCGTCTTCACCCGGTGATGAATGAACAGCAACTAACTTATTTCCGTAGTTTGAAAAATTCACTACGTGTTGATTTTTTTTGATGGGCTCTTCCTCAGTACCAATCATGGTCGAAGGTTTGCATCTCCGCAGACACATACATGGCTAATAGAGAGTGAGACTCTCCCATGCCCATATCACCTTGTAATGATAGAGAGGGTGGGAGAGAGAGAGAGACGGCTTCTCTTTCCATTATTCTGCTTACTACTATAGTCGCTGACGGTCAGAGAGTTGCATTAATACCCTTGAAAAAGGTATGAATCCAATTATTCTCCCTCCAGGTATGGGTAAATAGTAGGGCAGACTGAGTTCTTCAGCCTTGGTGAGGCAACAAGTCTAGGAGAAAGAAAACTCTAAATTCAAACCTGTTAAACTCCACTTAAAAAATTGATCTTGTGTCATATCCTGCCCGAGTGGAGGGGTTGGTAAATATGGTCAGAGTCACACCCCCTCACCCATGACTAAGCAAATGTATTAGGGTGTCATATTTCCTCGCCACAATGGTTCAAAAACATATGATGAAAGATTCAATAGACTGAAATGAGGGATGGTGGCTAGGAGAATTGATCAATAACTGGGAATTGAACTTGTATAAAATTAAATAGGAAGAATGGTTGAATGAACTGAACCCAAATCATGTTTAAAAGTGATGAAATTTAGGAACAAAGGGCCAAGCCTTTTTCATGAAAAAGTTGTTTTAGATTATTGGAAGCAAACAGAATGAGAGAATATTCTATTTAGACATTGATGAAAATTCATCTGAGATCATTGACTTTCTGTTGATGGATACATGAAATTATGATTTTGGGGAGAAACCGGCAATGGAGTTCACTAACCCTTTGTGATGAAATGTGCATATAACCCACAAGTGTGAGAACATAGTTTTAGTTGGTGCTTTGAGTTTGCAGGGAGTCAAATTTGTGCTTCAGCTTAGAGAGAGAGAGAGAGAGAGAGAGAGAGAGAGAGAGAGAGAGAGAGAAGTCTTGCTTCAAGTGTTTTGCTTGGAACTTTGCTTTAAGAAGATTCAATCCAAAAGATTTGCATGAGTCAGTTTGCATTCTAGCTTAGAGAGAGAGAAAAAAGAAGCCAACCCAAAATAAAAATGAGTGTTAACACACACATGCACATAGAAGTGATAGAGGAAGGGAGACAGTCTTAATTGCTATGAAAAAAAAAGAGAATGTAGAAATATAATTCTTTTATCATCAAATAAACCTTTGTGGTAGCTGTTGGATGAACAAAAAAAAAAGTAATAACTAGAAATAAAATTCCTACTTCCATAAGAAAAATGATTCAAATCTTATGGAATGATGTCTTAAGAAGTGTACAGAGATACAACTGTCATATTGATTCTGTAACCAAAAAATATGTGAATATACGAAATCCATTTCTCATCTGATTTTCTCCAAACCATATTTTTTGTTTACATCTAGTCAAGTGATAGTCTTGATTAGTCAAAATTTTTTAAAGTTCAGATTAATTTATCTTTCATCTTATTTTTGTTGCAATAAAATAGCAGCAAAAATAGAATGAAAGATTTTCTGAAATTAATAATTAAAGAAAAAAAAAGGAAAGATTTGTTCTACAAGAATTGAGCCAAATTGATTGCTGAACAAAAAAAAAAAAAAAATAAGAAAATAAAAATCCCATTCAAAGCGGCTGAAATTCCTTAGCAAGCTCTGAAGTAGGTAAAGTGGAGAGAAGGTAATATGAAAAGTTGAAATATTGACCACTTACAGAAGGATTTCTTCCTCAATCAATGGGGAAGCAGCAGCACACAGAGCATCTGCGTTGGCCAGCAACACTTTGCTGATGAAGCTTCCACCTGCCAAGCGACCAGCTATTGAACTGCTGATTCCTAAAACAATTAGGCAGAAATTAATTGGGGGAAAATCAAAAAAGCATAACATTTAATCAGCTGTTTACTAAGGAGTTTTGTTGTTTTTAAAGAATCATTTGTTATAAGTTTGATGCTGAATATATATATATATATATATATATATATATATCCCTTTTAAATCTGCAAAAATTAGTTAAGGAAAAGTATTTAATACATATCTTCCTAAGTTCTAAAAATATAAATACTTCATGACTTCTTCTTTAAAAATTTCCATTGATGAGTGTTAATTCTCTGAAAAAGTCTGCTATTGAAATAAGGAGAAAAGTTACTCTATCTAAATCCAGAAAACATCCTGGATAATATAAATATATCAGCTGGTGAGTCTTGTGATCTAATTGGATAAACCCTCTAATATGAAGATTGTATATGGATAATATAAAGGAAATGAGTTCTTGAGTTGAATTTTAATCACAATTTAATAATCTTGAGCAAAAATAACATTCCTAACAAACTCTGAATGGCATAGACAAAAAGAAAAAGAAAGAAAAAAAAAATATCAATAAATGGATTTAACTATTGTTTTTTAATGAAAATCTTTTCGGCAAAGAAAGATTCTGTTAAAGAATTTTATAATTGAAGGAGACAAATTCATTTCGTCAGCTTTAAAAAAATAAATTTTAGTTGTCGCCAAAACAGGTCCTTGACCAATTCATTTAAGGAGATAAAACATTTTAAAAACGATAAAGAAAAATGATTTTTTTTACCTGGCAGCATGTGTGATGGCTGAGTTGCTGTGGGTGAAAGTGGAATGTCTTTGATTGGACTACTATTTCGGATTTTACTCAGATTGGAGCCAACACTGTGAGATTTGTTGAACATACTCATACTACTAATCCGCCGAGTCCTAGGACCACCAGGTGAGCGGGAACCTTCTAGAAAATCAAAGACGTTTTTTAAGAAATGAAAAGAAATAAAAAACAAGAAATCAATTATAAAATGATTAGTTTGGATTAAAGACCTCAGATTTCATTCTTTTAAAAGGAATTTTGTGGTATAGATTCTCTCTTTATTTGTGTGTTTGTGCACTGTGCATGCAGATATCTGTTGTTTATCTGATAGACACAAAGTGCCCAGTATAGGATTATATTTACATTTTAATTGAACCCTTCACTAAGAATTTCACAAGTTTCAGAATTTTCAAAATTTAACATGCTGAAAACATGCCTTAGGGGCCTATTAATAACCACTGAAAATTTAATGGAAATACTCTAGCTGTCATTGAGTTATGCAATGACAGATGAACAAAAAAAGACATCAAGTGAAGAATCATAAGCTGTTATTTATAATTGCAACTTGCTTTCCAAAGTAACAAACCTAAATTCATTCCTAGATGCAAGTGAAATTACCTACCTCCTTCTGGTGGAGATTCGTAACTGCACTTAGTATTTATATCTGTTGAAACATCATAACATGACACTGTCAAATAAAAACAAATTTGGAAAATGAGTGAGAATTGGTTTTGCATATTTGCAATTACAATAGCAGCAACAGTAAAGGAAGTTGACTTTTAATAATAGATTTAATTTAAAGATGATAATTATTTTTGTTTGAATTTCTGTGATGAGGAGTAATCAGTCCATTTATTTCATAACATTTCGTTTGTTTTTGCTAGAGCAGAGTTAGTTTGAAAGACATTATCTCGGTTATTTTCTAGTGGCAAAACGAAATCATAATGAAAGAAAATTTTAAAACTCAGCCCATAAAATGCATTTACAGGAAATAAGATTCATAACCAATAACCTGAACATTAAATCATTCAACTTGTTTCATTTTACACTTTCTAATCAATCTAAATTCCATGATATATAAAGAATTGTTCTTTGTTTTATTTACTTTTAATATTAGAATAAATAAAATCCTATTCAAGTGACCTGCAAGTTTTAGTTGTGTTGGATGTGATGCTGAAGTAGGTTTGGACTCTGAGGTGTAGACAGCAAATGTAGGCACCGATTTAGATGCTTCCCGGCTCTGAACAGGACTGGATGGACTGGTTTTGTATTGGTGTGGCTGTTCACTGAGTATGTTGGAATCATCAGTGGCCATCAAACAGGACTCAGCATCATGTACTTGCATCAAACCTCGATGAGATTCAGTCTGAGCATTTTGTTCATCTACAGCTGAAATGTAAACAATGACAGAATGAGATGCAGATAAAAAGGATTTATATTGTGAATTGAATTAGTCTGAGAAAACACTTTACAAAACAATGTTTTTCATTTACATTAGAAAGAAAACGATTAATTTATTTTCTTACTAGATGCAGATGATAATAATTTCTGAGAGTAAGGGGAAATTAAATTAATTTTTATATTCTACTGGTTTAAATGTTTTTCCATAACTTCTGTAACTAGACAAGAATTCTCAAAATAGTGGTGACCAATCAGAAGATCTTTATAGCCCCCCTTCGACACAAAAAAAAAGAGACATATAGTCATGCACAGCATAATGTCTGAGATACATACTAAAAAATTGGACTTTGTACAATTTGGACTAAAACAAGCTTAAAACAGGATAAAAAGTCATGCTGCTAGCATGGATTTCCCTGACCCTCTCTTGCCACCTGTCTATCATCTATTGCTCCCAGCAGGTCCTCCAGGCTACATCCTATATTGTCACAGAGCTGCTGTAGATAGGTTCTAGCTGGTCATCCAACCTTTGCTTGACCATAGGACTACATTGCTTATGAGTTCGTGCTTACTTCTCCAGCAACATCCTGCATGTTTGGTTCATCTAATTTGGATAGTTTTCATGATGGGTAGTAGGTGGTTGTATAGCTGCCGTTTTGTGGGGTGTTGACTCCAGTACTTGTTCAATACAGCTCATAGCATTCTTGTGTAATTGCTGTCAAGATTTTTCTCTATATGCTTAGTAAGCATCAACATGGTGCATCCATATATCAGTATTGATATGACCGCTGCTTGGAAAAAACTGTGTTTTATTTTATTGGATAGGTATGACTTTCATATGACAGCCTATCAATAGTTGTCCATATTTTGCTAGTTGTGTGTTGATGTCATTTTTGGTTGATGAGCCACTGCTTCCTAGGTAGGAGAACTCATCCACTAGTTTCAGAGGACCACCATTTAGTGTGGAGATGTCTCCTCTTTCATTAAAGCACATGTATTGTTTTGTCAGAGTTGACATGGAGGCCTATGCCACCTTCTTGCTATCCGTTTCAGTCTATGTAGCAGGAATTCAGCTATGTCATTGGCATAGTCTATGTCCGCAGCGTAAAGGTGTTTTCTTTCATAGACGTTCAAAGCATGTAGTCTAGGCTGATAATAAACAGGTATGAGGCTAATGTATCTCCCCTTGCAGCACACCTACTACAATGGTTTCGAGAACATGAATCCGATAATGAAGACAGTAATGACTTATCGCTGCAATAAAAGAGCTTGTCTTTGTTTGGTGTGCAGAGCTTTAATGTAAGGAGAAAACAAGTACTCGCTGGAACCACAATATTTATGCATATTGACCACATGTGATCAGTATGCTTTGCCAACAATAAAAGGGTGTAGTGAGGGTTGGGAGAAGACTCTTTGCATATGAGGGATAGAGAGTACTATCGAAGATGGTGTCAACAGTGAATAATACGAAAGACTATTGGATACGGTGTCGCCCTGAGGAGGGTTCAGCAAGTAACTGAGTTCCAGTCACAGATTACCTCTCTCCCTCTCTTTTTGGTGTTGCTCTGTTGGTTTTTTTCTTTTTTGCTTTCTCTCTTCATTCTTCAAATGTCGAAGTAGTCTGTGTCTTGATTTGATGTGCAAACTTTTACTTTTGTGTTTTTATATAGGATCATTATGGCAGCGAGGGTTTCTTTGGAGAGACTATAAGCAAGAAATATTTGCTCCATCTTCCCACTGTGTATGGAATCAAATGCCTTTGAGAAGTCTATAAATAATAGTCTTGCCTCAAGGTTTTTTGCATGAACATCTTCTAGAATTTGATGGATAGTCAAAATTTGTGATGTCGTGGATCAATTTCTCTGAAAGCCATTTTGGTTCCTAGTTTGATGTCTAGTTGATTACTAATAATTTTTGTGATAGGTTCATCTGTAACTTTTGGTGGTTTTCTAAGTAAATTCTTGAAACATTTTGACAGGTGTATTTGTTTTTTTTGGCTGGCAGCTTTCAGTTTAGCTCTCACAGTACTCTTCTTTCTACTCACTTCATTTACTATCTGCCATGCTATCCTAGATTGTCTATCTTCAACCGAGTCTTTAATCTTATTGATCTGATTTTGTATGTGTAAGCCACTCAAATCCACTCCATGATTTTGTTCAGTAAGAAGTTATGAGACACATGACTGTATTTAAAACCTGACTTTCAACAACTTATATTTATGGCACATTACAAATTGGTTGTTAATTTTGCAATCTATCAATACATAATATACAAAATGACGTTAATCAGTTACATAACCTGATGATGAAAAATTCATTATGGTAACACAAAGCATTACTAAACTTGCATAAATATAGGTAACTATGTTACTTTTTTTTTTTTAAAGAACTCATAGAAATTAAAATATATACATGAATTTTTTCATAGCTCATAGACTATACAATCTTTCACAAAGACATTAATTTTCATTTTATTTGTTTTTTTTTCTTCATAATATAACAGTCTTTTCTCTATGTAATTTTATGTTCTTTAACTTTTTTAATTCCTCCTTCCGACATATTCTTTCTTCACATGATTTGAAAGGATTTCAGTCAACTGATACTCCTGTCTTCTTGACTCAACAACACAATACCTGCCATCATGAACTGATAGACAATTTTAAGTGCAAATCCATACATAGATAATCCTGCTTGAGATGTAATGGTTACTATCATAGGAAATGGACATGGAGACAAGAGTTCAAATCCTGGATGAGGTTGTTTGCATTTCACATAGCACAAATACTTTTGTGAAAGGTATGAATGCAATTATTCTCCCTCTGTGGGTAAATAGTAGGGCAGACTGATTCTTTAACCGTTAACCTATGAGAAGGAAAACTCTGAATTCAAACCTGTTAAAGCTCTGTTTAAAAAACTGACCTCATGTCACATTTTGTTCATGTGGAGGGGTTGGGTAAATATATACATAAATAATCCCATCAATTTTAGAATTTATGGTAGTAAAAGAATAAAACTTGAAAGTTGTTTTTTTTATAAATAGTTTGATTAAATAGTTGTTAATTTATTAAATGATGCGTTTAAATACTAGAAATATCTAAAATAATGAAGTTGTATTAATGTAATGTTATAGCATTTAGCTAAGTGTTTTTTGTGGTCTTCTTGACCTTAGACTTTCAGAAGAATATAAAAGAAAAAATGGAAAAATAAAATTGAATCAGAAAAACAGATCTAAGAAGTCTGCTGCATTTATCCTACTTCTGGAGGAGTCCTTCACCAGAAAGATCTTTACTTAAAGAAAAAAAAATCTATTAAGGAGAGGGAAGTTCAGTGATGCTTGTCTGGTGAGTAAATGAAGTGGCATACATATTTGAAAAGATCTACATCAAGGCATATTGTTAAGAAACTGACCTTTCTCTGTGTGTTCTATAATCTGTCGAATGGCCTTTTTGAGGCTGTTGGCACGAGACATAAGTGCATCCCGAGGTTTAAAAATCATCTACAAAAAAGCAAAATTATTTTTGATGAACATAAAGTAAAAACTGAAAAAATATCAGTATTCTATTTGTAAATGAACTGGATGGACATTTATTAAGTGAATTATATTGTGAAAAATCAAAACTAATTCCTCTCTTTTTTGATCAAATTAAGCTAATTTGTATAAATAAAACTATTTTGTCAACATCTTTCGGTGTCAATTTGACTTTTGTAAAATCAAAATTTTCCATGTGAATAAAGTAATACAGATATCTTATTCTAATTGAAGAGAATTGCATTCTCATTTTTAACATCACATATGATAGAATTTATGTAGATTGACAAAACTGTTAAAGTACTAATATTACGGCAAACAAAGTTTTTAAGGAACAGATTATTGTTTAATTTAACGAGGCACTTTTACAAAATGAAAGAATACTTACGCCTTTAGTTTGTTTGATAGCAGTTATCTCCCCTGATACAACATCTCGATCAGGAGAGCCAACTTCTGCTTGTTCAGCACCAGCACCATTCAAATAACCTTCCTGGGCTGATACCTAAAAATGATGGAGATTGACAATAATTCAGTAACACAATACAACAAAAAATAATCTCTAAAGTAAAGTTATGATTTTGAGTTTAATGGAAGTCAAAAACTTTATTTTAAAACAGATTTTTGTTCCTTTTTTCTTAAATTAAAGCAGTAACTTTTTCATAATCATATAATTATTAAAAAGTTTCCAACTTTGTATACATATTATCGGTTGATCTTTAAATGCAAGAGATATAATGAAAATAGACATATGTTGATCTAACATTTTTTACTTTATTTTCTATTAATAATATTTATAGATATTAAATTTCTTTCCTTATGCTAAAACAATAAAACATCTGAATAATTTTTTTTTTTGACATTTTTATGTATGAACAGCAGTATGTTTATACACTATAAGGTCCTTAAGTTTATTAAGGTTCTAATGACGTATAAACATACTGCTGTTTCACTGAGAATGAGGACGAGTAATAATTGCCATGAGAAGATTGTCTATTTAGCTTTGAATGCCCAAGGTAAACAGAAATAATTTCTTAGTTTTTTAGTGAAAATTTGTTGCATTTTTAAAATCAAAAATTGATGAAATAATTCATATTTTCAACAATTAAAAAAGGAGGAAATTTATTAGGAGAATATCACTGTTGGAGAGTTAATGAACAGAAACATGAAATACATCTTGCCAATTTCAAAAATATCCAAATTAAACTTTTTTCTTACACTCAACAACATTAGAAATACATTTCCAAAAGATTATTGTAGCCAAATAATTACAATGTTAAAAAAGAGTACATCTGAACTGAATTGGTCCTGTCTTAGAAAATAATGTTTAAATTTAAAAAAAAAAAAAGAGAAAGAAAAAAAATCTTTTTGCAACTAATTTTACCATACAGAGTACCGTGGTGTAGTCGTTATCGTCGTAGGAAATGAACACGGTGACTCGAGTTCAAATCCTGGACGAGACTGATTGCATTTCCCATAGCACTATTACCCTTGGGAAAGGTATGAATCCAAAATATTCTCTCTCCAGCTATGGGTAAATAGTAGGACAGACTAGGTTCTTCAGCCTTGGTGAGGCAACTAGTCTAGGAGAAGGAAAACTCTGAATTCAAACCTGTTAAACTCCGCTTAAAAATTGACCTTGTGTCATATCCTGCCCGAGTGGAGGGGTTGGGTAAATAGTACCATACAGAGTACCTACTTCGGTGATATGTCAGATTTGAAATATACTGATTTATATGGTTTTAGATATGGTAGAGAATCCTATTACAATATGAATAGAATGTAGAAATAATCTGACTTTCCAACATGGATGTAGACGAATTACCTTTTTCTCATTTTCATTTTCAAATCTCCTTGAAACTCGGGTTGTAATATTTTTCCAATATTTCTCTTAAACATTTACTTCCCCCTCTTAAAGAATATTTTTGTGAAACAAATCAAGTTTTTTTCTTTGATATTAAATAAGCACTACAAAATATTATTAAATATAAGCTTGACTAATATTTTTCTCCCGATTAGGATTTTTTGTGAAACAAATTATTATTTCAGTGTTTGCCTTCTAAATGTAAAAAATATGTGAATTCTAATGAAAATAAAGTAAAATTCATTTTATAGCTTGCTTGTCAGAATAAAGTAAGAGATCTTTGTTTGTATTAAGATATTTGTACTTACCATGTGGGCTTCTTCATTTAGAGTTTTTAAAAGACTTTCTAATTTCTCATTCAATACATTACACTACAAAAAACAATTATGTTATGGAATCAATTCAAATCTTCAAAATATTCAATACATTCTCTAGTTAATTTCATTCCTTGATATTCCTCACTGGGTATCAACTGAACTTTCCATAATGTAGATAGATTGTGTATTTTATTATTAATTGCAATGCAACAAGTTTGAACTTTTCAAGTTTTAAAGTGTTTCATACAAAAAATTATTTTTGGGATTTAAAATCAATAAGAAAATTAGACAAAACAGATTTTAAAACAACAGTTTAAATAAATAATAGTTCTATTTTTAGCAATAAAGATTAAGATATTGAATGCAAATGAGGAAGGGTATTACATCATTTATCATGAGAATATTATTGACTTAAGATATCTAATATTTAGAAAACAATTTCCCAGAAAAAACACATCTTATCCAATGATAGAAAATAAAAAGCTACATACCTTGGAGGATATTGAAGTTTCCCCTTTTTCTATGTCTCCATCATGAGCTTCCCCTACCTTACACACAAACTCTTTTACGGTTTCACACAAAACTCTGAAAAATAATACAATCTTATACATTAATCAGGATAAGAAATTTTACTTTATTTTTCTGATGACAATATAAAAAAAGGCAACAGACACAAATTGATATTCCTGGTGGTTACCCAACATTAATTCAAAAAGAAATTCTAACAATAAATTATTTCTTATTTCTTAAGTTTGCCAAGAGATAAAAACTCATTGAAAAATTCTAAACGAATTTAAATGATAAAAGAAATCATAGATTTTAATTACTGAATAATAATGAATTAAAAAAGAAAAGCTTTAAATCAATCACTCTATTTTAGTTTATTAGGAAGAGTGAGTTTTGTTTTATGGCATATCAACCTTTGTGGGTCATTTAATACCAAGAAAGGTTAGGTTGGTTTTGTCTTCTATGCGGGTTTTAGGGCATGTTTTTTTTTCCCGATAGTTCTTGATTCTATTTGGCCAAATATTGGTGAAAAGGTTGATTTGGTCAGATTTCAGTGAAAGGGTGAGGATTTTTGGAAGACTCAAAATGTTCTCAAGTTTAGTTTGATTTGGTTGATTTTATGGCATAAAAACCCTTTCAGGCCACACAATGCCAAACTTCGTTTATACACATATTAAACCAAAGATTTACTAATGAATGCTTAGTAGATAATATTCCAAATGAGCAAGAGCTCACCTGCCAGCACACAAATTAATGGATCCAAGCATCGCTGCTATACAACATCAACAATTCAACCCAACATCGATAATCTGCCTGCACATAGTTAAATAGTTATACACATGACTTGTCAGCGAATACATGATTTGTAAACATTCTACTAATAATATTTTCAACAAGCTCAAGCTTATTTTTCTTCACTGCCAAATGATTTCAAGCATCTTGTCCTATACAAATCATTCTATTCACCTGATCTGTTTGCACACAGTCAAACAGTCTTGAATACTGCTATGCACCAGCAGCAATTCAACATCAGTCATTTGTTTGCACACATTCAAATAAATATACAGGATATGTAAGAGATTAGTTTGTCAGTAATTTCGTTTTTACTTTTAAAGTGGATGGTTTGTAAGTGACATTTAAAGAAGGATTGAGTTCATTTGTTTGCACACAGTTAAATGGTTTCAATTCTTGTAGTTATTTGTTATACCTTTCAGATCGAGGCTGGCAACTATGCGGTCTGTGTCGCTACCCATGCTTTCTATACTATATGATCTTTGTAGGGATTTTGATGATCCCTGAGCATCGGACTGTTTATCTATTCCCATAGGTGACTTGGCTCTTGATGGTGAAGGGACTGCATCAAATTTGGCTGGGGGCAGTTTAAATGTGCCTCCAGGTCTTTCACTGATCACTTCTGTGTTCATATTTACTCTTCCAGCCTGGCCAATAGGGGCCTGTGCTTTTTGTTTGTGGGTGTTGAGTCCATTTCAATTTTAAGTTTGTTTTTAGTTCTATAGGGGGATTTGGAGTTGTTTTTTGATTTTTTTTCTTTTTCCTTTGATCTTGAAGTCGATTTGTGTCTACTTTTTGTAGCTTGTGTTTCATTTTTTTGGGTAGGATTTGTTGTTTCATTTTCTGTTGGGTTGTCTTTGGTAATTATTTTTTTATGAAGCCTCTTGGAGTTTTATGGTGTCTGTTTTGATGTGGGTGGTTGTTTCATCAGAATCTTCCGTGTTTGTTTCAACAGGATCTATGTCCATTGGGCTGAATCTGTTGGATTGGTTCATTTATTAGTGTTTTTTGTTTAGTTTGGATTTTTCCTTTTCTTTGCTTAGGGTTTTTTTCCCCTGATTTTGGTTGTGTGTCACATATTCATCTAGAACTGTTGAAATGTGTTCCTTGATTGTCTCTTTTGTGATCATTTTTAGTATTTCTATTAGATTTTTTTAATTCATTAATCAGTTTGTTCAGTTCTTGTTTTGGTTTTGTATCTTCCTTTTCCTCATTTCCTTTTTTAGTTACATATGTATAACTAGGTTGTTCTTGTGTTTGTTCTACTATTTTTCTGGCCTCAGGGAAGGAGATGTTTCTTGTGTATTTTATTTCTGTAATTCTTTTTTCTCTTTTCCACATTTCACATTCCTGTGAATACGCAGGGTATTCTCCTGTGCAGTTGATGCAGTTAAAGGGATTTTTACATTCTAATTCTGTGTGATTTGAATTTCCACATTTTGCATATATTGGTGGTCAAGTGCATTTATCTTGGCATCTTAGAGGGTTTGGTATGTAAATTTCTATTTTTGTATTTATGTAACCTATTCTAATGTTGGTTGGAGTTGTGGGTTTATTAAATGTTAGTATGTATGTGTTTGTGTCTATGGTTCTTGTTTCTTTGCGTATGGAGATTCTCCTCACATCTGTTATGCCTTGTGGTTTAAAATGTAGACTTATTTCTTCAAGGGAACACGATGCAAGGTCTGAGGAGTTTATAACTCCTTTCGAGAAGTTTAGGGTTGGGTGAGGGTATGTTTATATGTTTAGTTTTCCAAATTGTTTCCATTTTAGTATTTTTTCTGATTATTTTTGATTTGTTGTTTGTATAATAATGGTGTTGTTCATAGCTGTTTTTATATTGATTGGTTTACAGAGTGTTTCTATTGTTTTTTGAATTAGGAATGAGGATAATTTGGTGATTGGGGTTTCTTTTATTGATTCAAGTACAATGAATTGATAGAAGTTTTCATCTGTTTTGTGTTCACTTTCTGATTCTGTGAGGGGTCCTTTCATTTTTTTGGTTTTTACTTGGGTTATATTTTCATAGGCCATAAAGAAAGTCCGAGTTTCATTGACTATGCTCCCCACCTACCACAGAGTCCTACATGGGGATGTGTCTAGCGGGAAACCCATTCGCCTAGTAACATCAGGGCTACCTAGTCAATATACTCATGCTGGTGGTAGACAATTTAGTTTTGTCCCGGTGTTTTCATTCCCAAGATAATTACTCACCCAGAGACAGACAGGAGTATAGGTCTTTCCTCAGCATGATTGACCCTACAGCCATCACCCTCTAATTCAGATTTTTGCAAAAAAACTGAAAGAGGACTGACATGACCAGTTGATTGATTGATCGGATCAGGCCTCTCCGACCAGCCCTCTAGCCCAGTAAGGGCCAAAGTGGAGTGTTGCAAGTCACATGACCTCTTTGGTCATCAGATCAAGGACTGCTCAGCCACCAGGATCCCATCCTTAAGTGTTGTAGGTGACTCACCTATGACCAGAATAATGGACTTACCCAAAGGGTATATTAATCAAGAATTAAGCTGGTAGAAGAGAGCAGCAGCTGTAGTAAGCACCTTGCCTGTCTTCGTGTACGTTGAACCAAGGAAACCCTCCTCAGAGACTTGGATACATTTGTGTGACACCTCATATCTCCGTGTTGAGTTATTTATTTATTGACCCTCAACAATCGGTCATAACAAGTGGCGACGAGGTTTAAGAATTTTTCACGGGCCCCTAAGCCAAAACAAAAAGCGTTTGAGGGTTTAGAAGGACCTACTCAATACTACAGTCACAGTGAAAAATTGGAGAGAAAAAAACTCCAGCAAAAACAATAAAGAGCCTCAAAAAGACCTTATCTGACTGCGTGACTTGAGACAGTACCAAAAAAAAAAAAGAAAGAAAAAAAAGTGTACCAAGAGACACCATGTTTTGAAACTACTGCGTAGGATTACAAAATTCGTATCCATTAGAAAAAAAAAGCAAGTTCTCTTTTTGTTGGAAGGACAAACTTTTTTTTGTTCGCATGCTTTTTTTTTTATTCTTGCAAGTAAGCGAAATTTTGATTTTTGTTTTTTTTTCGCATTGGAAAAAAAAAAAAAAAAAAGCTTTTGATTTCGATTGAATTTTTATTTACTCAGTTACAAATATGGATATCAAGTCTCAAATTTTGGAGATGTTGAAACTTCAACAGCAACAAATTCAACTATAGCTTCAACAACAATTCCAACAACCGCAATTGGAATTTCAACAAAGATTGGCTGAAATACAAATTCAATCTGACAAAAAATTGAAATATTAACACAATTCATAAATAAAAATATACCAAGTTGTGACGGCGAGGACACATTCTCTCAAAATGCAGTTTAGTCAGCTATTAAAACTTTTAAATACCAACCAAATGAAGATATAAGTTTCGAAGCCTATTTTAGGCGTTACAAAGATACCTATACAAACGAATTAAGTACCTGGGACATATAATAGACGAGAATGGAAGGAAACCAGACCCTGAGAGCTCTACAGCAATAAGAGAGATGCCGGCACCAAATAATGTCAACTTGCTGCAAAGTTTTTTGGGGCTTGCGAATTATAATCAATCTTTCATACACAAAATGCATGATTTGCAAGCACCATTAAACAAACTTTTGAAGAAAGACAAGTCATGGGATTGGTCTACCGAGTGTCAAGAGGCGTTTGATAAAATTGAAGAAGCCCTAACTTCGGATTTGTTCCTTACTCATTTTGATTCTAACCTGGAACTAATCGTTGCCTGTGAGGCTAGTTTATACGGCGTAAGAGCATGCATCCTATATAAGATGCCAGATGGGACAAATAAACCTATCACGTATGCCTCAAGGACCCTCCTCCTCACTGAGAGGAACTATTTGCAGATAGAAAAAGAAGCTTTAGGAATCATATTTGCCGTTACTAAATTCTACTGCTATCTACATGGTCGACATTTTGTACTCCAAACAGATCACAAGCCGTTATTGACCATCTTCAGCTCAAAGAAGGGCCTGCCGACTAACACAGCCAACAGGTTGCTAAGATGGGGAGCGATCCTTCTTAATTAGGATTTTAAAATGGAGTTCCTACTGTGACGGCAAATTAACTAAAATCCCTAAATGGGACTTTATTTTCGCACGTGTGAAGACGGGGCAGGTTGGCACTTGATCCCCTACAGAAATAAGTCCTGTTCAGAGTTCTTTTCTCAGGCAGATAAGAACTGGCATATTACGTGAGGGAATAATTTAGGGCCAGACTGGCCACCGCTGGCAAAGGGGTCCAAAATTTCACACTATCACACACCCACCAGGCCGCTAAACTTCTTCCCCTTAGATAATAGAAGAATACGGGCCTATAGGTCTTAGTTGTAATAATATTAATATTGCTACCGTCGGCAACTCCGGTTTCCCGTGTGATACTTTAGGAATTAATAGGACAGTTCTAAGCAAGATAATATAAGGCGAATAGAAGCTGAAAGGAAAGCATGGAATAATAACATAGACCACATGGTAAAATGAAAATACATAAGTTCTTTACTACGGTTATACACATATATATGTTCAAAATGTCAAAGATATATAATAGGATAGTCCATGAATATAAATGTCTTTTCTTGGCTTTTATCCTTTTTCAAACTGAGAGAGAGAGGTGAACAAAATTTGGGTGTAAAGGGAAAATGTCCCAAAGTTACTTATCTTATTTTTTTGACGGGGTTCCACTGGAGAATTTCTCTTCTTTCACGGGCTAATAGACTTTGTACTGTTTTTAATGCTGGCTTGAGAGACTCAGGTCTCTCATGTCTCAGTCTTTTGTCTTTAGCCCGGAGTGAAATGGCTATCGTCCGTCCGCCACGAGCGTTGCCCAAAAACTAACTTTTTTTGTATTTACTTCCGTTGAGGGGAAGGGGACCCCACTTCCGTTTGAGGCTCCCGCCAATCATTTGGCTTCATTTTTCTCCCTCCCCTTCCGATGTCCGGCGACCCAAGGTCACTTCGGTGCAAACATCTGTGTGACCCACAATCATTTCTAACGGTCACTTTTTGACTGCTAGATAATTTTAGTTCAACGGGGGGAGGGAGTATCATTCCCACCTCCTCGTCTCCGTGAGCCATCACGTGACACTACCATCGCAAAAACTCGGTCATGCAGACGGACTATCTAGGCTAATTCCTAAGATGTGAGAGCCCCTAGAGGATACATACGGTAATTGCATCCCTACGTACTGAAAGTATCATGAGTACCGTATTATGCAATACAATAAGGGAGCTACCAGTCACTCTGGAGGAAATCAGAAAGGAGGCTGCGAAGGATGAGTTCATAACACAAATAAAGGAAAAAATTGCAAACAAAGACGAACAAGTTACTAACGCGTAAATGTTATGCAATGATGTATTGCTGTATCGAGATTGAGTGGTCATCCCAGTCACTCTCCAAAGACGGATACTAAAACATTTTCACATCGGACACCTGGAGATAAGAAGGACAAAAAGTCTAATGAGGTCCTACATTTTCTGGAAGAACCTCGATAAAGACATTGAAAATATGATCAGGTCTTGTATGGGCAGTGCTCTGGCTGCAAAGTACCCACCAATTAAATTTAGTCCTTGGCCGAAAACGGACCTTCCCTGGACACACATTCACATGGATTTTGCGAGACCGTTGGACGGATGCTACTATTTAGTAGTAGTAGATAGTTATTCAAAATGGCCAGAAGTGTTCAAGTGTAAAAACCCCAACTCTGAAGTGGCTATTTGCGCATTACACAAACTTTTTGCCTGATTTGGTGTGGTGGATTGCATCATGTCCAATAATGGGACCCAATTTACATCAGGGGATTTTAAGGAATTCTGTGAGGATTTCCAAGTAAACCATATCACGACCCCGCCTTACCACCCTAGGTCTAATGGATTAGCAGAGAGATTTGTTGACATGTTAAAGTGCGCCCTAAAAAAAGCCAAGGGCACACGAACAGACAGAGCCCTCCAACAGTTTTTACAAGTGTATAGGGTTACACCTAACGCAAACACACCGGCAGAACTACCCCCAGCACAAATAATGTTTGCACACAAAGTAAGATCAGTGTTTGAAAAACTACTGCCCAGACAAATCAAACACAGTAGAAAGCAAACAGTGTCAAAATACTACGTTCCAGAAGAAAAAATATATTTTAAAATCTTTAAAGCTAATAAGACATTCTGGGAATTGGGCACCATTAAAAAGAGAATTGGCAATATGATATAGATCATCGACGGACCAAAATTCTCGCATAAGAGACATCTGAACCAGTTGAGGAAGCAATGGTTAGACAACATTAATTGTGATTCACCAGAACGAGAGGAGACCATGGACGTAATTTTTGATACTTGTGATCTACCATCTCCACATCCAGCCCCCGAAAGACGTCAGTCTTATAGAAAAAGAAAAAAAGACTGAATTAATCAATATTAATCCAAAAAGGAGAAAATCTTGAGACTCCTTTGGAGTTTAGGCTTGGGGGAGGGGTGTTGTAGGTGACTCACCTATGACCAGAATAATGGACTTACCCAAAGGGTATATTAATCAAGAACTAAGCTGGTAGAAGAGAGCAGCAGCTGTAGTAAGGCAGACTAAAAGTTTTGATTTTTTGTCTGAGTTTTTTGCTACTTTTGAAAAGTGAGTTATTATTATTGTTACATTTGTTAAAATTTGTTATTGCATATTTGTTATTATTGTTAAAGCTTCGTGACCCCCCTCAAACTATTGTTGTTTGTTTGTGAGGAGGGTCAAACCGCGACTCGATTTATTGTTTTATTTTAAAAAGAAAAACGACCGCCATTTTTTATCAAATCATTCATCGGTCTCTGTTTTAATTGAATTTTTTATATATCATTCGCGTTCATCTCCCCCTAGCTGTGTTTCACAACTATGGGGGAGCCAAACAATATCAATTCTCCACTGGACAATATTCATTCACAACTGGACATATTCGAAACGCGACCCTCCCCAATGCCGGAAGAAGCTTTTGATTTGTCTACTTCTGCAAGCACGATACCACCGGCCCAAAAACCAAAGGAAACAGCAGTCTCTTGGTCTTCACATTGTGTGAATAAAAAATCCCCTTGTGACTACGCAAGAGACAGGGTCGAAAAGTATGGACAATATTTCAAAGATGGAGAAATTCTCCCAATACCAGAACTCGTGGAGGCGGTCGAGCCTAAGACCCTGTCCTTCGTAGTTACGGACATAAAGACCAAGAGACTAGCAGGAATAAAAAAGGAGACCTTTGAGGACCTGCTAAAAACGGCAAACATCCCAGGGAAGTACTTTTACCGTAGAAGCTTTGCAACCTGGGATGTTTTGCTACCCTCAGAGGAAGCAGCGAAAAAACTAGCCGGTGGTAATATTACAACACGCTTCTTTCGGCTACAACCAGAATATCGAGGCAAGAGACGAATATTGCAATGTATCAATGCAACGAAGTGGAGACGTCCTCGCCGCCTATCTAAGTATATACGGCGGCGTGGAACAAGTCACACAGGTGACATCAACCCAAGGAACCGCCTACGGTGACTACGTCTTTGTCATGTGCCTCGATAGGGGAGGGTTCAATAACATCCCGCACAAAATTAAATATAGAGACACAACGATGACTGTGATAGTCGAGGGCAGAAAACCACTATGCTGGTCATGTAATAAGATCGGCCACTTCTCCAAAAACTGCCCTCAGAAAATGACCACCACTGCAACAACAACAACAACGACTACTACCACTAATGTTACTACTCCTTCACCTGTCATCACAATAACAGCACCAATTGAAACAAGTGAAAACAACAAAGACAACCTCAATAAAAAAGACGACGAAGGATGGACCCAGGTAACCAAAAAAAAAGGAAAAAAAACTCCCATGAAAAAGCCATCAACAACGGAAAACAAAGTAAATTCATCAACTGATCCAACAACCGTTACTAATATCTACTGCTACTACTTCTACATCGACCATTAGTACGAAACAATCATCATCAGCATCAACAACTGCAAGAGAACAATCATTGACAACAATAGAACCAATGGACATGTCCATAAATCTCAAAAGAAGAAGGGATAGTGGAGATTCCCCAACTAAAGAGGGGGAGAAAAAACACCCCAAAAAACCAGCACAAAAAACACCCCCCATACCTCAACCTAAGGGTGACAAAACAACAGCAGTCCCAAATCAACGACCACCACAATTGATCCCACCCCCACAAAAACCAAAAACTACACCAGTCACTCCAATTGAAATACCACTACCCCCCTCCCTTTCACCAATTACAACCCCAAAAATACTTACAAGGTCACATTCGGCGACCAGACTTTCACCCTCTCCACAAACACCATCAACAGCATCAACATCATCAACAATACATAAAGCAAGAGCACGCTCGGCTTCTACGGAAGCCCGGCGTGCTATAAATGCATTTTACTTTTGTGAAGACACATTCGAAAATCCACACCTAGATCGCCTATTAAAACAAACATTGAAACCATTACGTTCACTTAAAAAGATTGACGAAAAGGACATAACTAACCCGTATCTGTTCAAGGACGCACCTATGTTGACCACATTCGTCCGTTCGGCTTGCAACCGGACTAAAGAACTGTGGCACTTCATTGACGAGGCCAGCCGGACGGACGTAATACTTGCCGATGTAAAAAATACCATGCTTAAAAAAATGCTTCCCTTTTGTTCGGGCAGGGTCCCGATTTCAGTTCACCCGTCATTTTATAGGTCCCTAAAACTGAGGTACCCCATGGATGTCGGAGGAATTAGCAGGGACGACCGAGTGAGTACTGAGCTCGGCACCGGTTCCCTGCGTCAGGCCGTCGGCATCCTCACCCCGAAGGATTTCCGGCCCATAGTCGCCAGTGAGTAAGGTAAGTGGGATTGATGGCTCTAAACCTTGCTACTTTGAATGTAAGGGGATTGAGGGATCCGGGCAAGTGTACGCGCTTGCTTGGTGAATTTAAAACTCTCGGTGTAGATGTTGCTGCAGTGCAGGAAACCCATTTCACTTGCGGTGCCGACTGTCGTGTGCTGGAAAGCGATTTTAACGTTTTCTCAGCATACGGCAGCCATACCAGCGTTGGGGTTTCTTTGCTAGTTGGACGCAGCCTTGGTGCTGATGTTGACGTTGTTTTTGCAGGTGACGGGGGCCGACTGGTTGTGGCCAATGTTGCCGTGAAAAGTTTCAAGTTTCGTCTGGTTGCAGTTTATGCGTCCAATATCGTTGTGGAGAGGGTTTCCTTTTTTCGTCGGTTGGTGCCGTTCCTGGACGATACGAAGCGGCTAGTTTTAATGGGTGATTGGAATGCGATCCTTGATCCCAAGATAGATAAGGTCGGTCGGGGAGCTAGTCGTGCAGGAAGGTGTGAGAGCAGCCTTGTCGGCTTCGTGACTCGTCACGGTCTCGTCGACAGGTTTCGTCTTGATCACCCAGGGCGGGAGATGTGGACGTGGCTAGATAGCTCGCCCTCTGCCAAAGTAGGTTCCTACTTGGACAGAGTGTTAGTGAGACGAGCTGACATTGACTTTGTTAGTTGTCCCACGTTCCACCTGATAGCGTGGACTGACCATAAACTTGTTAGAGTCAGTCTACGGTTAGCAAATAGGCCTAGTCTAGCCGGCTACTGGAAGTTCAATACCTCCTTACTGGAGATACGGGACTTCCGGGATCGGCTGGAATCCCTAATTCAGCGGGCGTTAGTGGGGGCGGTTACCGGGAATAGGTGGTGGGGATCTCTTAAACATAGGATTAGAGATTTCGCTACCAAGTACGGTCGACAGCTCAACTTAGATAGGACCAAGGAAGCGAAATCTATAGACGATAGAATTTCCCCGGCGGTGGCAGGGGGGGACTCCCTAAACGTAGAGCTAGCTAAGGGGGACCTTGAGCGCGAGAGTAGGGAGCGCTACAAGGGATACGTAGTTAGATCTAGGTTAAAGAGAGTTCTCAACGAAGCTGTGAAAACGAACGCGACTGCGCGTGAAGAAGAAGTGCGAAGGTTCCCCGATCGGTATATCGGTTCTGTCAAGGCCCCGGATGGGCGACTGCTGCGATCAGGTCGCGAGATTCGTGACGCCTTTCGGGCGCACTTTCGGGATCGCTTTGCCCGCTGTACTGATCTCCCGCTCCGGGAGTTTCGTAGCTATCTTGCCGACTTCCCCCGCCTTGGGGTGGCTGAAGCGGCTAGCTGCGAGGGTGTGGTTACTGAATGCGAAGTCCGTGACGCGTTGAAGCAGGTCGGCCTCAACAAGTCGCCGGGACTTGATGGTTTGCCCTACGAAGTGTACTTGAGGATGTTGCACATGTTTGTGCCTATTCTGACGGATATGTTCAACCATTGGTTTGCCCAGGGAGCCATCCCTGGTAGCGTTACCAAGGGCGTGATCACATTGCTGAAGAAAGGTGGCAGGCATGTTTGGGAGGGTTTAGATGACTACAGGCCCATAACTCTGCTTAACACAGAGTTAAAGATTTTGGCCCGGGTCTTAGCGAATCGTTTACAGCTTGTCATTAGCGATCTGATCGGCTCTGAGCAGACCTTTGCTGTGAAGGGAAGATCAATCCAGGACAACCTGCACTTGATTCGCGAGGTCCTAGAGGGGATAGAAGACGGCACCAAGGCCGCGCTGATCAGTTTAGATCAGTCCAAGGCCTTCGATAGGGTTGACCATCGGTTTTTGGCGACTGTTTTGGAGACTGCCGGATTCAAACCGGAGTTCCGCAGATGGATTAGCATGATGTACCACAACCCTCAGGCAGTGGTGCAGGTGAACGGAAGGCGTTCGAGGGTGTTCGCGGTCGAGCGTTCGGTCCGGCAGGGCTGCCCGTTGTCTCCTCTTCTCTATGTCCTAGCTTTGGAGCCCCTGCTCTGTAGGCTTAGGGATAGGACGACAAATCCGGCCCTGCGCGGTGTCCCTTTTGCTGGCCCTCTTACGGCAAGGGTTTCCGCGTTCGCTGATGATATCACAGTTTTTGTATCCCGCCGCCTGGATATAAAGGCTGTGAAGAAGGCGGTTAGCGAGTACGAGCGGATTGCAGGAGCCAAGGTCAATTTTGACAAAAGCGAAGGTTTGCGGCTTGGTGCTTGGAGGGGTAGCAATACTCTTCCAGGGCCCTTCCGCTGGAGTGACGGACCCGTCCGCATAAACTCGGGGTGTGGTTCGGGCCCGACCTCCAACTGGAGCGAAATTGGTTGGAAATACAAGCCAAGGTGAATGCTCAGGTGGGAATCTGGCTTTCAAGGAGGTTGTCCTTAAAAGGCAGGGCGGAGGCGTGCGCCGTGTACGTCTTCCCCTTGATCCTTTACCGATTGGCTGTAATTCCTCTGCCTAAGGTACATCGGTTGGCGCTGCAACGATCCCTTTCCAGATTGCTCTGGGGAGGTGCAAGGCCGATGGTCCGTAGGCAGGTCTGTATCCAACGTCCACGCAACGGGGGTCTAGGTATGCCTGATCTGGAGAGCCACTGGCTTGCTGAAAGACTTGCATACTTGGGCAGGGCCTTGACGGGGGACGCAGTGTGGAGACTGAAGGCGAGTCGGACTTTTCCTCGCCTAAAGTCAGACCCAAAGGCTGAAGGTCGACGTAGGCCTTTGGGCGAAACACTGTTTGTCCGCGAGTGCCGAACGGCCCTTCGTAACCTTCTTGGGTCCAGTGACCTTTCACGGCCTCGAAAAGAACTATATCGGGAGCTAGTGGTGGGTTCCACTTCTGATCCTCTCAGCGAGCGGCGTGGCTGGACGACGAAGGAGATTCGCTCTCTTTGGAATTGGGCGCTGGGATCAAGCTTCTTGAACAACTCCGAGTTCTCGGTCACCTGGCGACTTGTTCGAAATGCGTTACCCCTTGTCAGCTTGAACTACAAAGCGGGCCTGGCAGACATGCCCGATTGCGCTCGCTGCGGCAGTGGTTTGGAAGAAACGGCTGAGCATGCCTTCTACTACTGCGAGTGAGTTCGCCCGTTTTGGGATCACGTCGGCGAGTGGACGGATCGCATCGAACTCAAACAGCTCGTGCTGCTCGACGTTGGTTACGTCGTAGACAACGTTCTTCCTCCGTATCAGGGTGAGAAGCGTGTGGTGTTTCTCGCGATCCTAGCTGTAGCTAGAATGGTGATTTGGACGACGCGAAACAAGGGATTGTATGACGATGCAAGCTTTTCTCATCGTGATCTGGTTTTGTATTTTCGGCATCAGCTGAGGGTCAAAATCAGATGCGATAGAAAACGCTTGGATCGCATAACATTCAGCAAAAGGTGGGTGCATGCAGCGAGCCTGGTCGTGCGAAAGGGGGCAACGTTGGAGTCATCCTTCCCTCCTCTGCCGGCTCATGGCGTCTACGGTACGGGTCCTTAGGGACCCCACCCCTGGTAAGTAGGATTGTTTTTTCTCCTTGAAACCTAGTTAGCAGTATGTTTGTGAGTCATTGTCCCCGTCATCTAGCCGTTAGTTCTCAAGATCTTCCCCATCCCCATTATTTTTGTACCTTAACCCGTATCCCAGTCTGCTTTTTATTGAAGATCTTGAACATTCATATGTATAAAAATCATACTACCTGGTCGTATCCACCCATACCACGCCCAAGCTCTTATTTCTTTGACCCCTGTAGATTAGGATTCCTGCCCCACCTAGGGTAGGTCCGGCTTGTTTCCGGTTTCTTTCGACCCGGAAAACAGTTGGCCTCCAATTTTTATAGACAGGGGGATGGGAGGGCAACCAAACGGGGGATTTTTCCTTTGTTTTTGTATATATTTCGGGGGTTTTTCTCCCATTCCCATCACATTCATTGTAAATAAATCATACTTGTAAATAAAATCATTCATCAATCTCGGGATTTTAAGTAGGACTTCTTCATAGAGCGAATGTGGTATTTTGGTGATTGCTGTGCATATGGCGATGGATGAATGGTTATATATTGTACTGCTGAATGGGTCGGCAAATGTGGCTAGCTAGGTCTCCTTAGAATATATAGAAAAGAATGACCGCTCCCTTCCCCTCCCCCAAAACCTCAAGGCCTTGTGCCTTCTGTGTAACATACGCAGAAATAAAAGCAGCTGTAGTAAGCACCTTGCCTGTCTTTGTGTATGTTGAACCAAGAAAACCCTCCTCAGAGACTTGGATACATTTGTGTGGCACCTCATATCTCCGAGTTGAGTTATTTATTTATTGACCCTTAATAATCCGTCATAACATTAAGCATTATGGGTTGCCACCCACAGCCAACAGGTAGCCTCATCGTGGGGGTTTTACCCCTCTGCAGAGGTGCAGTCAGCATATTTTACAGCCCTAGCTGACTGGGCAAATTAGGAACAGAAATAACATCCACAGATGCAGAGGTACATATAACAGTAGTAAACAAGAATCTATGAGCATTTACTTTTATTTTTAACTAGTATTTTGTTATCATTTTTAGTTGCTTTCTTATTTCAACTATTTCAATCTATAACAACAGGGAAAATGCTGTCAAAAGTATCAGTGTAAAAAGTAACATGAACAAATATGATGCCAAGAGATATTGAGAAACCGATTAAGGGATAAATGTAAAAGAGTTGATTAGGGCTTCATAGTTGGTTAGAGTAGTTGATGCATTTAATGAAGCTTCCCTGAAGCAAAAAGAAAATTGTGTTTGAGTATCAATGAGAGCTTATCCTTCATTATTTTTAATCTGCACAATTTCCTCATTGTAGCAAGTTGATGACCTGAGTGGGTTTTGATAAAGTAGCAATTTAAAAAAAAGATGAAAGAAAATACAAGTCAAAATTTTTAATTCAGGAGTTATAGCTATTTTTAGTATTGTATAATTACGTCTGATCAAGATTTGAAACTTATGTCTTTTATGATCTCTGAAACTGAATGTTTTTATTTAGAGCAGTTGTCAAAATCTTTTTTTCATACATATTTGTCATTAGCAGTATCCTTCAAGAAGAAGAAAAAATTCAGTGGAGCAGAGAATATTTATGTAAGAAAAAACTTAATTTCATGTCTGATACTTACTTGGCTGATTTAATGACAACAGCATGGTCAGTGGAATGCAATATTTTGGACAAATGAGTAGCCACACTGTTTTCGTAAGTGCAAATACCTTCAAACTGAAAGAGACATCATCTCAAATTTATAAATGGACAAAAATTGATAACATTAATAAGTAAATTATTTTAATACACAAATAATATCAATAGGTAATAAGACATAACCAAAAAGTTTGGTGAGTTAAATAGCTGTGCATTTTTCTATCAATGTCATAGTAAAACCTTATATCTGATTTTCATGACATGATAGTCTTCTTTAGTTAAAAGATTGACCCAATACTATTTTCAACCCTCATAATCTTTCATTTGGCCTTTTCCCAGACTTGGTTAAACAGAGTATACAGAAACAGATGAGAAAGGTTGGCATGATTTTAGATTGCTATTATCTAACAGGTTAGAATTATTATCAGTGAAAATATAGTTGCATATTCAAAACTTTATTTCTTCACCTAATAAACATTTTTTTTATCAAATAGTTAATAGGCAATTTTGTGGCCGGAGATGAAAGAACAAACTAAAAAAATAAAATATTAATTTGTTATTGAATCAATGTAAAAAGAAAGCCATAGGATATTTTCAATCATTTAATCAGAAAGTTTTGTGAGAGTTTTGTCAGGAAAGGTTATTTCTCAAAAAGTCATTTTGATAAAAATATGTAGAATTTGGCTTTGTGGTGCAGTGTATCTTGCATAATAACAACAGACTGAAAGCTTTTCAAATATGTGACAATTTCTACTGCTATAAACTGCTAGTAGACCAGAGGGAAGCTATCACACCCAAGCAGAAGTGACCTAAACCACAATCTGATAAAATATATTTACTTACTTGGTGAGACAATTTCCGAGGGGTAGGCATATTACCCTCATATGTTAATATACTCCACCTGCAAAATAAAGAAACATGGAAAGGTAGGGATTATTCAGATTAAAGCAAAACCACAACAAATAATTGCATTTAACTAGAAATTCCAGAGTAATACAAAAAGCCAAGAAGGTTATGAGATTGGGTAACTGATTTTAAAATAATTGATATAATATATTCATGAATAGGTTTTATCATTAACTTTTGTTTAAGACAGTAAAACTGTCAACTCTTTGGAGAAAAATGAAGAACCTTTAGGAATTTTAAAAAAGGATTCAGTTCTTTTTCAATAGAAATGTTCCTCAAACTGTCTTTTCTTTAAAAAAGATTCACAAGTAAAAAATCTATACTAACCGGTCCAGCATCTTTATCTGAGAGTGTTCAAGCTTCTCTAATACAGCAGGCAACTGAGTGTCATCGTCAAAAGCTGCTCCCCAGCCTAACACTCGGGCCAAATCATTGCCAGTGCCAAATGGTAGCACTCCAATTTGACACTTAAACAGATAAATAAAATAAAAAACAAAGTTCATAATTATTTGTAACATATTTTTATTTCTTATATTTTTCAATATTTGTTGGTGCATCCCATGGTTCTGCTCAGATGTCAATTGATCTGTTAAGACAGCCCATGACAGTAGTGAGAGTTGGAGCCTTGTCTCATCATGTCAAGCCACCTCCTTGGCACTCAAGTTAGTTTATCCATCAAATTCTGTTCTGACACCTCAAAGTGACATTGACTCACATTGTATTTGTCAATCAGCCACTTTGGGATCACCAATTTTCTTCCCACTAACATTTTACTTGCAGCTTTGGTTCTTATTCAGGCTTTGTCCATTATATCCTAATTACTATGATGCTCAATTGCATTATTTCATTATCTAGTTTGGTTGGGCCACAAGTTTTTTAGTTAGCTGTTAAGTTAGATGAAATCTTTGAGTGGAAATGTAAGTCAAATTGGAAAGTTCAAGTGAGTGCACTACAACCAGGATATTGGAACTGTTATTTCTATACAGGAAGACCAAATGTAAACACAATAGATTCATGTCTTGTCACAAGTTTGACTGAAGAAAATGAAAACACAGTGAAATTGGGGACATGTGTGAGATGATGCAATAACTTAGGGAGATGACATCACACTAACAATATCCTAAATTTAGATATATAAAAATTAGCGAATTTTTAAAAAGTTGTCTGTTAGAAGATGGTGTTCAGAGAGTTCATTTGGGGTGAGATGTTGGTTGGGTCGGGAGAGGGAGGCCTCTTTGTGTGTCTGTTCATAGACCCTTACAGATTTTCTCTCTCTTGTGCTACTGTATGCAGTCTGAACATTGAACAGTATATCTAGATAATAATGCAACAATTTTCTATAAATATATTGGACTGTTACACCAATAAGCTCCAGTAAATGATTGTTAATTGTTGATGGAGAGTTCTTCTTGTCTTTGAGTTGCCAACACCCAAACAATTTTGTTTCCATGAATCACCCCAACAATTAGAAAAAGTTCTGGATGAACTGTGTCATTCCCTATCTGTGGATCTTTCAAACAACATGTGTACAGAGGAGATTGATAACAGACTACCATTTGACACTGTTACTAGGATAAAATCAAAGTAAAATTACCATGTCAAGCATATTATTACATTTGGTGCCATGAGAGAATATTGTTGCATTTGATAACTGTACCGCAGATATTATCACAATTGGTACTGTTATATAGTATCACGTTTGGCGCTGTTACCAGGATAAGATCAATTATTATTACATTTGGTACCACAAATGTAGTCATGCACTATGGTATTATATTTGGTGCTGATAATCTGTAACCAGTATATTATCACATTTGGTACAGGTAACCAGACCAAGTGATATGATTACACCATTAAGGTGTCGATCAGCAATGGTAAACACATAAAGAGTTTATGTATAGATGAACCACCTTTGCTTGCCACTGCAACATGAGATTAAGGCCTTTCAGTGTGGCATTAAGTTCTGCTAAATTTATGTGCTGAGCATCATTTGTCAGATGAAACCAGAAAGCATCCTCTAGAATAATGCTACATCTTTCCAATACTACATCTGTTGTCATAACCTGCATGAAAGGGGTGTCATTCACTGTGTCTCATCCCTTTGTTACTATACTCGCTTGTCACTGCATAGAGCCACCAGCAAACAGGAAAGTGTCTCACAGATGGAAAATATGCTGTATCATGTCATTATGACAGGAAGTTCTGGAACTATGCTCCCTTGCTTCAACTGCAGGATGTTGCACTCCGCCTAGACCTCAAAGCTTAATGCTAGAGCTCCATCCTTCAGGCTTTTGGGTTTCTTGCTAGTTAAGCCGAACAATTCTAATCTTGTCCTGACCTTATTTACAGACATTATGTCCTGATTAACACATATATCATTGATGTAGGCTGATGTGGCTCACATCATTAACTCCTCTAGTGCCAACACAGTCTTGACAATGGCTTTCATAATTAGCAGCACAACAAACCCTAAGCACATCAAGCAATATCTCCTTTCTTTGAATATTACAGTTTGAAATGCCCATAGCGACTCATGGATATGTATTGGCAGATAGGCCCTCCATAGGTCAAGCAAGGCTACATTACTCCCTGTAGATGCCACTACTGTAATTTGGTGTTGCATACATCTATATTCACAATGAAGGCATCTACATGTTAGTTCCATACTCTGGAATCCATCATTGGATGCACCTTGTTTTGGTTGGACTGTGCAACAGCCATTAGTGGGATTAAAACTTGGAGGAGAGGTTCCAGCTGTTCCAAAGGATGTGGTATCAGTAAACTGTTAGTGATCCACATTTGTAATTCTGCCTTATACTTAGTCCTGATCTCATTAGACATCAAATACTCTGAAATTGCATTGCACAGTTGATCTGGAGTTTCTAGCTGATTGTTCAGGGCCTCCCTTTATGGTAAAAAATAATGTAGAAGTCAGGTTCCACAATTGAGAGAGCCATGCAGGATTCTTTCCCTTTATCAAGCAGTACACTTCTGGCTGGCCTGATCTTAATACTTCCTAGTGCTGGTATTGTATCAATAGCAAAGTCACAGCCAAGACGCTTTTCATGCTCTACCAGAACAGTAGCAACTTCAGCAGTCACTTCTTTCAGTGCAGATTGTAATAACCACAACTATATAACATGCCTGGGATATAACATCAATTGTCCTAATGCCTACTCTATGCCTGGCAGTGATTCACACTATCGATAAGGAACATCCAGTGTCAACAAGTGCTGAACACACTGCATGTCATCTACTTGGATGCCAACTAGAGGTAATGCAGCATTCACTGACTGAAAGGGGCAAGGGTGGCAATTTCCTGAACAGTTATGTGATATGTGGCCTAGTTCATTACAGAGGTAGCAACACAGTTTTCCCTATGCTCTCTGATTCATGCTTCCCATATTACTTTGGCTCTGGTACTCACTGCAAAAATGGTTTAGAGCACCACATTTGCAGCATATGGGGCCTTTATGCATTTTGAGGAGAGAAGAATTAGTGTGTTGTTCATTCTTAGAGCAGCTGCAACTGGGTCCATTTCAACAAGAACACTATGGGCTCTGGCTAACAGCATGTCAATCTCTGATTCACCCAACCTAGATGATGCTCACAAGAGCCAACTGACATTATCAAGCAATCCTGCTAAGAAAATGCATCCTAGCATAGTCATTCATGCTGCAAAATAGCATTGACAGTTTTCATAAATCGATCAGGTAGATGTTGACTGTTTCACTGAGGCCGAGTTGATGCCCAGTAAACTGCTTCCAAGAAAGAAAAGAAACCATTCCAAAGGTTGCTGGTAAACCATGTAAGCTCCTCCTGATAACTTCAACGGGATAATCATTGCTGGTTCCTTTATTTTGCATAATTTACAAATGAGTTCCTTCTCAATGACATGGACTAATGAGAGAACCAGTTAACTCAGTTATCAACTTCAGATCAAACCTGTCCATTCTGTTTGAATAGCCAAAATAGCTTGTAGCAATTTAAAAGTTGCTTTCCTAACTCAGAATAATCCTCTACTGGAGTAAGGATTTTATTCAGTTGTATCAGTCTGCAAAGTCTTCGCACCACTCTTTTCACTCTTTACAAAATCAGTTCATACATGTGTACTAAAGTCAGATCACAAAAATTGACTGTACTTCCTATGGTAATCTGTTTTCTTTTATAGACTGGCAGGAGGAGCCAAAATTTGCATATGCAAGAGTTGGTCTCGCAAGATTTACTTTGAACTTAAAAAAAGTTTCTTGAGGCTCTAAAAGTAGCCACGTTTTTCTTTCATAGATATTTTCCATGCAAGACATATACACGCATGCTTTGCCCCATGAGGTAAATCATTTCTCCTATCGCTACTCATAGTGGGTATAATTATTAACACAACATATACAATGCTAAGACATTTCTGTATATTAGCGTTCAACAAGCTTATCATTACTAATATTTGAAAATTCATCTAAAAAAAAATAAAAAATAAAAATTACCCCCCCCCAAAAAAAAACACGTATACGAAAACCTTTTAAATATTAACAGTACCCCTATGAAATACGTTGCTTTCTATGAGATGATTTCAACATCTTCATGTAAAGAAATGTGTTTTGCATATAAAAGAGCATTTAATATATAATTATAAAAGTCAGTATAGTGAGGACAGTCAACTAAAATATATAAAAATAAAAGATATTGTTTATTTTTGTTGATGTTTAAAAAGTGTTTTCTTTCATATTTGGTCATACATTGGATATAAACATCGAGGTAGTTATTGAAATTGGGTAATCTAAATATGTAGAGGTGCTGAAAAATTCTCCACCTGACAAAGAATTTTTGTTAAGTTTCTTTAATCTTCCCAAAAGGCATTAAAAAAGATAATTTCTAAAGAAAGGAATTATTGTTAATAGGCTAAGAACTTTCTGGCACCCTCTCATAGATGAAAGTTTCTCAGTGACTCTTTAAATCAAATTAGGTCATCTTGGACAGACAACAGTAATAAAACAGTAGACATATTTTACAAATTCTTTCAAAAAATGGAGGTCAGTTTAGAGGATATGAACTTCAAGTAGAAACGCAAGGAAAAGAACTTTTCAAACTTAGTGACTGAAATAAAAACTTTTGTTGTCAAAATTTTATATTACAGAAGCAAATTTAGAATATCCCAAATCCCAAACCTAAGCAGTAAAGTATCACAAAAACAATCAAGTCACTTTGAAAGTACCAGTTACTACTAGATCATCAAAGTTAAGCATTGATGAATCTGCTTAGTATTTAGTAACATCTGGTACTGTAAATAACCTAAAGCCTTTGTGCTAGACTAAGAAAAACTTAGTAAATACCAACAGAAAAGTTCTACAAATATTTATGACTAATGTTACTTCACAATTCAAATAGAAAAGATGATCTATATATCTTTAACAGAGCACCAATCAGTCATCATGTAAAGGATTATTGGCCTGTGTAAGGGCATATCAACCTTTATGGAAGGATTTGGATATTTCTTGTAACCTATTAGATCTTGGGGGAATTTTTTTAGAGCAATGAAGGTTACTTGGTAGTGCTCATCTTCTCTTCATATAACATATGATAGGTAATACTGAGTTACTGCAGCAAGAAATGATCTTTGACATGACTTATATTTTGGTCTTTAGAGCCTAAAAATGATGACCTTTTACTTTGTCTTGTAGATTTCAATTCATACATTGATTTTTTCCCACTATAATAATAATAACTTGTTTTTGTTAATATTGGCTAAAAACAACTGAACTGATAACTACTTTCTGTCTTTGAAAATTAGTTAAATTCTTTTAAAGAATGAATTTCAAAATTAAGAATTTTTCTGCAAGAATTTTTCTGAGGCTGAGCATGAAAAATAATAGTATAGTAAATAACCAAGATAGTCAATAAAGATGAACAAATAAATAAAGTTACAAATGATTAGACAGCTAAAAATCAATGAAAGAAAGTACCTGTTTATGGATATCCAGTTTATCAATCTCTGCGAGCACCCAACCAATACTGCCATCTCCACCACAAACTAAAATTCGAAATTGATCAAATTTCTGGAATAAACGCAACCTAAAATAAAACAAATTACAATGCAAATAAAATTCACTGAACACACATACACACACACACACATATATATATATATATACATATATACACACACACAAGAAAGGTTCATATATTTCAATCGTGAAAAGACCTTTTTGTAATTGTACAGAATAGCTAAAGCTTAATTATATAGTACTCTCACATAAAAGTTCATGCTTTTAGAGACAAAAGTTTATCTGTATTAAAGAAAATACTGTGAATAAAGCTAATGTTCTAGAAAGCAAGAACTGTAGAGAGAAACAGTCTTCTCATCATTGCTGTAAGAATATATGATGCATCTAAATGTGTAATTTAAGGTGCTTCTTGAGTACAATGGGTTAAGCAAATTATGAAAACATAACTAGTGACAAACTATTTGACTTTGTTTATTGTATTCTCCCAAACAAATTACATTTCATATTAACATTTATCATCTTTTGGCATCATAAAAATGCTAATAGATGATTGTCATAAATCAGAAAATTATCAAAAAAACTTTCTACATTATGGGAATAACTGAATATTGGTTATGTACGTAGATTTATAATGTAAAATACACATCAAATTAAAACATAGATGCAAGAACAAGAATGTTGAATTGTAGTAGTAGATTAATCCCAAAGAAAACAACTATTTAATGAAAATTCCTGCTCAGAATTTTGCTAAATTAATTTGAAAGAGCTCTCCAAAATGAAGACTAAATTTATCATTAATATTTTAGTTAAGAAAACACTTGCCACAATTGAAAAAACAAACTCAAACACTGTTTTATCTGGTGACATTACATCAAATTAGTTGAAGAAAAGCAGATAGTATTTTGTTTTGATAAAAATTAATATCATAAAGAAATAGGATGATAATTATTTTGAAAAATGAAAAATTTTGCCCCAATGTTTGTGATAGCAATTCAAAGTGAAATAGTTAAACACTTTAAAAAAGTGACTGCAAATCATACATATATATGTATATAGAGAAATGTATAAAATGCTAAATCATTCTATAGTTTATAAATATTATCAGCATGTGACAAATATCAAATCTACAAAGTGTATTGTAAGCTAAATCATTATGAACAGTGCATCATCAAGTGTGTTGTTATTAAAGTGATCACTGGAAATAGTTGGTGTCATTGTTTGATGTGTGCAAAATTTATTACCGGAATTAGGATAGTCATTCTTGCCACATTAGTAAAAAATGAGGCTGAAAAAAATGAGAAGAATTTTAATTCAGTTTTAAGGCTTTAAGAAAAAATACAACAAAAAAAGAATCTGAAGATTGTTTTACTGAATATCTGATAGACTTTTTCTATTTTGGTACAACACACTGACCATGAAATCTGAAACTTTAAAAGCAAAACAATTATCTAACAGCACAAAGACTCCTAACATTTTTTCTTTAAACAATAACAAAATTTCAAATTTTTAACCGAAAATTGTATAAAATTAACAAAAGAATCAATCCTCATTCAAATTTCTAGTCCTGAAAAGTCTAAAATGAATTTTAAAGTGAAAAAATTCAAGGAAGTTAGTCAAGGCATATGAATTGTAGAAATCCATTATTAATTCCAGTGAAATTAAGAGATTTTAGTGATATCAAAATTTAAAATATAAATTTCTCATATTAACTAGAAAATTGTTTTAACAGTAATGTTTTATGACAGCAAAGTCTTAAAACTGGTAAGTTTTGAAGGTTGTTATTAATTTCAAAAAAATATAAATTGAAATTTAATCTGTATAAGAAATAGGATTTTTTCTTTTCATCAGCAAAACAAAAGATTTGCAAATAAGTTTTAATCGCTAGAGATTGGGATGTTTTTATATGAAGTCATATTGATGAAATATCTCATCAGCAGCAGCTGGATAATTATTCCTTTCACAGTCTTCTGTATGATATGATTCTCTTCCAGAGTAAAAAGGCCCAAAACAAAGAAATTCTTAGTAAGATATCTCCTCAGCAACTCAAAAATAGTTAAAGAAGAAAATGACAAGAAATAATCATTTTTTGACATTCTAATTTGGGTAGTAACCAAAGTTTGATTTCATCAATGAAAGTGACTTGAGCCAGCAGGACATGCCCCAAACATAATACTTTTTTTCTTCTTTCAAATATCTTCAACCAGAATGGTGTCACAGGAAGATGAAGTCAGAGATCTGTTGTCCTCTAATCATTCTGTTTTATAGGGTAATTTCAATTCACTGCTGGTGTACAAAACCTGCAGCAGATAGTTTTCAGTTCAGAGCAGTCCTTTTCCAATACTTATTCTCCATCATGCCAGACAGCTTGGTTTACTTTATTATTTTCTCAAACTACTCCACTGCAACATGTTACTCTACCATGCTAACATGTTGGTAGTGATTTTTGGAATTTAAAGTTTTCTTTCTCATAGATGGGTTATCCGACCAAGGCTAAAGATACTATTTACATATAGCTAGTGGAGGAAGAAATGGGCTTAGGTCTTTTCAAAGGGCATCAGCACAAACCAAAATGCCCTCATTCAAAATTTGGCTTGCCAAATCCATTTTCTATAATGAGGATTATTATGATACTTGCACCTATACCTAAAAATACATTCACTTTTTAAATGTCAATACACTATAAAGTTCATTTCAACTGCACAATGAGTTACATCCCCTGATAATCAGTACCAACAAAACTTAGAATATTCAACTATGTCCACCCACACCACACATTTGATGATAACCAGTTAAACAGAGTAACTAAGTTGTTTATATTGTGGCACTAGCATCTATAGAAAAACATATTAATAACGTAGAAATAAGAATTGTTTTCTCTCCTATTTTCAAATGATATGCTATAATGTTCAGCAAAAAGAAAACTCAAGTTTTACCCTGGATTTGGGCCTCCATTCATCAAGTCAAAAACTTGAGCTGGATTTAATAACTGTTTGAATCTCCGTAAAAACTTTACACCCTGAAATGACAAAATAGAAAAAATATTGAAGTGGTCAATAAGTTTAAATGGAAAATCAGTTCTAATAGGGAAGGTTAAGGACTTAATTTGAATTTTTGAAAGAAATCACAAGACCTGAAAAATAAAAAAAAGCAATTTATTCATCATCTCAACTTTCAAAAGTTGAAATAGTGAAATTTTGGAAATAAAAATTTGTTTTTCTAACAAAATTTAAGTTTTTCTGGGGCTGTTTTATTAGCCATTTTCCTGCTAATTGCACAGAATATCTAACATTTCTAGAGAAATCAATCCACATATTTACAGAGTTTTGTTTTATAGCCAAAAACTTATCTTTATTGTTAAACAGAGAAAGCAAGTTTCAAATAAGTTTGGTGAAAGTTAAGCTTGGCATAATATCTTTATGAGGGAAGATTAGTACTATAACAAGAGAGAAGAGGAAACTTATAGCACACTATAGTGTGGTGATAACAGCTGTGAATCTGTTGTCAAGAAAAAAAAGAGAACAGCTCCTGTGTAAGAATGTAAGCAAGCTGTTGATGCGGTAACCTCCCTTCAGTAAAAACCACCTTTATCTTATGACTCATTCAGAGCTGGTGGAAGCTGACAAGTAATCTCCAACCACCCAGTCACTCAATACACCTCTAGGATTCATTGGCAGAGTGTAAGAGTAACAGTAGCTGCTGCTGCAGGACTGGTCAAAACAAAAATTGATGGACCAATGATGATCTATCACTTTCTGTGATAAAGTTTCCTTTTTTTTTTTCAGCTAAGATAATCTTATAAGTGAATAGATAATGATAAAAAATACTTAAAGTCTATTTCTTTTTTTCTGTCAGTGAAATTCCATGTCACAAAAACACTTTTCATGATAGTCTGAGGTATAAAAGTTTACACCCACAAAATCTGATAACATTTTTTGTAGTTCTGAAATGGTGCTAAACAATTGCCTTTTTATACTTATATTTTGAGAATTTCTTTTTGACTTTCCAAGTTTATTTGTAATAAAGCAACCACTAACTGCTTATTTAAACACTCCAACTTATTTTCCTAATAAACTTTGAATATGTGTGATTATAGAATTTTTTTGGTCTAAAATGAATTCCATGTAAAATTACAGGGGAAGCTATTTCTAAAAGAATTTGATGATAACCAATATTAAGCAAAAACTCTCTAATGAGTAATTATAATGATTAGAAAAAACTTATTAGAGTGATCTAATTCATTTCAACCGGACATTGGCCTAGCGGTTAGAGTGTTCGCCGATGGCCCAGGAGATGTGCGTTCAATCGCAGGTCGAGTCATACCAAAGACTCAAAAAATGGTACTTGATGCCTCCTTGCTTAACACTCAGCATTATAAGGTACGGATCAAGGGTAAAGTGGAGCAATCCAGGAAAAGGAGTAGCGCCCTCCCCTACACCTTGGTGTAGTAGTTATCGAAAAGGGTACCTTCGGGTCACCCTTGACTATGGTCACCAACTTTACTTTTTTTTTTTACTTAATTCATTTTGCTTAAAAAAAGAATGTTTTTTTTATTTTATTTCATTTATAGAGCTTCCCTATTTATAAATAATTGAATTTGATTTAATAACACAACAAATGCTTGAAAATACAAACTAGCTTTTATTTGATAATTGAAAAAGCTGTGAACGTAAACTTATCTAGAGGTAGATTATAAAACTGCTTTCACTTTTCTAATGAGTCACAGATAATACCAAATCCTTCAGAGTTAATGTAAAAGGGGAAAATGATAGAAATTGTGGCAATTGTAGCTACACTTTCTCACTTAGTGGTAGATCCAACCATAAAACAATTTCTCACTTGGGAAGAAAACAGACTAAGCCACTAGCAATGAGTGGCAACCTCATACTTGAAAGTCTTTTGACATCTTATATTGCTGACCAATCACTTTGTAAAAGAGAGCTACATGATATACTGAGGAAGATCAAATTGATTCAAACTCAACAAAATTGGCATAATTTTGATTTCAATCATTAGATCTGGCTAATTTGCTTTCATACCACTTATTCATCTGTGAACATGAAAAAGAGATGGATTTATATATGAATCATACAAATGATTAAGATGTCAGTTTGGTTGATTTTGAGTGAGGAAACCATATTCTTTAAGAGAAATGATGCCATGGAAAGTGGCTCAAAGGAGACAAAAACAAAATTCTTTGAAAGTTTTAAAATTAAGAAAATATTTGAAAAAAAGAATGTTTAACACTATATGAACAGAAAGTAGAAACTTATGACTTTACTCTTATTCAATATCAATTATGTCAGCAATTCTATGAAAGTCAATTGTTTAAGAGATTTTCTTTGACTGCCTTGCAGAGTTGAAAAACATACACTTGACAATTTGAATGCACTATTTCAGGAAAAATAACAAGACAAAAATTCAGAAGTTACCTGATTGTCACCACTTTTTGAATTAACAAATACAAGTAAAGGACTGGTGCCTGGTGGCCGAGTTGCCTCACAAAATCCATCAGAGTCCATGCTATTAATGGCAGTAGGTGGTAGAATAGATACCTGGCACTGCCCAAAAGGACACTTAGGTGACAACTTGTCTCGACAACTGCTGTGCACCTAAAACATGAAGAAATAAATACGATATGATAAATTAAAACTATAAAAAAAAACAAAAAAAACAAACTAAAGTTCATTAGTTAGGGAATAAAAGACATAAATACTATTTATAAATTTATATCATCACTGCCCAAATTAATTTCTTCTTTTTATTTTGGCCTCTTCATTTGATTCTTTAAAGGAACAGTTGTACTTAAAAGGCTTTGGATGCAATGAGATAAATCTGTTTTATGTAAGGTTATAGTACATTCAAAACAATTTTTTAAGAGCATAAAGAACAGGGATATAAATAAATTTTTTTAATCAAATTCTAGTTGTTTCCAATAGAAGGAAGAAATTAAAAAAAAAAAAAAAAAAAAAAAAAAAAATCAAAGTAAGAGAGAATTTTACCATTGCTCGACACCAGATACAGCGCCAGTCTTGTAAACGTAGGACACTACCGCAGGTTTTGTCACAATACTGGCATTTGGCACTGACAGGTAAGTTTCCTTCCAACCACTGATGAGGCATGTGGATCTGAAAGACATAACAATTGTCAATTAGATTAATTAATGCAGATTAGAATTGGCACAAAACATTTAATTTTGGGTTTGATAAAATATTTCATTGATAAATAATAAAAATGTTACCATCAAATCCAGAATGAATTGTAGCAAAAGAAAAAAATAAGAATGAATGAAAATATCATTAGGAAGTGTTGGAATATATAAATAAATATTTACAGGTGCACATACTTACAGATCAATATATATCAAGCTCTTTATTTTGGATACATAGATTATACCTATTTACATACAGTACAACTTGAAAGCAAAGATAAATACTTCTTAATTTCAATATTAAATGACTGTAACATGGTTTGTAATGGTAAATTTTTAAAAAATGACATTCAATTATATTTGTAAAACCTTTTAGATTTGAAAATATAAAAAAGGCAAAAAATAAATAATCAACACTTACTCCATCTTCATTTTCTATGATGTACTTTCCTATTGATGCCAAACTGGTCCATTTGCAGTTGGGTTCTGCTTTCCCTGCACACTTTTTATGGGCTTTAAATTTGCACACTAACAAGAAATAAAAATATTCTTATTCTTCACTAAATTGTTATGCTTTGAAAAAAAAAAAATTGTTTATAAAAATGCAAAAATTATAAAGAGTGCAAATAATTACTGTTATCAAATCAAAAAATCTTTGATAATAAACGTTTTTTTTTTTTTTTAGTTTTTTTTATCAAAATATTTGTACAGATAAAGGTTTAATAGAATGAATGAAATTAACATTTTCTTGGACAAAATATTCAGTGATGATTACGTTTTGTTAAAACTTTTCACTAATGCACTGTTTCAGACAAAATAAAAAAAATTAAAAATTAAAAAACAAAAAAAAGAAAGAAAAGGAAATATCAAAATTCAAAGTTATCACCACTTTTTGAATTGACTTTTTTCTTGGGTTTTCTAAGTGGTTAGCACATCAGACATTAAATCAATCTTTTAAGCTCTATAAGCAAATGAAAATATTTGAGAATAAGTACATAACTTCACAGCCTTCTCATATCAAATGATGTTGAAAGAATTGAAAATAAAACTTGTTTAAAAAATATGATGCACATATAGTTATTTTCTGTAGGTGATACAAAAGCTTGAACCTTAAACCTTGCAATTAGATGTTCAGGGCTTTCTTAACTGCAGCCCTTCACACATGCTTTGATTTCTCTACAGGTTTTTTGTTGTATCCACAGAATATATTGCATTTGTGTAGATTATCCAAATTGTAGCAGAATTATTAAATAAACAAGCTGAACATGCCAACTAGAATAGATATAGGCAAAAATTATCAAAAACATACAGAATAAATGGCTGAGTAGTAAGAGCATTGGCCAGGAAGCAATAAAGTTCAGTTACCTAATAATTAAATTGATCAATATATAAACGAATAATTAGAATTATGGAGTATGAAATAAATAAAAGAAGACATTTCTGATCATATATTAATTTTACTAGAAGTCAGTCTTAAATTTTGAAACCCACTAACATGAAATAAAGAATTCTTGTTACACTATACAATTAATGTGGCTCATTAGACATGTCTGAAATTGAAGTTGTTTGCATGCAAACCTTTGTGTAGATACAAACCTTCACATGAGAGTCCATGAGAAGTAACACCAGACAGAGCTTCATGGCAAACATTACAATATGTTGGTCTAGCATGGGAACATGCATACCAATTGTGTTGCCCAGACATTCGTTCACGATAGTCACTGTTGGCCTAAAAAACACAAAAAACAAGTACTGAATAACACCAAAATATAATGCATTCAAGATGAATTTGCATGGAAATTGTCTTTACAACATGACAACAAAAGAATATAATTGCTGCCAAAAGTCCTGGAAAAGAAGTTGGTGAAAGTTTTTGCCATGAATTGATATGCATAGAAGAATGGACTGCTATTGAAAGGTTAATGACCATATGGAAATCTGATCTCTCAGATAAAATAGCAATTCTTCCAAGTTGTAACTGTGTCAGTACTATTATAGTATTGCACCACCTGAACTTTAATGAAACACTAGGAGAACTACAAAAAGATGTGGTGAGCTGTTATGAAAAAAATCCTACAAGCATCATCCCACAAAACAACAGCTGTATGGCTACTTATCTCCTATCCCACAAACCATCCAAGTAAGACAAACAAGGCACTGCTGAAGAAACAAAGAACCCACTGGAAAAGTAATGTTTTCCTGTGGGTTCATACACATGGACACACCAGTGTTAGCCAGTCAGCAAAAACTTATATTCATCAGCTCTGTGTGAACACTGAATATCATCTAGAGGTCTGAGTGATGACCAATAGAAACAGCTGGTGAAAGTTAAAGGAATCTGTGCTATTAGCACAACATGATGATGATGAAGAGAGTTAAATAGATATTTAGATAAACATTATTTTGTGGAAAAAAATCTTAACACACACAAACAAAAAAATTATATTCCTATTTCCAGTGATTTTCATAACTTATAAACATTTTATCAAACAGTATCCTTTTACCAGAGGAAATAAATGCAAAGAGAGCAGTAATATCAATATCACAATGGATGTACATTAATTTCTCTGAGGACAGCAAGAAAATTAAGAGATGAATCAGTTTTGTTACCCAAGTTAATGACTTTAACTGAAATAAGTAGAAGAAATTAAAGGGAACAAATACTAACTCAATTTTGTTGACTACCTACCACGTCTACTATAATTCATCGCTTGGAGACAATTTCAAACTATAAATTCTGAATTATGAAAATTGCATTTAGCATTTTAAGTGAGAACACAACCATAAAAGAAATATTAGAAAATGCTAAATGATTTCTTGTTATGTAGATAAACATGCAAGTTGAATCAAATATATTTCAATATTCCACAAAAGAATGGGAAGAATCAAAAACTCACAAAGAAAGGAAAATAATAGGTTATACTCGACAGAAAATATTTCAAGCCTGGATTTTAGGCAGAGCTTTAGGCCAGATATATAAAATTCCTAATTTTCAAACCTGACAGAAGTCAACAGTAGATTTAAGGTCTAAAAACTGCCACCTAAATGTATCTGGAGCCCAAAAAAGAACAATTTCGGGACAAAATACTGTATTCAAAATGAAAGACCTCTAAGTTTGTCAGAAACAAATATTTCAGATTTCTGTTGGAAATGTTCTGTTTCAAATTTGTATGATGTAATTATCATTCCAAAATTTAATTATATATAAATAAAAAAAAAACATTCACATTACATCAGTCTATATATGTGTTGGGAAGTCCCCCATAGATGGGCTCTTCCTCATGTGACATATACCAACTGAGCTCTCTTCTGCACAGTCACAGTCTCAGTTGCAGTCTTGAACTCAGTCTCAGTTCTGTCTTAGCGAGTCGTTACCAAGAGCAGTAATGTTCCTGATTGTTAAGCTTGGGAGGGGTTTCTCCCAGTTATCATTGTGTATGTATTATTTGCCTTCAATATATTTCTTATTACTTATTTCTGTGTCGTGTCATTATTTGAACCTCCCATTGACCACAACAATATGTTAATATTTATATTATTTAGTTCATATGTACTAATTATAAACATTCCATAATATACCTATCTGTATTTATCAGTTGAAAGCAATTACACTGATCCTTCTTGGAAAAAAACAAAAATCTCTTGTGTAATAAGCATAGGGAATGTGTTTTTATAAGCTGTTCAGAAAATAGCTCATGAATATTTTACTCCAGTAACAAATCAAATGCTGTTAAGCAAAAATCAGCTAGCAACAACTGGATCCTGTACAAAAAAGGAAATGTTTAAATGATGAAATATTATTTGAATATAAAAAAATAAAAATAATCTTGTGGAAGATTTTTTATTTGTAATATTTAAGCAAAGAATGATAATGTTGATGGCTAGGTATATTTGGTATTTAGTTTCAAGCAAGAAGGAAATATACATATACATCGTCAGAAAAAGTATGTATAACTTTTTATCTAAGTTGTTTTAGATTCTATGATTTTCACAGACAATAAATACAATATTAATAGTTATTCTGGGAAATTTTGGTGTGATTTGAGATGATAATAAAAAAGTATTGAATGATTTAGTGATTTACTGCAAAACCTAGGGCAGCCAAAATGATCAGAACGATTGAAAAAAATGAACAAAATACTCAAATATTACAGAAAATACAGAAATTATCAGGCTTCAGATGAAGGATAATCTAAGTATTGGGGTTATTGCAGAGATTGTAAACAAGTGAAAAAGTGTTGTTCATGGTATTCTTAAGGTCTACAATGATTACAGTTCGTCTGAAGCAAGAAAGTCTACAGGTAGGCCAAGAATAACGACCAAGAGAGAAGATTGTGCTATGATAAAGTTGGTTAAAAAGGACCGATTTAAAACTGCTGCTGCTGTTTCTCTGGAAATGAGCATTCAACTGGGAAAACCTTTAACTAGGAAGACTGTCTTGTCGTTTAGTTGAACAACAACTTTTAGCTAGAGCACCTGTAGTGAAGCCACTGATATCCTCCAAGGATAAAAAGTGTTGTTTTGCTTTTGCAAACAAACATGTGTCATGGTCTCAAGAAAAATGGCTAACGGTGCATTTCAGTGATGAATCAAAGTTTTTGTTAATTGGCTCAGATGGGAAAACGTACGTTCATTGAAAAGTAGGCGAAGAATTGTCGTCTAAGTGCCTTAGGGCTAGTGTTGAATTCGATGGAGGAAGTGTCATGGTTTGGGGAATGATATCTGGAGATGGTGTGGGCTCTTTCGTGCGATTACAAGGAAAGGTAAATGCAGGAGTTTATAAACAACTTGTAAAAGATCATGTCTTGCCTGTGCTGAGAAATTCAACTAAGCAACTTTTCATATTCATGCAGGACAATGCCCCATGTCACAAGGCTAAGGTGGTAATGAACTTCCTCAAGGCAGAAAATGTTACTGTTATGGATTGGCCTCCTTCAAGCCCAGATCTTAATCCTATTGAGAATGTGTGGAAGACTCTAGGAGTAAGTTCTAAAGCCAGAAATCCAAAAACAACCGAGCAATTATGGAATGCCCTTCAGGAAGAATGGAATAAGATCACTCAGCAAGATATCCATAAATTAATTTCTTCATGCAGCCGAAGATGTCAGAGTGTGATTGAAGCTACAGGGCTTCACACTAAATATAAAATAATTTCTGTATTTTCTATAATATTTGAGTATTTTATTCATTTTTTTCAATCGTTCTGATCCTTTTGGCCACCCTGGGTTTTGCAGTAAATCACTAAATCATTCAATACTTTTTTATTATCATCTTAAATAACACCAAAATTTCACAGAATAACAATTAATATCGTATTTATTGTCTGTGAAAATCATAGAATCTAAAACAACTTAGATAAAAAGTTATACCTACTTTTTCTGACGAAACTATGCCGTTCTGAACGTTATGGCCACCACTGTATATATGCATTAAACCAGTCAATTTTAAGGTATAAGAAATAGCAACACATAAAAACCAAAACAATTCTTTAATATTAAGCCAGACTTTAAAACATACATAACATTTACCTTTTTTGTTTTTAAATCTTCAAGTCAGTCATGACAAATTGGTTCAGTTTCCCAAAGTCATAAAGAAAACCTCCATAACTAAGCTTCAAACTCAGTTGTAGAGAGACTCTAGAAACACTGCATACTTCTTTCTAGTAGGTATTTGGCTGTAGCTTAATACACTGCTTTCATAATGGACTGATTAAGGAGTAACTAATTATAGTTGAGTTTTTAGGAGAAGCAAACTTTAGCATGATCATCTGGCAGTCAGAGGAAGGTGAATCAACAACAATCAGTAGTTTGTTTATTTCTTTAGGAGTTTTTTGAGGGTTGTTGAGAAGGTGGAATGCATGAATTATGAGCTATGTTTTGCATTTAGGTCATCTAAGGCATTATTTGTATTGTCTGCTGGATCTCTCTATGACCTCATTTGGGGCTCTGATCATCCATCTCTGGGTCTACAATCACTTCTTCTGTCTGTCACTAAATCTATGTATATACATAACTCATGGCTAATACACTATTAGAGTTGATATCATGACAGCATAGCTTGAGATTTGAAATTGCTTTTGAATATAAACATTTCTCTTTAGAGTATCATTTGTTGATCAGGCAACGTAGGATAGATTTCTGTCATAAATCCACATTTACAAAATTAGCTGATAGCCTCATTACCTCATGACATCATAACACTATGGCTGCAAAGCCTGGCAACTTAAGACTACCTAGGAGAAGAAATTGCATACCTTTCATTGTAGATACCTACATAACATTATAGACATTAAATGGAATGACTATATGTGAAATGAAAGGGTTAGGGATATTTAAAAACAGTCAACCATCTCTGTTGATAAGGGCATGTTTTGAGGATTCTTATAAGTAACCTGTAAATCAAGTTATCATAAATACAATCAGAGAGATGGTTACACAAGACAAGTAGCAGACAATAGAAAGAGTTTTGATTGGTTAACAGAAAGAGAAACAACATCAACAGACTAATTGAGGACTGGACATAGTAGAGCACCTTGTGCTATGCAACATGGAAGCAACTAAGCCTGAGAGCAACTGAAGAACCCATTTTTTTTATCCACTTTAGATTTTATTACATTTGAGTATGGAATTAATTTCTTCAACACATAACAAGTTATACTTGAAATGCTTATTTCTATATTTTATGCAATCCTAAAATAACAAAAATGATAAATAAAACAGTAAGAAAATCTTTTAAAAAGTTTCAAACAAATATACTTTTGAAAATATGTTTGAAATTTATTTTTAAAGAACAGAAAATGTAATTGGAATTATTCTTTATTATGTAATGAAATCATTGGCAGATCAGAGAGGGGATGATAGGTTTTTAATATTAAAGAATATTTAACTTTGCAGTTTTAAACACTTGTTAGCAAAGATGAGTAATGTGAAATTATTTTTTCTAATTCTTCTAGAAGCTTCTCTTCAAAGTATAAGAAAACAATAATAGTACCAAGTGGAGGGAGCCATAAAGATTCATAGAATTTGAGAGGATTGTTGTCATTATTATGAATTAGAGTTTCACTATCAGCCAAATTGTGGAACATTTACAAAAATACAAGGATCTACATAGAGAAAAGTAAAAGAATATTTCTTAAATTGCTTCTTTGCAGTTTGTATTAATTGTACTAGGGTTTTGGAAATTATAGCCTGATATTGAAGAAAATGAGGTAACCCAGAAATTTCACTGCTATATTTTTTAACATCAATAGGCAAATGAAAGAGCTAATTTAATCAAATAAAATGCTGCTACAACCAAGATCAAATGAAAAAGAAAAAAAAGAAAAGAAGAAACAAGAACTAAAAATGAATAAATTGAAAAATAAGGAAGATAAGCAGAAAAAAAAATCTTCAAACTCAATTTAGAAGTCATGTACTTTTTTAAAATATAGTCATATGAGCCAGACTAAGCAAAACTTACAAACAATTTTAAGCTTGATAAGGTAAGAAGTAATTTTTTTTTTTAAATGAATGAATATTCTGTTTGAAGACAGTTTTGTACATAACATTGATATTGATCATAATAGACAAAGATAATAGTACAGCTGAAAAAACCAGTTAAATCAATGCAACTGTTTCTAAGTAACGAACAGTTATTACCGTTTAGGCTAAGCAGAAGAATTAAACACTGAATTTTTGCACAGTAAATCTTTCCCTCTCCCATTCATCCACTAAGATTTAAAATTAATGTTTGAAGTTCTTTTGTTAATATCTTAAATTTTTACATAAACCTTTTTTAATCAACTATATTGACTCTAAATGTTCTTTGATGATCCCCCCACTGCCAACAAAAAAAAAAAAAAAAAAAAAAAAAAAGAGTCTAACCCCCAAAATAAACACTCCGCATGTAAATGGTATGAATCTTCACATACTGGTAGTGGTGGCTGGGAGTGAGGGAGGGGGTAAATCTTCTTCACCCCAAAAACGCAATATTGAAATGTTTCTAAAGATGGTAGGTTTTATTGAGGTTAGCACAATATATAATTCTAAACAAACTCACAAAGTTGTTTTGGTTAAGTAAAATTTGGAAGTCAGTCTCATAAAGCTGTCATGTTCTCATGTGAAGACTCTTCAACTTTGAAGATGTAAGAGGTTAAGTTACAATTTATGATGCAGCAATAACAACAGAGGAACAGAATTTGTTGATTAGTTATGACTCAGAACAAACAAATACTAGTGTATAGCATTTGTTCATCTTTTTCAGCCAGGTTCTTATTTTCAAGCAGAAAAAAAGAAAGAAGCAAAAAAAGGTGGTCCTGGAGATCCCAGTACCTTCTTCATTGCACCTAAGGAATCATCAGAGAAGTCCAATGCCTCCATGATAATGGTTGAAAAAAATCAGGGCTATTTTTGGTCTGGCTTAGTGGAGCTCATTGTTAAACTGACCATATGTTGAATACTACAGCTTAGGTGATCTAGTAAGATACTCAAACACACAGTGGATACTAATAGCAGACTATAACAAGATAAATCTTACACTTTTTATTGCATTTCTTTCAGGACAGTAGATTGAACATGAAGATTATGGTATTTGATCAGAATTTTAAAAAGGATATTTTTTAAATTGATTCTTCATAGTTTGTTTAAATTGGCATGTGCTAGAGTTTTGGAAATTTTAAATGAAAAGAAATTAATAGAAATGACTGAAGATAGAAACATATCTATCTGTGACTAAAGTAAAATATGGACAAGAATTACCAGAAGAAATCAAAATAAATTTGAAGATATATGAAAGATTGATTGATATGGAACAAAAGGAAAAGGTTATATTTTTTTAACAGATGCTTGGATTTTCAAAAAAAAAAAAGAAAAAAAGGGTATTCTGATTTTCTGTGGCATTTACTGCCAAACCAAAGCAATGAAAAATTGTTAGAAAAATTTTTCTTGGATAAAAAACACAAAAAAATCTTGAAATAAGCTTAAAAGATTTACAAGCACAAAATAGATTTTCCATAAAAAAAAAAGTAAAGAAATTTTTCTTAGCTTAAACTGTGTTTGCTTTAAGATAATGTTGACTATGAAATATTACAATTTACATTGGACAAAAAAATAAAGATGGACAATTCCCCCAAACCTTACAATTGGAGAAGGAAAATGTTACACAAAATAAAATATTTTAAAAGAAAACTTACATCATAGTATTCATTATTACTGGCAGTTTTGATGGCAGTAATCCAGTCTTCCATTTCTTTTCTGCTTTCCGCACATAGTATTAAGTTTCGGAATGGAGTGATCACCTGAAATCAAAAAGAATTAAGTGGCAAATGAAAAAAAAAGCTTCTGGTCAGAAACTTCCAAGATTAAATAAAGTTTCAACAACAGGAAATAGAAATTAATCAGTAACAAAAGGAGTTTTTGTCTTTTTGGGGAATCCTTTTTGAGATGAGGCTTCTTAATCTGAGAATTAATTGTTATTTATTGTGGACTTTTTGTCCTCAACTTGGTAGTTTTTTTGTTATTTCTTCTCACTATGTTTCGGCCAAATTTCACCTCTGGCCTTCTTCAGGTGATTAACCGTGATCTCGGATAGGAATGCTGAGTCTTGTAACCGTATCCCCAGTAATCACCAGAAGAAGGCCAGAGGTGAAATTTGGCCGAAACGTAGTGAGAAGAAACAACAAAAGGAGTTTTGTTTGTTTTCTACATATCATTTTTTTTTCTGTATCTTTGTAAAGATCTTAGTCAAGATAGGAGAAAGTCTATCTGATTTCAGGGTATTATGTACACTGATCATCCCACTTCTTTTAAGGGTTCATTGTTACATCATGTAAAAGTAGTCAGTATTGGACATGGACAAAAATATAAAACTTCAACTCATTAATAAACTCTTTAAAAGAACAATTCTGATATGCATAATACTAAGAATCATTATAAAAAGAAAGATGAAGATTATTTCAAGCAACAAAAATCTCTTTGACAATCTAGTATCATCTTAAATATATTTTGGAGTGTCTGGGAGTTTATAAGATTAAAGCACTAATCTTTTAGTTATGATTAATGTTAGCTTTGACAGAATGATAAACTGACAAGTAGTAGAAGTTAGTAGAAAGGTCAGAAATTATACAATGAAATAATTTGCCTCAAGGTTTTTATTTCCATCAACCTAGTCAAACTAATATCTTGGTTGTTTCCTCCAGTTTTCTTCAGGTATCTGCTATAATCAGACTTTCTGGAAATTTCAAACAAAACCTTGTTCTCTTTCTACTGTTCAAGCTAAGAAATATCTTGTATCAGTCTTAGTTAATTCTTGTGATGGTACAGTTTTTGCTTTTTCACTGAACCAGAAGATATAAATTTCTCTGTCAGACTCTGGGATTAAACTCACAACCAACAAATGACTAGATACACTTGAACAAGACTTTTAGCCAACCAGTTGGTGAATTTATGAAACCAGAAACCTAATGTCTATTCGTCTCTAAGGCTTCCAAATTGATTTCTATATTTGAACAATTTGGAAAGTTATTAAAGCATAACATGTGTGCTGATTCTTTTAATTGCCTTATATTCCAGTGTTGTTTTTTATTATTCTAACTTCATTCCACATGAATTGGTGAACCGACTCTTTTCCTTACACACATCATCAGCAATGCTTAATTTTATAGACTCTCCACAGATTATGGCTTTTTAATGTTCTTCAAGCCTAGCCTTAAGATGATTGTTCTTTTCTGTATTCTCTACCAAAATAATCGACATGATATATATATATATATATATATATATATATATATTTGTTGATCATATTTACTTAGGTTTGAAGCTTGGTTTTGATTAGGTGTCTCCAAAGACTGAAACTGCTTTTAAATACTGTTATGATGCTGTGTATGGACCATAAATTATTTGAATCCTTTCTGACATACTTTTGATTTATGGAAGACAGATCATGGTAATTTACCAATTATTGTCTTCTATTTTTGTATTTCTGATGTTAGTTGTTAGTTTGAAGAGTATTCCTTATACTGATCATCTTCTGATTAGAAATGCTTAACCAGATGCTAATTCCTCATCTTAAAAAATCAGACAAACATTTTATGCTTAACCAGATGCTAATTCCTCATCTTAAAAAATCAGACAAACATTTTATGCTTAATCAGATGCTAATTCCTCACCTTAGAAATTCAAACAAACAACATTTTAAGTTGTATTTTTTGCCAGTACAAAAAAAAAAAAAATTAAAAAAAAAAAAAAATTGCATTATATAAACTCCAGCTTAGAGTGTTGAATTTCAGTGGTCCATTGCTGTTCTTAGTGAAAATATCATCAGCTACACATGTTACCCATCAACAATTTGAACTGCACATTCACAGCTAAAGAATGGAATGTCTTAGTGTCATAAAATATTCATGCTAGTCAATATATTGATCCTGAAGTTCAACATACTTGACAATTTCCCTTCTTGATTAGGCTGAAAATTCTTCAACACTCCTTTTATATTACATTTAATAATAAAAATGTTATGATTCAAAGAATGGGAAAGAATATAAAAGATAAAACAAAACAGTAGATCGATTGAAAATCCTCTTTAGAATTAATGTTTTTAACTAATAATAAAATTCCTGTGAATTTTCTTTCTAATCAAGAAAGACATATCAAATGTTGGTAAGTCTTAGTGGGCATTGATTTATACTTTAAAACTTAGAATGATAGCCAATCATGAATTTATCTAGAACATTATCATCTTGATTCCTGATGAATATCAAGTAACAAGATGCAAGTGATGATGAAGAATTTGAAACTGTTTGTCACAGTCTTTGTGAATATTATTGGAATTGATCTTTTAGTTAATTGATAAAGCAGAGACTCTGATAAGAAAAGATTTAACCAATATAAAAAATGGAAGGAAACTGCAGAGAGATTTCTTTTGTCTTTCATAAACTGTTCAATTTATAAGAGACAGAACAGTACTAGAAACAGTTTTTTTCTTTTTCTTTGAAAAGTAGCATTCGCTTTGTTAGCCAATGCAATATATAAAGGAAAAAAAAATCATTGATTATATATATATGCATCAATAAAAAAATGCACCACCTCTTACCGATAATAATTGTTACATTTAGGTTATGAAATTTATATGCAAATGTAACAATTATAAAGAGACGAAGTAGTAACAAATAAAAAATAGTCCATTTAGAAAAACTTTGCACATTTTTCCATCTACAATGATTTTAAGTACAATTTCAAGATTGAAAAACAATAAATTGAAGAAAAATTTATTCACAGCAATACAATTGCAACACATGTGAATACCAGATCAGTATGTGTGTGAGTGTGAAGGGGGGTATAAGTGTGAGAAAGAGAAAAAATTGTTTGATTTTGAAAGAGAAAATGTTGCTGAAACTGGGTGGCTTACAGTATTTAATATTAAAGGAATATTATCCACAATGATTCATTGACCAAAGCTAAATTTTAAAATTTATAGCAAGCAGGAACCTAATAATCAAAATAAAATCTTTTGTTTTTTAAAGCTTGTTATTTTACATCAAGGTTGTTTAAATCAAAAGGAAAATGTTATTCACAAACCATTTGTTGCAGAAAGGATTCAAATATTCAGCTGCTTTTTGTTTTAAAAATATCTATAAACTTTCTTTACAAATAAACATTGCCTTATTCTACAAAACCAGTAAGAAATTAATAATATTTGGCAGCTTTAGGTTAATCCTAAAAAGGAAGTGAAAAGGAGATAAGAGATATGAAGCAATAATGATTATCTAAAGTGAACAGGTGAAACCAAGTTAAATCCATTGCACAGAGAAACTAGCTGTGCTAACATGGAAAATTCTTTTAGGAAGAAGTGTGAGGCAGCATTTATTACATCAGAAATGGAATTTGAAAACCAAGTTTAAATTCCATTCAAAATACCACTGTGGTATTTTGGGAAAGATATGCCTAACCTCTGACCCATCATCATTTATCTTGTATGTGCATTTTATTTTACTTTCAAACCAATTTCAAATAGGGAAATCAGTAAGCTAAATTCAGTTTGTTAAAAGGCCACATAGAGAATCAAGTTTACTTGCAATGTTCTGCAATAACAGCTTGTGAACTATCACTATAAAAATATGTGAATTTGACACAGCTTTATCGATAGTCAATAGCACTGAGACTAACTTTTCCTTCAGGATTTGAGATATTTCATTTTTGCTTTTTAATTTTATTTGCAATAAAAAATATTTTATTTTCAATGATCAGGATAACAGAATTACTATAGATCAAAGTTAATGAGGAGTTTAGGTAGCAGAGCATCACCAGGAAATCTTATGAATAAAAACTGACCACCCAAATTACAAAAAGCAGAAAGTAAATCCAGCTATAAATTTATTCATATTCATCAGAAACAAAAGTAATACCATTCTGAAGATACAAATTTGTTTAACATTTATCTATCAAGATCATACATAGGCAATTCTTTAATTCTAAACTTTCAAAGTAAATTGGGTATTTACTACCTATGTTAAATTGGAGGAAAAAACATTTCATGCACTATGTGATAAGGGGAGAGCTTCTGAAACCATCCTTTTTATATATCAAGTAACAATTGGATATAAATGTCCCCCACTACCATTTGACCTTCTGTGTGTATGCATGTGTGAAAAAGAATAAGATTCAATTCTTTTTTACCTTATTTAAAAATCTCTCAAGAATGATCTAACTGGACCAAGATTATGAACCAAAGTATATTCATCATTAAATACACTAGGACAGTTCAGAAAATGCATCAAAATTACAATTTTTCATTTAATGATGCCAAATAAACAAAGTATGTTTCATTAAAACATCAAAAATATTGATTTTTTTTTGTTTTTGTTTTTTTTTAATATTCTTTTTACTTTTAGCAAACATAAAAAGTTAATCAAACTTGAGAGTTCTGAAAAGAGAAGAAACAAATTGTTAAAATGATTATATGAAAAATATGACAAATATTGTCCTCATTTAAAAATCAATTTTAGATATCAACCTTTTCAAGCAGCTAAATTATATAACCAATAATCATAGGTGAGGTGAAGAAGTATCTCATCCTAAGAACAAAACAAAACAAAAAAAAAAACAGGCAGGCAAACTTAGTTGCATTACTTCTGATCTTGAATGTGGAAGAGTTTTGTTGGTATCAATTATTAACAAACAATAGTGATTCATATAGAACATAGCTAAAACAATCAGGTAACATATTATAAAAAGACTTTCACATTTGAATCTTAACAGTGCAATCCAAAAGGATTTATGCTAACTTTTTATCCCTGATTGCCTAAGATCAAAGTGTATTATTTGTTGGTTTTACTCTCAGTGGAAGAGATAATCAGGCTTTGAAAAACAAATTTCAATTCAAATTTTAAATAAAACATAAAATAATAAAAATTTAATTCTCTGGAACTTCCACAAAATGACTATACAGGAGAATTCAGGCAAATGTGTGTGTAGTTTCTGAGATTTTAGGATTACCAACAAAAATAGAACATTCTATTTAGAAATTAGATTTATAGATCATAATGAAAATGTGAACATACAATTTATAAATTCTATTTTTTAAAAGACTGTAACAAAAGATGTGTTCTTTCCTTTAAGTGGATTTTATTTCCAACAAAACAAAATAATTTTTAAGAAACTGCTGTTATACAGAATATAAATAAAAACTATTTTTTCTTCTTTCATTGTCAAATGCAAATCAGTTCCTAAAAATAAAATACAATAGGGTTTCATTCGAATCAAAAGAGATACAAAATTGAAACTAGCAAAGAGAAGAAAGAAATAATTAATAGATATATCATTTAATCAAATGTAAGAAATAAGATCATAGATTTGTACAAAGCAATTTTAAGGAATAACTTTTTTCTCTTATCAACAAATTGCCAAATAATCTTTGCTTTTCTACTGACCAATGTTGTATCATTTACAGACCAACATTTTTGTGTCATCTATTCCTACAAGAAATAAGACAAAGTAAAGAAAGTAAAACAAGTGACAATAAGCGACCCTTAAGTTTCCTCACATTTTAGGGACTTAGTGAAAGATAAGAATTTAACATAACCCAGGGAGTTCAGTTTGATAAAAAAATCCTTTGGGTTGCTTCCCCTGAGGTTTATATCCATGAAATAAAACATTGAATCAATGAGTTGAATATTGTTTTATTTGAAAAGCAAATTAATCATAAACGAAGGAACAAGTGACCAGTTGTTTTTATAACAATGAGCTCTATTTAATAAGACAATACCATCTGATAAGTCATTGTCTCTTCCATTTCAAATTGAGAAGTAATTTGTTTATAAATTTTAGTCTGAAAACAAGTCTTAATATATTGATTTTTAACATTCTATTATTGATTTATATACATCGAAAACTTTCGATATAAAAAGAAAAATAGTCTAGCCTAAAAAAATGTTCCAAATAACAATAATCTCACTCATTTAAAATAATTTTGTTGAAAGAAACTGACAAAGCTTTCCATTTGAAATTATAGGAACTAAATAATTTCTTATGGGTTACTGTTAGGATTTGAAAGAAAATTATCATAAAAACCTGTCAGAATTAAAAAAAAAATCCGTTTATTAAAAACAGAATCAACTTAGGATATACAGGAAGTCAAGCATCAACAGTAGACTTACAAGAAATATAAATGTAATAATTAAAGGGAATCCTTCTAGTGAAACATTGTTGAATGACACCATAAAAAGGTCAAACTGATGGCAGAGCATCTAAGTGGCAGGTGTGAAGGAATTGTTTAAAGTTTGTCTAAAAGCCAAATTACTACTACTACTACTACTACAACAACAACAACAACAGGATGGGAGAAATAAAGAAAGAAAAAGATGTACTCACAGGAACACCGCTAACCAATTGTCATTTTTTCCTTTAATATGACTGATTGAACTGAAATATGCCTCAATCATAGGGTTCTTAAACCTAAACCATGTTTAACTGTATTATTCTTACTAAAGAAAAACTATTATAATTGGTTTGAAATCAGTTTTCTCTTTTCTATGTTAACAAGCCTTACCAATCTGATATCTAGGATGGAATCTCATACACTATAACAGCCGGTACTAAGTTTCAGAAGTGGTGGAACTTTAGATTATTAATACACTTTTCATTTATTACTTAGAAGAGATTAATTCCTTATCAAAAATATGAGACTAATTTCATTACTCTAATTAATCAAAGTGAAAGAAAATTCCAGGTGAAGAAAAAGGAAACGTCTTTATTGCCAGCAATTAAGGTTAAGAGAGAGAGAGAGAGAGAGAGAGAGAGAGAGAGAGAGAAAAGAAAAGATTTTCCTCAGAGGATGCAAATATTAATAAAGAATCAATTTTCTTTTATAACATTTTGATTTCTAACAAGTGCAAAATATACATCAGAATTGATAAAATTTAAGAGACAAAGAATTTGTAATGAATAGACGGATTAGAAATTGGTCCAGTTTTTTTTCTCTCCCCCCAAAAATCTAACTAACATTGAATAATATAAAAACTGAAAGAAAAAAAAAAAGTAATTTACATAGCAATTCAAAAACCGATAAAAAGGTAAATTTATGAATGGATAGTGTTTTAATGGGATTTTAAGCATATTTCATCCAGTTCTCTCACAAATTAAAAAAAAAAAAGCTTTTGAGAACAAAGCATATCTTAGTTAGTTATATTTTTAGGTGTTTATTTCTTTACGTAAAAACCATAATATTAAGGGACAATCAGGTTCCTCAGCAAAGAACCTTTTCCCATTCCTCATTTAATGTAAAAACAAAACAAATAAAATAAAATCTGCCCTACCCAGTTTTAAAAGCTGGAGCGAATCTCATTCATTAAACTACATACCCAACATAAATCAAATATCTCAGCCACACCTAAAAGTACATAAAACCACATTTTAATGCCAACAACAAAACGAGGTTCTTCTCAATAGAATTATTAGAGAATAAAAGTTTTTTTCTTCCCCCACCATTTCTTCTTAGCAAGACATTCCCTTTCGTCCTTAAATTTAATACATACGTACATAAATCTATTTGCATGCATGTTTTAATTTCCTGGTACAATTACAACAAATAAATATGGGTAATATTCAGTCTTCATGGAAACAAGTATTTTTTTAGAATTGTTCAGTAAAGAAAATGATAATGGATAGAAATCTAGACACTAGACAGACTTTTTTCCTGCGCCTTTTCTGTGTACGAAGAATTCTTGTGACAAGGAACGGAAAGCTTCCACACTAAAGGGACCACAAAATGTGGATCACCTACTTTAGTACTAACTTTACTAAGGCTACTACTAAACTACTTTACTTACTGACTGCCAGACATTTGGCCCAGTGCAAAGTTTTCTCTTTTTCTTCTTCTTAACCTCTGCTTCTTCATCTTGTCCTCAAGCTACGTCGATCTGGGAGTAGAGATTAATCAAGAAGACGGACTTCTTTCACTCTCTCTTCATTTCCTTCCTTCCAGCTATACACCAATCTGAGATCGACCACCACTACCCCTTATCATAGCAAAAAAGTAAAAGAAAATACATGAAGGTAAACACCCCCGCACCAAAACTATTAAGACACACACACACACACACACACACACAACAACAACAAGGCTCACTTCTCCTCCACTCTTCTCATCATAAGAAAATTACAAAGAAATCTCAAAGTTCACTGAGACGTCACGAAGATTATTTTATTGTTGTTGTAGAATAATGGAAGGAAAAAGTAGCAACAAACCAACTGGCTTATTATTATTAGTATTATAAAACCAACTCCTCTAAGGCCGATTGTAGAGTGTGGGAAGTAACGTTGATGTAATAAAAACAATGTATTGAGTAGTTAAATCACAACTTACAAACAATGAAATCTTCCAGGCATAACTTGGTAGAAATACGGGGATGGGGTAGCAATAATTAACCTTTTTGTGAAAAAAAGGTCTTAATTCATTTCAGACAGTTTTTCTTTTTTTAAAAAAAGACAAGAAAGTCCAAAACAAATTTCAATAACATTTTCCATAAATTATTGTTTTTATTTTTTAAGAAAATCAAAGTCACTTCGATCATTACAAAACTTCGGAACTTCCCCAACCAACAACAGTGAATTGCTTTTTCATTATTCGTGACTAGAAAAGTTTATTTCTCCATTTTCCGTTTGTGTCCTTCGGGAGAGGGGGGGGGTCAGATTCTTACAACTACCGGTACTACTAGTGATATAAAAAATGAAACTTCGTATCCACACCTTTGTTTGATTTCTTCTCCTCTTCAATTGCAACTGCTTCCAAATAAAAAAAAGAAAAGAAAGAAGAATAAGAAACGTGATGTTGGGCCAAGGAGTGGCAAGAAGAAGAAACATCTTGGCCCACTGTTCAAGTTAGTACTGGTTCTTCGGTTCTTCTCCGCTTAAAAAACAACAATATTTAGGTTTTCACCTCAACACTCACACACTGACCTTATTGAATCGATTCATATCAAACTGTAAAATGGAAAGGGAAGATTTTTTTTACTAAACCTGAATTGAAGAAACCATTTATCTTCGTAAATGCAGACGACTTTGCCGACTACATTATGAGCATAAATAATTTTTAAGAATTAATATTGACCCAAAACAACCCCCACAATTTAGTTCAACCTATTACTATGATCTATTAACCGAATCTTACGAAAAGAAACTTTGTACACATTTAATGAAACTAACCCCACCACATGCATACACATGAGGTAATTTTAGTTATGATCCCTAGGAAACTCAAGGTAACTTTCAAAATAGACGAGAAAGTTGAGTTTAAACGAAGATTATAGAAAATTAAGAAAAAAATCACTTATTATTAAAATAGATCTTAAATCTATTTATTTAAATTGTAGACATGATTCAAGAATGATAAGAGATATACAAATGGAATTTAGAGACGTTTTAAATGAGAGAAGGAAAAATTACACCGAATTAAATAAAAAGTAATTTATAAAATTTTTCAAGCTGATGATAATCAAAGTAAAGAGTATAGACAAAATAACTTACAAATTTGCCTTATTTTTACTAAGTAAACAAGGTTAGAGTTAAATGTAAAAACTTAGTTTTATTTATGTATTTATTTATTTGTGGTGGTAGTGTGGTTTAACAAAACTTGTCAACAAAAATTTTTTTAAATCATGTTTTCACATTTAACAAAAGTTTATGTATCTATGGTCCTGAAATTAATTTTTCTACTCATTCAGATCAGCACTTGCACTTTTAACATTTTAATCAATGGAGTTTGGCTTTCTTCATGTTCGATTCAGTAATTTTCAATTTCTTTTTCTTTACTGGGACAAATGTATACTTTCTCCAGTAGAAAAGAAAAAGTCAATTGGCCAATGTGGACGAGAGAGAGAAAGAAAGAGAAAAATGCCATATAAACCCCTTCACTGGTCAAAGCAATAAAATTGAGATTGGGAGTTTGACTAATTCATTGAATAATTTCTACATTATTTTATAGTGTCAGTGATAATGTATAAGAACAGTTTAAATAATTCCCTTATATGATGACACTACTTAAAGACATTTTTAAAAAATTGAAAATGAATTTAATACCTAAGACAAATAAATGAATAAATAAAAAGCAAAACAAAAATTAACAAGTCTGAGTTCAAATTTCAAATATATTTCAATGACATTGATGTAGATTCTTTTGATTAATTTTTTATACAAAAATAAATCAACTAAAATGAAAAATATGTCAGGAGTTCATAAAAGCAATAAAAACTAATTCAATTTGATGCTTTGATTGTTTCAAGGTTAACAAGGGAGGCAACAGTTGTTGGCTGAATTGCTGAGGTAAGTAAGATAGTTATTCGAGGGCAATTTGCCTAACACGATTCTTTGTTAACTATTGTAGCATGCCAGTGACAAGATATTTGAAGATATCCAATGATGAGACAGTTTATAAGAAAAGTAGATTAACGCTTTTCTCAAAGACATCCCATGATTAATCACAAGTTAAACTGTTCAACACTAAAATAATTTCCCATACCAATAACTGTTCCACTACCTTGCACCTAATTACTATTCAGAACTTTTTTTTTTTTCATGTTTAAATACCTTACATTGATACTACACTAGAAATCATTATTTTGATTTTGAAATTTTGACAAAATAGAAAAATCATTTCAACTCAATCAAAAAGAAAATGTTGGTTGGTTGGTTGGGTTTTTATGGCATATCAACCTTTGTAGGTTATTTAATGTCAAATCCACAAATCCATTTTTATGCAAATAGAACTATTTCAAACAATTCAATTTAGCATCAGAACACAGTTTAATGGTCAAAAACATTTCTATTTAAAACAATTCAGTTTAGTATAAGTATAGATTTTGTTTACACACAGTTAAATGTCAAAACAGTTCTATATAAAACAACTCAGTTTAGTGTAAGTACAGTTTCAATGTCAAAAACAGTTCCATTTCAAACAATTCAGTCCAACATAAGTACACAGTTTAATTGTCAAAAATATTTCTATTTCAAGCTACTCAGTTTAGTCAAACAGTTCTAATTCAAACAACTCAATTTAGGATAAGTGTGCATTTAGTTCTATTTAACCCATAGATAGGGCCCTATCAGGTGCTACCATTCCAGGCCAGAGTGGACCTGGGAGCAATGACAATGAAAGGGTATTCCACATTCCCCCAAACTCCAGCATCGCTGAAACCTCACCATCAGATTGTTTCATGTCATATCCAGGACACTTGTTAGGAGAGGTCTTACCCCTCTGCAGAAGTGCAGTCAGTGTATTCTACAGCCCCAGCCGACTGGGCAATACACGGAGTTAATGTCAAAACAGTTTTATTTCAGATAATTCAGTTTAGCATAAGTACGCAGTTTAAACATCAAAACAGTTCTCTCTTAATTCAGTTTAGCATAAATACGCAGTTTAAATGCAAAAATCATTAAAGTCATGAAACTACGGTTTAGTTCTATTTAACCCATAATAGAAAAACAAAAGGATAATCATCAACACTTCAACATATAAAAAAAATTATAGAGCTTCAAATTTCAAAATGATATTTTGGTGAAATTGAATTATTTAAGATTTTAAAATTTCATGCTGAATAAAGCTAAGGATTCATTGGACATATTTAAAACAATTTTATTCATTTTAGTATTTGTTAGTCAATAATATACAAAACACTGATTTAT